>CM039468.1:23404898-23588687 GCA_022433065.1 Begonia loranthoides | reverse complement strand
CAATAGATAGGCAATTTAAAGGAAACAATAAAATATAGGCATGCTTGGTAAATGAAAGTGATATCAATATAGATATGCTCGGCCATTTAAAGAAAATAATAACAATATAAACATGCTTAGTAATTTAAGGAGAACAATTATAATAAAGGCATGCTTGGCAAGTTAAAGGAAATAACAACAATGTAGACATGTTTGGTAGTTAAAGGAAAGCAATAATGTTGTAGACGTGCTTAGTAATTTAAAGGGAATTAAAGGAAACAAAATGATATGCTAACATACAAAACATGCTTAGAGATTGAAGTAATAACGTGTGAACAACATAGGCATAATATGGCAGCATAGTAGAAACGCAAACAAACAATTAAAGGAAAGACATTGCTAATGGTGTAGGGCCTCCACAGGCGAACGACTCTATCTCAATTTCTTACCTCAAAGCTTTATTTTGAATTAGCACTTAATCGTTATCTTTTTTCTCTTTCCGATACCTTCAAAATTAAAAACATTTATCATTAATAGCTTCTCATCGAATTCTATAAACTTTGACACTTAACAATTCCAATATTCACAACTTAGCAATCAATGGTGAATCGTTAACTAACCACAACGCAGATTCATATTCATCAATGTCCAATAATACTATCCTCAATTGCCGAATAACCAACTAATAGTGGAGCCTCCCCAAACCCATTAAACAACCAAACCCTCAACAATGGCAGTCAATACAACTATCTAAACATACTGAATAAATATATCCACTGAGAATACTTTAAGGAACCATGATGCAACTAAACAACAGGGCATTATTTCATAATCCATTAACACTAACTCAACAAAGCACACACACATACACACACACAAGCACACACACACACACACACACACACACATACACACACACACATATATATATATATAGAAGCACAATTGACAGAGAACAATTCACTCACAACTTCAGGCAACAGAGAATACATACACAACATATATGCTTCACAAAACCAATACGCAGCAAGCAACCAAAGTAGCATCCAACACACCACAAAACTAGGGAGCAGAAACCAATAGAGGCTTAATCCATCAACATAATATGTAATAATATCTCGATTCTTCATTGAGTTGAAAATATAGCATAAGTGATCATTTTGGGAATATTAAGAGAAAATATATTTGGACACGTTTGGCTAGTATAAGGTTAAAGGTATATAATTTATAATACTTTAAGACATATTGGATTTAGTGAAGGATAATGTGAAGATGAAGTGGTATGAAAGATATTTGAAATAAACGAAAGACATTAGCTTAGGGTTATATATATATATATTGAGGAAACATTCATATATTACGTTAAAGGAAACGTGCATGGTCTGGACAAGAATTTCATGTTGCATTCAAGTTTGGAAGATGCGGCTGATCAGGTCGGTCGCCGACCGGCTTCAGTCGACCGACGGAATAAAAAGAACAATGAAATATGCAGACGTTGGGCTGAAGATCAGTCGACCATCCTTCATAAATATCGATCAGCTGCCAGTTTATGAGAAGTAATATGAGAGTCTGGAGCATCTGGGAGATGAAAGGAAATGTCTTCTGTGTTGTCTGAACATCTGGAAGTTGAAGCAATCGACATTGCATGCATTTGGACATCAATGGGTCATTGAAAAATTAATGGAAAGGGTGTTAAACGTGCCTGACAATAGAAAGTCAAACCTGTTGACCTTCTGCCTTCGGAGTGTTAATGTTGAGATGTTGAAAGAGTTAATGGACTACAGAACCTTTGGCTTTCTATCTTCTTTCGGCCATTGATGAAGGGGTTACTAGTTTTGTCTATAAATAAGAGATGAGAGAGTTATGAATGGCTGCTAGGGGTTTAGATGAGAAGAGTTGAGAGAGATATTGATCGTGAGAGTGAGGGAAACTGTGAGGTTTGTGAGGATGAGTGTGTAAATTTTTTGAAGGAATGTGAAGAGAATGGGAGACCGTGAAATAGCTGAGCGAGTTTTTGGAATTCAAAAGGAAAGCTTCAAGAAAAGATTACAGTAAAGAAAAACTCGTGGGTTGAAAATGTGATATTGTTCTGGTGTTTCGGGTAAGCAATCTTAACTCACGTTTTGTTGAGGATTTATTCATGTGTACTCTATCTGTTGATTATTATTGAATAAGGGAATGTTGTACTTTGGATAGTTATTATTGTTGTTGAGGTTTATGTGATAATGGATATATTAAGGATTAGGGTTGACTATTAATTGAAAATAAGTTAAGCCACTAAGCATGTTTAATAGCTTGTGTTAGGATGTTATAAATGAAGTTGGTGAAGGTATAGATTGGAATAAAGAATTTTCATTGTTGGATATATTGTAGACTATACCTTGTTGGAGTAATTGTTAAGTTGAATTATGGAGATATGTTAAGCCATGAACTATTAGTAGTTAGAGTTATTTAGTTGGGAATATATGATTATTGGTTTAGATTGTTAATGGTATCATGTGAAGTATATTGGTATGAATAAGTTGGATTATTAGAATAAAGTGATTAACGGAAAATAAGGTTCTTTGATAGTTTGGACATAATAGGAAGTTCTCTATGTTAGTTGAAGCTAGGAGACTTTATTATTGGAGATTAATTATTAATAGATGTATGTGTTAATAATTATAGGTTTCGTGAAAGAATCTTAAAGTGTTAACTTGTTAAAGCTAAGGACTTCAGGTACATGGTACTGCATGTGTTTTGTCCGAAAGGGCCTACATCTCGGGAATTAAGGGGTATTTTACTGTTTGTTTAATTGATTGTCATGAATTATATGTTTATAGATTAAGTTTAATTCCTTAGATAGGAATGATCACGTTTTAAGGATATGATTAAGGAACATGTTCGATAGGATTGTATGTGCATGATAAGGTTAAGACTTAATCATAAACTACACAAAAATGAAATGCACCTAAACTGCTGTGGACTGGTTGGATACGCCCGGCACAAAAATCAAGATAAGTAAATAACTATGATTCGGTTTGATACGCCCGACATATAAACAGATGTTTGTATGGTCTGGTTTGATATGCCGGTATATAAAAAATGAAAGGATGATTATGTGGATCGGTTAGGTATGCCCGACACATAATCAAACAAAGTAAAGATAAAAGATATGAACAGTAACAGAGAAACAAAACAGAAAACTGAATGTAATGCCATAGAAAATGTATATGAATTTCATGTTGCACGTTTATACCATGTACTAAGCATTAGGCTCATAGTTAAGTCTCGTTGATGTAGGTAAGGAGCTGATGAATGGATAAAGTTGTGAAGGATGTAGCTGATGAAGTGTTGCTGTGTAGACATTTGTGTTGTTTGGCAACATGGACCTGTGGTTAGGGCTCCCGAATAAATGTTTTAAGTTAATGTATTTATTTAGACATTGGGTTTATGGTATTTACTTGTAAAAGACTTCCGCTGTATGTTTTATAAGATTTGGACTTTCTCTATTTATTACACTAGTCTTCTATTGCGCAATGGTTTTAAAGAAAAGAAAAATTTTACTTGGAAAATGTTATGGGATGTTACATAATATACCTATATACCAGCCGAACACAAGCAAAGATCCATTCCATTGACAGAGTATACTTCTATAATCCATAAAAGCCATAGAAGAGAAGAAATGAGCTTACCAGAAAACACTCGAGAAGCTCCTTCTCCACAACTTCTCTAGCTTCTTCCTTACTCTTCACTTTCTTCCCTCATGGTTTAACCTTTCAGAGAGCATTTCCCTCTCTGCTCTGTCTCCATTTTCTCATTCACAGGGGCACACCCGAGAGCACTACTCTAGCCTTCCCCACATCCACTGCATTTCACTCACCAGAGAACACTCCTCACCATGCCCTGCCACCAGCCATGCCCAACCATGCCCTGTCATCATGCCATTCCCTTCGCACGTCCGAGTTGTTGGTTTCATCACAGCAAGAACTAGCCATGGATAGACCGGTTCGAACCGAACCGCAACCTGGACTACATGCCTTCTATCGGTCCAGCACGAATCGCCAGCTTCCTAGCCAACCATCACCAAACCATAATTGTCGGCCACTAGAAAAATTGACAGAGCAACAAGGAGAAGAACACGCAACCCATACCATCAACTTACAGCAATGTACCGTAGCTGACGATTCGTAGCAAGCAAAAACCGCAACATACGGGAGTTCATTAAATCTCGTGCCCATGGCTTGAGCTCTTGAGCCCTAGCTCGAAATCGCTTGCTGCTCAACCATGTCGTCTATCGCACCTTCGTCTGCATGACTCGAGCTTGAGCTCCCTCTTCCTCCTTGCGTCTCCCTCTCTCTGTCTATTTCCTTCTCCCTTCACAAATGACCTCGAGCCATTTGGCTTTAATCCCAAACTGAACCGGTTCAAGGAGAACTGGTTGAACTCTACACTTTCTCTTCCTCCAATTTTCCTCTAAATTTCCCCTCTTAATTATCAATTGCAATTTATTAGGTTATCATTTATTTTAATTTCATTTAATTACCTTAATTAAATTTTCCTTCTAACTATAAATTATTTCTTCACATTTGCCTTCAAATAGGACCGGTTCGAGATAAACCAGTTCAATCCATTAAATTATCATTTCTCACTAAATCTCTATTTTTTGATCGAGGAAGGGCGTCTGCGCCTCGTCTGTATTCATCCAAAAAGTCTGATAGTTTGGACAGACTCGAATTCTCTTCATCCGTTATCGTCCGCCATCGTCCTGCATTGTCCAAAATCTCTTGTTACAGACAAATTACGAAGAGGGACGACTGGAGATGCATTTCGAATGCGATGCCCAGTCCTCGTGTCGTTTGTGTGCTTTCGAAAACTCCAAAATACACTTTCTAGTTTAATCCCAATTCATTCAATAAATTTATTAAATTATAATCTTACGAATATGTCATTGGTAATATCTCGATAATTATCCAATTAATCCATATATCCTTAATTACTTTCCAATTATCCTTATTAAATTCTGATATAAAAAGTTGGGGTATTTCATATAGATTAGCATTAGAATGGCTCTTTGGGGTACCTATGTATGAAATTAATAGGTGCTGTAGAGTGGCCATTTTAAAGCAAAGAGTATGGAAGAACTTGAGAGGAATAATTGACTGACCACTTCTATTTTGGCATGTTGCGGTCGATCAAATGCCTTAAGGAGATCGACTAGAATAACTGGGTCGAACGACCGGGTTGTACCGAGATTAAAAACCTGCAGAAAAGAACATGTTTTATTTACAAAAAATAGAAGAGAGATTAGGGCAAAGGCGAACCCAGCTACTTCGAAGGAGAAAAGAGATTCCGACCGCAAACCTTGGATTTCAAGTTCCGATTATTAGATTGAAGGTGAAATTTGTAGAATTATTTTTGTTTGTTGTACTTTGCAGCTGTGAACTCTAGGGTAGCCAATTGGAAGAGAAATTTGAATATTGCAATTGTGATTTTGTTTCCTACTCAAAAATAGTTTGGAGATCACGTCTTGCTCAGTTTTAATTGGATGAAATTAGATTGAATTGGTGGAATTAGAGTTGTTAAAGTGAGTGTAGTTGGCAAGAAGTTGTGATATACTAACTGGCTATCAAGGAGTTTGGTTAGATTTTCATCTACGATTACCAATGACTTCAAGACCTATTAGGAATGAAAATAAAGGGAAAGGCATTGTCAGAGCAAGTAGTTCGTCACAAGTGAAGACTACATATTTTTCTGAGGATTTCAAGACTAAGGGTGACAGGAATTTGTTTGAAAACGATATTAAGACTACGTCCTTCATATACTCCTGAAGAGTTTTGTTCCAAAGGTTCCAGTCGCCGATGCTAGAAGAATTGTTTGAACATACGGGATTAATGGGATTATGTTCCTTAGAGGGAACTTCTTACTAACGGTTGGTCAAATTGTTCTACGCAAACATGACATTTAGATCCCAACTGCTAGCTAGAAAGACTCACTCATATTATGGGAACGAAGATCGAGTTTAGTCCAGAGACGATTAATGAGATCATTGGATTCAATGTCTTGGTAAATGCAGAACACTATTACCATACCTGGTCATATGCAGCATTTGTTCGGACTGATTGATGGACAGAATTTTTACAGCTAATTCACAAGGACCCGAATATAGCAGGGTACTACAAGCCAAAGGCCAACCACCTCAACGAGCAGAGGAGAGTGCTCCATCACATTTTGACTTACACTCTATTGTCAAGAGACATGCATAGGGAGCACGTAAGCTGCATGGATTTATACTCTATGGAAAAGCTGATAGGCCCTGGATACTTCGATCTAGGCTTTATTATTTTGAATAACATCAGTGAGGTCCACTCATTCTTAGGAAAGAGTCTCCCCTACAATAACCTGATTACTGCAATCCTCCAAAATTTTAGGATTAAGATCCTGGCTAGTGAGACAATGCGGAAAGAAAAAGGCACAGATATCTATGATTACAACGCATTGGCCTAGATGGGGATTAAGATGATGAGCGGTTTGTGGTATTTCAAACATAGAGTCCAAGCTTCTAGGGCTATAGCATTCCCTGATGAAGTTCCTCCTCCAACATTTATCCAGCCTTTGGTATCAATGGTTGAGGATCCAATGGACACTGATCTGCTAGTTTCATCCCGACCCTCTACAGGACGTTCTTTGGGACATAGGATCTCCATGCCAGAAGAAGATTACCATTCTCTTTAAGCTAGTATGGTGAGTGTGACTATAGAGATAAGGGGAATGAAGGAAGAGATGAGGGGAATGAAGGGCGCATTTTCTAGGCTAGACATGTCTAGTGGATTGATGAGGAGGGAAATTTATTCTATCTGGAAGTGGATCAAAGAGTACGAGTATGCTGAAGAGAGTGCGACTGAGGACAGAGAGGTTCAGTACGAAGTTTGGCCAAGAAGATCATCAGTACTCCCTCTTCCAGATGAAGAAGCTCCTCCTCAACCAGAAGCAGCACCACCATCGGATGAATGAAAAACATCTTCTATTCTTTAAATTTGTACTGGTCATGAAATGTAGAACTTGTAGAATTTGCTCTTATTTGATATTTTGATGTGCACATTTTGTTTCTTTTGGATAAAATTTAAATTATGTATGTGATATAAGGTAGAAATTATGGAACTGCTTGGGTTTTGACTGCAGGATGTATGGAAAATAGCTTTGGGAGAGTAAAGAAACAAGGGAAACTCTGCCAAAATTTTTATAAGTTTGATAGAAACAGAAAACAAGTCCTACATAAATCGAATCGAGTAGATAATTAGGTGACATTGGTTAGGATAGAATTATTGTGGAGAGAGAGAAATGGAGGATTATAGGCTAAGTTGAATTTTGAGGACAAAATTTGATTAAGGTGTAATATCCCAAAATTTTCTAAATACTAAGCATACGATCTAAGTGATGAGTATTTGAGATTCATGGGATGATTTGTAAGGACCCAGTTTTTCCTTGCTTTTGAAAATCGTGTGAAATTTAAAATTTTTCTTTTCTTTTATAAAAACATCAAAAATCTTTATCAAAACCTTTTTAATTGTAATCAGACTTCTTTTCTCAAAACCTTATCGTTAAAAATCCTTTGCTTAAACACGTTACTTAAATCTTTATAAACAATGGAAGACTTTAATTATAAAATCCTATTTCTTAAATTACAGCGGAAACATAAATAGTTCATTTAAAAGGCAATAAATAAACTGTTACTTTATATTTATAAAACTCTTTTATCTTTAATCCATTAGCCTAGCTAGCCACAAGACTCGCCGTGCAAATCCTTCATCAACTGCTTCTTAATCTGTTCATCATTTTCTCTTATGCTTGTACCTACATAGGAAGAGATAAATTAATGAGCCTAATGCTCAGTAAGTGATAGAAATGAATAACTGGATGCACATGTCGTGCCACTGTAAAATATGTATGCAGTTTCTCTTTTTGTTTTACCTTTATCTTTTATCTTTTACGTTTCTGTCTTTTACTCTAATGCACTTGACCCTGACAACCCTGGCATAGCAGCAATGGATAATCCGAAAGCCCTCTAGCCATGGACCAATCTTGACAATGCATCTGACCTGACGCCTTTGGTAGCAGCAATGGATAATCTGAAAGCCCTCTATCCATTGGCCGATCTTGCAACCGGTATGAGCAGCATTGACATAATCCGAAAGCTTGCTAGCGGTAATAGATTCTGAAAGCCCAACTAGCGACCGTGCCCACCAAGGGCCTAAACAACCTCACATCGAACCGTTGCCTTTTCTCTACTCTACTTTACTTTTACCATTTTATATTCATTTATCATTTGTTTCACTTTCCATGGTAAAATGGATATTCTATAGCCTGAATGATGGTAGTCTGCTTCGGGTGATCAGGCCTCCACAAACGCCATACACTTAGTATGTGTGAGCATCCATTAAACCATTTTTTAAAACCGTGCATGAAAATCATTTTTGTAATCTTTGAAAATCATGATGCATGATGCTCATGAATGCATACAATCTCTATCACATAATTAAGGAAACCTAATAAAACACTCAACATACAATTCATAGAATGTGCTTGATAAAATGATACTCATGCTACTTAAAATGGTAGACATGCTGATAAACAATAGACATGCTTACAAAACAGTAGACATGCTCGTAAAATAGTAGACATGCTGTTAGAGTGGTAGACATGTTATTAAAACTGTAGACATGCTAGTAAAACTATAGACATGCTCGTAAAGCTGTAGACATGATCATAAAATGATAGACATACTCAATATATAATAAAGCTGTAAACGAATCAACGTGCATATCCTATTCTTGCGATGAAGGGCCCCAAAAACCAAAGCACACACATATCAATTACCTCATTTCCTTAAAGTGCTCAACGCTTAATCATTATCATTTTTTCCCTTTTTAGTACCTTCACAATTCAATAACATTTAATTATTAATAATCACAACTTATTAATTTCATCGTCTTTCCTACCCTTAATCCTCATTACATAACAGAGTTTCATAATCTAAATTCAATTAAGCGCATAATAGTTCTAGGAACCCATTAACTCCCTAAACGGAAGACAACCCATTCCAATGTCCATGTTCAACCAATTAATAACCAGAGCACAAAAAGATGCAGAACAACACTTAATCAACATGGTATACCAATATTTATGAACATTCTACAACAGAGAACCAAAGCAGAAACCAACGGAGAGCATATAACCCCAATATACTTATCCTTAACCTTATTATCCAAATGAAGATCTAGAAGTAGACAATTAATATCTTCATTGCATCCATTAATAGAATATAGGAACCCAATCCAAAGGACATATCCGAAGCTATTATGATATTATTCCCTATCAATGTCGTACTAAAATACTATAATCCAAATACACTGAATAACAGTTTCCATTAATTATAACTTGACAGTCAACATGAGAGCAATATTCCAATGACGGGGCACATACAAACATGCAAAACTCCCAACCAAACCAGAGGCAAAAATCTGTAAGAAGCATACCAAACTAAACAGAACAAAGAGCATTTTCCACATATTTAACATCTGATAAAAATCCAGCTAGCAGTAACCAAATTAGTACAACAGTAGATATTCGACAACAACCCACAGAGCACATTTATAACTTTATACTAATCACAGGAAGATTATAAACAACGATTCAATCTAATCCAATTTAGACTTATTCCAAACATACCCAGTAATTCATTCGGCAGTACATAACAACACAATAGATTAATAAAATCATTTCCAACAACCAAAACCAATTTCAAGAAATCAATGCTCGAACAATTCTAGTTAGAAAACTAACCCATAAATTCATTAGCAGCATAGAAGAAGGATTACCCCATAGTGAAGAACACCTGAGGATCGAGAGCAACTCACACTCATCAAGAGTCCTCCTCACACAGACGCAGCTTGCAGCCTGGAGAAATATAACCCGAGACCGTCACCCATCCATCCATTTAGCAGAGAGGCTGCCAGCTGACGTGAGGGATTGATGGAAAATCGCCCATTAATAACAGCATAGGCATTTCACAATTATCACAGCCAACAGTAAAATATGTAGAGGATATTACTAACATTCAACAGTACCCGCGGTTACAAAATCAGCCCAAAGGCTATCAAAGTAGAACAATGCGTAAATCATGCCACAATTTCAGAGCATGATTTATATATTTTTCAGCACTACATATGAGCAAATAGTCATATTCTTCATTCATTCACTTAGTAGGATTTTACAATCCAAATATCTCTTAGGTCACTAATCAAATAACAGAACAAAATCCAAATAGTAACAGTTATTCAACAACAATAACTATGGAGCATATATATTCACAATTGTCCAAATGATAATTAACGGAGCACATTCCTTGAACATGTTCATCCATAGTAACTGACATGAATAGCTAGACACAATTAACAGAACAATACAACTCAACAGTGTCTATCAAGCCATAACCAAGTCTATAGATTAACAACTCATTTCACAGAACAAATCACGGGTTATCATAACATCCAAACGTACAGAGCTAACAATCAAACAACCATGCACAATCCAACACCAAAAACAGAGCATAATATTCCCAGCAGTTCATATCAAGTAGTAAGCGAACCAAGTGGATGAACACAACCGACATAGTATAATCTTCAGCAGTAAATGTATTCAAGTTGTGAATAAAGTCTAGAAAATCCAATAATAGCAGCAAAGAAAAATCTCCTTACCAAGAAGAACACTTGAAACCATAGCCTACTCACCCTTTACCATCATCATCAACAAACACCTCACTCTTTCTCCTATCTTTGGATCACAGAGAAGAAGAACAATAGAATGCCACACTCTGTCGTAGCTCACCTAGTAGAAATAAAGAGTTCAGAATGCATACCCATCCACTACCATTGATTTATAGACAAAGAAGATATTAAGGTGATGCAATGTTGATGGTACAAGCACCCACTTCAAGGGAGGGTGGTCCAATGTAAGTCCACCATATGGAAAGTTGCTATCATCTCGAGAGAGGAGGCAAAATTATCAGGAAAAGAAAAATAAAAGAATGGTTGACTAAAGTAGATTTTTTGTTTAAAATAGACTTTTCGGTTGAAGGAGTCATCCAAACCATCGACCGCACAACGACCGATTTTCTAAATTTTGCCTCTGTTTTGTGTTTTGGTCGAACCTTGCGACTACTTCCCAACTGATGACTCAACCACAAAATCGACGAATATGACAGATACAAAAGCTACTGTTTTTTTTTTGGGCGTGCATCACTTCCACACCCTCAACCGCGTTGCATCCGAAACCACAAAATGTAATATGGAATGCATTTTGATCGAACTCTTCGACCTCAACTTTGACTGCGGTACAAACGAAAATGCAAAGAGCAACTTGTAATGCACTTCGGTCGAGATATTCGACCGCGCCCTCGACCGCAACACTACTGAAAAAATCAAACTATATTCTACCACATTATTCGATCGAGTTGCTCGATCACAGAGTTTACCGCAGCCTCGAAAAAGAAAAATAAAAGAATGGTTGACTAAAGTGGATTTTTTGTTTAAAATAGACTTTTTGGTCAAAGGAGTTATCTGCACCATCGACCACACAACGACCAATTTTCCAAAATTTGCCATTGTTTTGTGTTTTGGTCGAGCCTTACGACCACGTCCCAACTGATGACTCAACCGCAAAATAGACGAATTTGACAGATACAAAACTTGCTAGTTTTTTCGGGAGCGCATCACGTTCGTACTCTCAACTGCGTTGTATCTGAAACCATAAAATGTAATCTGGAATGCATTTCGGTCGAACTCTTCGACCTCAACTTCGACCGCGGTACGAACGAAAATGCAAAGAGCAACCCGTAATGCATTTCAGTAAAGATATTCGACCACGCCCTTAACCACAACACGACCGAAAACTCGAATTGTATTCTGCCACATTATTCGATTGAGTTGCTCGACTGCGGAGTTTACCGCAGCCTCAAAAAAGAAAAATAAAAGAATGGTTGACTAAAGTCAATTTTTTGTTTAAAATAGACTTTTTGGTCGAAGGAGTCATCTGAACCATCGACCGGACAACGAGTGATTTTCCAAATTTGGCCTCTATTTTGTGTTTTGGTTGAACCTTGCGACCACGTCCCAACTAATGACTCGACCGCAAAATTGACGAATTTGACAGATTCAAAACCTACTATTTTTTTTAGCATGCATCACATTCGTACCCTCAATCGCGTTGCATCCGAAACCACAAAATGGAATTTGGAATGCATTTTGGTTGAACTCTTCGACCTTAACTTTGATCGCGGTATGACAGAAAATGCAAAGAGCAACCCGTAATGCATTTCAGTGAAGATATTCGACCGCAACGCGACCGAAAACTCAAACTTTATCCTGCCACATTATTTGATAGAGTTGTTCGACCGTGGAGTCGACCGAAAGCTTCCTGAACACGTTTCCTCTTATTTTTAAACCTTAAGTCAACAACCCAATATAATACTCCAGTAATTGACCTTAATCTTGCAATAAATCACCTAATCTACCGATTCTTTCTTAGATAATTCCTTATAATTATCCAAGTAGTCTGAATACCACCAATAAATTCCTAATTATCCCTATTAAATTTCGTAATGAAAAATTAGCGTTTTACATGATTGTAGTTTAGGTAAGTAATTTATGGTTGTGCTTGTTAGAAAGGTGACTTTCTACGTTTAGAAGGGATAGCAAATGGTGGTAGTCGATCATGGCTTTGATTGATGGACTACTAAGTGTAAATATAGTTGGGCGGTCGATCATGTGGAATGTGGTCAATCATAAGTGTTGCAAATATTATAGATCATAGCAGTATTCGGAGTCGTCGATCACCTAAAGGGTGTTGATTGACCGGCTCCAAAGAGAAAATAATATAGTGGGCAACAATTTTTGAAGCTGTCAGTCGCCAACGGGAGATTGATTGACCTGGTCCAAATAGAAATGTATACAGAGAGCGACAATTTTTGAAGCGGTCGATCATCCACTAAGAAGGTGATCGACCGATATTTTTGAAGAATCAGGATTTGCAGTTGATCATCAAGGAATGGCGGTTGATCACAATAATGGAAATTGTGTGTGATGATTCATGGTCTATCACAAGGAGAAGGTGATCGACTAGAATATCAAGGATGGTTTGAAAATTTGAAAACCATTGCCTACAAATAGAAGGGATGCTCTGGTGAATGAATGGTCGTGACCTTTGATCTTCCTTATGACAGTAAATGTTTATATATGGAAGATTAGACAGAAGAAATGAGGGAAGAAAACTCAGAAAAGAACAAAGAGACTTCATGGTTCTTCTCTCAAGGCTACCATGGTATTCTTGGTTTTATGGAGGGTGTAATCTTATGGAAAACATTGCTTGACATGTAACACCCCATTTCTTTAAAAAAATTTTTCTTTATTTGAAAATTTAGGATATCAAAATTTTGCCTTATTTATTTAAAACGCATAAATTAGAGTGAACAATTTTGATTTGAAAAAACACATCAGAGTAAATTGAGCAGAATAGATAATGAGATTTCAAAACGTAGTTTAAGTTTTCCAACAAAAGTCCACGACTACAGATTGTTCACAACTTTCAAAATAAGATGATAATAATACCAAAATACCCAACACCTTGTGAGGCACAACCATCAGGTCAAATCAGTTGATAACCCAAGGGATTATCTTGAAATAACTCCTCT
Source organism: Begonia loranthoides (assembly GCA_022433065.1). Lineage (NCBI taxonomy): Eukaryota > Viridiplantae > Streptophyta > Magnoliopsida > Cucurbitales > Begoniaceae > Begonia > Begonia loranthoides. The sequence continues at coordinate 23,574,982 of CM039468.1, read as the reverse complement.
TCTACTGGTACGTCACAAACATCGTCACCTACATCACGGGGAAAACAATGAGCCTTACGCCCAGCAAGAATCAGAATGAAATGCAATGCTAATGATTATGCATGATCATATGATGCATTACTAAGAAGAACTATATCTTATCTGTTAACCAGAGAGATGGATACATCAATTGGTCATGTGGCTTAACCGTATCTCTGATGAGGAGACACAACAATAGGGGTGGCACCATGTGCCATGCCCATATACTTTTGTTGAAGACATTGGGCATTTCAGTACAAGAGAAAGGATGAACCATGGAGTCCATGTGGCTTAATCGTACCTCACAACCCCCTACATGGGAGTAGATACTCCAATAGGGGTGTCACCAACAATGGACAATCGCCAATTCTCATGAACCCCCACATGCCTATTTACATATATTAGGTGTGTCACGCAATATGCTCACAATTTTATAAGTCTTAAGTATAATGCATGGATGTCAAATATAGCTCACAGAGTATAAAGAGATCACACAAAGATATACAGGATATAAGGAAGAACACATAATTGTAAAGGAGTATCTCGTATGTTGATTTCAGGAATTTGTACTAATACTAATTTACTAGAAGTAATTTACATATTGATTATTGCCTAGTCATTTATATAGATGTGCATATTATGAACTCAAACCGAAGCAAATCACTTACTTAATGACAGGGAAAAGTTCATAAGCTATTCGTTAACGGTTTATGCTTATTGCCTAACAAGTAGAATTTCACGAAATTAGGAAAAGTCACAAAATAACTAAGTTCAATTCCTCTATCCCGGTATAGCCAGACATGACTTAAAACCATTAACAGCAGTAGTAAACATCTTACAATAGTTAAACTAACTCTTACATGACCTAGGATATCAACGTCAATAAGTGACACCAATCAACACTCATTTAACACTGGATCGATTCCCTTACAACACCAACAAGATCAATTTTAAACAAGCATAATGCTTGGAGCAGTTCACTACACATTCCTCTATCTATCAACATGTTGTGAGAACAATTAGTCAATAGGTATATGAAGTCAGAAAACAGATCCATCCTCTATCATTTATTCCACGGTTCATAGTTCCATAATCCAAATGATAACAAAAAGCAACGAATCAAACAAACCCCACGATGTAGGGCCTCCTCTAGCCAACTACATCATCCTAATTCTTACCTTAGATTGTAGAGTAGACTTCTCACTCTCTAGCCATGATAACTTGATCAGAGTAGCCACACCCAGGAAGTTTTTGGTAGCAACACACATCAACGACTCTAGCTCACAGGGACACTCTTTTCTCACAGGAGGCGAACGTAACTCCCCACCACTTGCACTCACCACATATATCAGTCACAGATTACAGGGTAGCATTCTAGATGCAGACCCCATCCATGTCTTATAGACAGAGGGAGAGAGAACAGAAGAGATGCTGCTGTAGAAGGAAGTGACGATCACCCACACTAAGGGAGGGAGGTGCATTGTGAGGGAGCCATGTGGAAAGCTTCAAAGTCTTCAGAGGGAGAGGGGACATGTTACAGGAGAGAGAGAAATCGAAGGAGAAATGAAATGAGAGGGATAAAGTGTCTGATATTAATAGGTTTCTTAGATTAATTTGACTTTTCGGACGAGGGTAAACATCCTTCCTTTGTCCGCGTTCATCTGAAATCCCTCGATTCCCAGACAGAGTTGCATTTTAGGATGAAGGAAGGCGTCCTCACTTTTGTCCATGTGTGTTCAAAATTGTCCAAAATTTGTACAGATTCAAACTCTCATCATTTGCTATCGTCTAGGCTCGTCAGACCTTATCCGAAATCACTGAAAGATGAATTTGGACATGGAGCCTCGTCCTGCATCATCCCAAAATGTTGGGGACGACACACAACATGTTTTCAGACCGAACATCCCATCCCCGTGTCATCCGCGTGCATCCAAATTCTCCAATTATATATATTTTTTTCATTAAATTTTCATACTTCAATTATTCCCCAATATCAATCCCATATTTTCATAGAATAATTTAACGCGTACTATCAAGCAACCTGATATATTAATTATCCAAAATTAAATACATCAACTAAACAGGAAAACATTTTTGTGGTATTACATGACAATAAATGCAAGGTAAATCTTCTACAAGAGAGGGGATTGCAAAAAGAGGTAAGAGATTTGCATGCGTTTTGCCTGAAAAGGCCTACATCACAAGAGTAGGGTGATTTTGTGTTATTTTCTAATGATATACTGCTGATCATGTAATGACCCATTTCTTTTTCTCTTTTTAAACTCAAAAACAAAATGCAACGGAAGGCCTTCTTTTTTGAAACATTTCTTTTTGAAAACAACAAAACATAATAATACTTATTACAAATTCTTTTCCATATAAAATATATATTTTTGCTTATTGAAAACAAAACTCTTTTTCCATCACTTGTTCTTGTTTCGTTTAGTCAGCACAATCTCACCGTCAAATCCTTCATCAACTGCTTCTCTCCTTACTAATGTGGGTACCTACATCATTGGATAAACAATTAGCCTAACGCTTAGTAAGGAATATAATGCAATGTGATGCATGCACATGTCTTTTATGTCAGAAAAGAATCCACCTTTCTGTTCTTTAATCAAAGTCTCATATAAGTCTGGGAATTGGAGATATTTCCCATGAGGAGAATACATACATCCTCAGGATCTAGCCTGGGCAGAATAGGTCACTCAATCCCTACATGGGAAGAGATACATCATCTTGCAGTTCTCCCAAGCATCAACGTCACTAAACTCCCAAACCTTCAATTCCCATTTACATTCACTTAATCCATTATTATCCTGTGAAATGCATGTTCTTAATTGTTTCTACTCATGATGTATGTCAATTCAAGCAATGCTCTAATCTCAAGAATATATCAATACTTAACAAGAAAGGAGCATGTACAATTCAACCAATATGATGCATGCTCATGTGTTATATGTCAGAAAAGAATCCACCCTTTCTGTTCTTTAATTACAGTCTCATAATATTAATTTAGGACATTGGAGATATTTCCCATAAGGAGAATAGATACATCCTTAGGATCAAGCCTTGGTAGAACAAGTCACTCAATCCCTACATGGGAAGAGATACATCATCTCGCAGTTCTCCCAAGAATCACCATCACTAAACTCCACAACCTCCAATTCCTATTTACATTCATTTAATCTGTTTCTCTCCCGTGCAATGCATGTGAATACCAAAGTAGATATGACATTCCTAATTGTTTCTAACCATGATGCATGTCAATTCAATGCAATGCCCTAGGGTTAACAATATATAAATGCTATAACATACAAGGAACACAATCAATTATTAAGCATGAGACCACTAAGAATAACTGCATTTAAATCCACTATATTCAACAGAGAAAACATGCTTGATTTCTAAATAGAGTAGAGAACCATTTAAGCCTTATGAACACAATCATGGTGAAGCTAACATTACAAGCAGTAAAACAAGGAGCATGTGCCATGACCTAAGTCACAGAGCCTAATATGGTTAAACAGAGGGTGATAATTATTGATTCCTTTTTCATGCTCTTCACTCAAACCATTCTTTTAATGAAGAGCCCTTGGGAAAACAACATAAAAGAACATCACAATATTAATATAACTAATGTCACAAGCAGGGACTTATTATCACAACTAAACCTAGTGTATTTCAACTAGCGACAAAAAAGACAAACTAAGTCCACAACTAAACAGAGAATACTTCAACTAGTAACAAACAAGACAATCTAATCCCATAATGTAGGCCCCCACTAGCCACACACATGCACTATTCCTCACCTTTAACGAAATGCCACTTAGTAGAATTCCCTTTTCTCTCGCACCAGCAGCACCACAAGAGGCAGTTCATACTGTAAACATCCAACGCAGCACACTTCCTGAAGGGTCAAAACTTAGTTCACTCTCTCTCTCTCTTTCTCGTTTTCTCTTGCACTCTATTCTCTATAAATGTAAAAACCAGAACGCATCTCTCTCTCCTCTACATGAAACTTCCCATAGAAACCTTCTCTGATGGACGTTCACCCACCAACCAAGAGATAGCACAACTCACAATTGCCACATGGATTCATTATCCATTTGGGAGATCGGGGTGAAACCGTCGTCATTTTAGGCAAAGCACCATGGTCTCGGATCATCAATGGTCTGGATGATCAGTTCCTCTCAAGGAGCAGCTGGCATGCTGCTGAAAAATGGATTCTTGTAAATTAATGTGGAGCTGATCGATCATGTGATCGACCACTCAGCCATACCAAAAATGTAATGACACAGTTCTTTTCTCTTTTAAAACCCAAAAAAAATACAACATAAGGCCTTCCTTTTTAAAACATTTTCTTTCGAAAACAATAAACATAATAATACTTATTATAATTTCATTTCTATATAGAATATACATTTTTTCTCATTGAAAGCAAAACCCTTTTTCATTCATCATTCTTGTTTCGTTTAGCCAGCACAATCTCACCGTTAAATTCTTCATCAACTACTTCTCTCCTCGATAGCATGTGTACCTACAACATGAGATAAACCATAAGTGATGCACCAGCGGAAGAGGTAAAGAAATAACCAGCAAATTATGTTGTTGAGGTGTTGTTGCAAGTGTTGATGAAGGAAGAATGTTGGAGAAACTAGGTGGGTTGCTCCTAGAGGAAATGGTCGACCGGGCGGTTGACCTCAAAATGGTCAGAAAGGAAAACAAGTCGTCCAAACTGAATTTTTCCTGCTGATGCTCAACCAGAGGTCTACCTATCCTTCTTTCCTTAAATTTCTGCAATTTTAATTATGGAAACTCCAACTTTGGGAGCTTGTAATTTCTTCGTTTTAAAAGTTTTTGAGCTGAAACTTTGACCACACTTCCTTAAATAAATAAGGAAAAGAACCTATTAAGAACTTTGGAAATATTCTTGAAGAATTAGGAAATATGCTGAAAACTCTCCAGGTAATTGGATTTGAGAAATATGGAAATTTGTAACCTTCGAATGGATGCTTTGTTGATGATGACTCTTCTTGATGGTTGGACATCACTTCCCACAACCTTTCCTCAATAAGTAGAGTTGCAGATGCCAACAAGAGAACTGACTCAACTCCAAGTGAGCTCAATCTTGTGATATTACTCACACAATGATACATTGGATGTAACTCACCAAAGTGTTTGGAAAAGAAATCTCTCCAATTTTGAAATAAGCAAAAGCTTTTTTTATTCAAACTTTAATTATCTAAAACATAAGTATTAGGTGGCTTTATATAGTCTTTTACAAAGCATAAAATAAGAAACAATAAAATAGGATACAATAACCCTAATCGACTAATAAAATAAGTTGTCCAATTTTCTACTTAATAGAAACTAGGTTAATTAACTAAAAGATTATTAAATTAATATCTTCCTTTCTTCTTCTCCAAGTATAGATGCATTTGGTAGCTATTCCATGTTGGTGCTCGGCCACTTGGATGGTTTCCATGTAGAGATTTTGTAACATCCCGTATTTTTCTATTTCTTTAAAATGTGTAAAATTTAAAACTTTCTTTTCGTAAAAACATCAGAGTCTTTTTATTTGTAAAATATTATCGTTAAAACCTTTTACTTTCACTTTTATCCGTTTACTTTCATCTTCCTCAGTTTCCTTTCAGAAGTCAAAACATTCTTTATAGGAAATGCAACAGAATAAAAACAAAACATTAAAGAATAAGAAATAAGTTACAAAAGTATTTTTCAAATACTTTCCATTTAACGCTTTATCCCAGCTAGCCACAAGATCCACTCGTGCAAATCCTTCATCAACTGTCTTTAACCTGTTCTTTTGTTTCTCGTACGTACCTATATCGTGAGACCTAACTAATGAGCCTAACGTTTAGTAAGTGATAAAATGAAATGCAGATGATATGCATGATCATACAATGCAATTATAGCTAAGAGTGGAATACATGACAAACACCGTGGGGCCATGAGGAAGAACCGGTCACTCCACAAAGAAGACATACACATACATAGAGCATTTCCTCATGTCGTATTCACTCTTTTGTTATGAAAACATTGGGGATTTCAGAACAGGAGACAATGAACCCTTGATCCCATGTCTCTAACCTATTTTCTCTCTAATCCATCCATCATGGACCTATATGAACAATGGGAAGTCATTATTTTCCCGAACCCCTACACGCCTATTTCCATAGATTTATTATGTCATAAAATATGCACGCGAATTCATACAATCCCATATGTTATAAATGTCTAATAAACATATCATTAAAAGAATCTAACTCTCATAAACACATCACAGAATCCTAATTCTTGTGATGTAGGGTCCGAAGACCAAAACACAATCAATATCAACTTACCCGGCGTCCATAGCGCATTTCTGTATCTTCTCTCTTTTTCGTACCTTCAAAACCATAATAACTATTCATTAATAACAATCCCCTACAACTATTCATTACTAAATTCCATTAGTCAACTTCATTTCCAAGCAACCTCACAATACCAATTCCAAAACCTTAACATATATAACGGAATAGCAATAACCCACAATGTTGCTCATTCCATCAATGTGACATGATAAATTACCTTTAGAAATCCGAATAGTATTTTATCATAAATCCATATTTCCCATAGCAGAGTAAAGAACCATTTAATTTCTTATTTAACATGAAATTATCGAATGAATAAGTTACAAAGTCAACTTCCTTATTTATCCAAGCCTCACAATTAACAACATATTATTCATTTCTCTCAATCTAACAATACCAAGCAATAATACCCGATGAAGAATCATACATATCAAAGCTATCATTAAATATAGAACTAATTGTTCCAATCAAAGCATAACAACTTCACAATAACAATCCTTCAATATATACTAAAATCAACTGAACATAAATCCAAGCCTTAATCATTCATTTAACACAGAATGCATAATTTAATCCAACTCCATCACTAGCACAAAATAACTTTCCAATAACAGAATCATAACTATCTCAACCAAGGTAAGCATTCAATTGAGAATTAGATGTCTATTAACAAGGCAACTTATTGAAATTGTAACCAAACAGGGAGGACATAACCGAAGTCTTCCAACAGCCAAGCATAACCCTCCACCATTGCACAAAGTAATTTATTTCACAAAATAAGGCTTCAAATAACAGGGAAACACAAACCAACATCATCCAATACAAAGTACAACCCAAAGAACAGAGATCCCAAGGCACTACCCAAAATCAAACCATAAAACATAAACTTCCTTCTGTTTTAAGCACAACTTTCTCAAATATCCATCAAGCAATAGTCTACAATTCATTACTCACCCATATAGTCCTCGGCAGGAACCAAGAAAAGAAACAAAACCATTTCCAGCAACCAGCATCTGTCCTTTTCCAGCAACCACAATTTCTAACAATAGAAAGAGAACAACATATTGATTTCAACCTAACAACCAACATCCCTTTCTTTTCAAAAACCACTTTCATAAATCCATGAAGGAAGCAAGGAATTACTTGAAACTGAAAACAAGTAGACCCAAGAGCATCTGTCCTCTTCTCCTTCTTCTTCTGCTTTCTCATTTCTCCCTAAAGCCAATAGCTTATTCTTATTTCTCCAGTTCTGTAGCACTTTCCAAAGAACCCACCTCACAATTCTCCCGATTTCCTCATCCCACTGAATTGTTACCAAAACACATCCCCTGCTTGCTGCCATCCATTTATAACCAAGGAGACGTACACCGATACACTACTCACACAATGGGGGTCCACTCTACATATGGTACCTGGAAGCCACTTGGAAAACCCGTACTATGCCAACTAAATTATTGAACCACTCAGCTCAACGGTGGACCAACTGGACCGGACCTAAACTGAATCCTAAGCTAACCAAGCCCTGCCTCCATCGCCAATTCGTTCCTACCATTCAGCCCTCAAGTTTGTCCAAGACAGATTACAGGGAAATAATCACTGAACAAAATAGAATGACTTACCATAGACGAAATTCGAGGCAATGACGGGAGTTCCATTCTCGAGCCCTAACTCCTCTGTCTGCTCGCCGTGTGCCAGACAATGCACATACCAGAGGATGGAAACTCATTGTACCGGAGTCGTCCAGCTCGTCGGACCGCACTTCATCATCACCATCGCCGTCGCTTGTCGCTTCCGCTCTCCAATCGCTCTCTCTGCCTTTCGTCCCTCTCTCTCTCTCTCTCTCTCTCTCTCTCGCTCTCTCTTTTCAAATGGCCGAAGGCCAAATGGAATTAAAATAAACAAGGTTAACTTAAATGGTTTTCCATTTCATTTAACCATGTCCTTTAATTTAAATCCCTCATATAAACTTTAATTAAAACTGAATTCCCAACTATTTTGGACTGAGTCGAACCAAAACCAGTTCATTCCATATCTATCAATTACGTCATTAATAATATCCCGATAACTTATTCGACTAAGTAGAATATCTCCAATTATTTTCCAATTTATCAATTTTAAATTCCGATATAAAAATTTGGGATATTACAGATTTCCTTGGTTTCCAAGTTTGTACACTTGGACTTTCCTTATTCTTTGCTCTATGTCCCATGGGCTTTTCACATAGCAAATGAAGTTCAAATTTAGTGAACCAACTCATTCTAGAAATCTTAGGAAGTCAGCTATAATGTTTATGAGGCACTCGTTTTGAAATGACGTTGTTTTGGAATGCCAACATAGTCAAATACTTGTCAGAGGTCAAAGGAAGACAGTTTTTGGAAAGCCCATCAAATATTCCACAATTGTCCTTAGACTTCCATCTAATCTCTTTATACTAATCATGGAAACTTGATTAATAAAATAATGGACCCGTAGTCCTTCATGCTCTCGGGGTTGAAAAGGATTCGACCTTGAATCATATTTTGTATCATCATATTCTTTATTACCATAAAAAGTGGAATCACCTTGAGTCATTAACTTAGCAATATATTCAATATCTCCATGGTTGTAATAAGGAAACAAATAATGATTTCTGCAGTAGGCTAATGATATTTCCATAAACCACTTCCCATGCTTGAACAATAACTTAGATAAAATATTTCCCTTTTTTGCCTATTAGTTAGAAATAGTGTAGGCTACAATAATAGTTACTATAAATTAAAGTTTGAGAATTCCTTTAAGTATAAATGGCCAAAGAATAATATCTTCATAATATTCCTTAGTCAAATAAGGAGATGTGTCTTAGGCCTTGGAATTTTCATTGACTTTAAAATCTCTATGAATAAAATTAGGAAATAACCTTTGTATCATGTGGTAAGCCAATAATAGTAAGATATTTATAAACCTCCTCTCATATTTGAATAATAGATTAGGAATGTCGTGGATGCCCCTTTGTAATTTAATGACTTCTATAAAAATATTTTTGAGAATACCTTTGAGTATATGTGGCCAAAGAACAATTTTTTGCTAACTCTTTAAGTTGTTCTTCCTCCAATATAGCTTGCTAGATTCCCACCATGAGCTTTCCTTATTAGTGATTTCCTTGTAGATTCTTAAGTTCTCTTTCCTCCAATATGGTTTGTTAGGTTTTCACCAAGAACTTTCCTTTCTAGTGATTTTAGAAATCCATGAGTTGTCTTACCAATCTTGCCATCTTTGGAAACAAAATCTTTGAATTGAAGCATTGGTCACTAGCTTCCTCTTTCCATTTTTGCAATTGATCATATAAGGAAAATAATCCAGCAACTTATTCTTGGACAATGATGCACAGATAGGTATGTAGTTTTTGAAATCATCAAATATACAACAAATAGATTTATCCTTAATCCTATTGCCATAAGAGTTTTGCTAAGTAGTCACATCAAACATCAAAATTTTCCTCTTCGTGTAATATGTTCTTCTAGCCCCAAAATAGTTATCCAAGTTAACATCAAAATTCACTAAGACCAAGAACATGCCACTATGCATAACCATAAATGAATTTCCACCAAAATTTACGAGAATATCTTTATTTCCATAACCAAAGGTCATGTCAGTAATGTAAGAATCTTAAATCCATCCAACTTTAGAAATCCACGTAATCAATTTATTCAATGGGGCATACCTCTTTGCTTTAAACATAATAGTTTCAAACCGATTTTCCTTTAATGTTCCATATTCAATAATGGAGCACGAATTTGAATGCTTGTCATGCGTGCGCCACTTGTCATCAAGCCTTTGTATTTCCAAAAATATACGGATTGTATTCATCATATCACACAATAAGATATTAGTAAAAGTTCTATAAGAGAAATCAAACAAAGTTGTATCTACCATATTGTCCTTTAAAGTTTGGGTTACTTGCTCCTCTTGACAATCTTCCTCTTCTGATTGAGGCTCTGATGTGCCCCGGAGACCGAACACTCGCTCGCGAGCCAGGAGGCTCATTTCTTCTCTAACACACTCTTATTTTACAGGACGTCACAAGCTATTGGGCTTCACGAAGAGATCACGCATGAAGATAAGGAAGCTCCATGCCACGTTCTCACGTGGAGCCATGCAGGCTCAATTGGCAAGCTCCCTTTCATCCCGGCTTGGAGGAGCTACAATGGATTGAAGTTTTTGAGGTCAATTGAGATTGTTTGCTCAAGTTTTACGTTACACTTTTATGTTTTACTGATGAATGTTAATTTGGGATGCTATTTTACGGATTGTTAGAGTGATTTTGGTTTGTATTTTTGGGAGGTGCTTGGTTTGCATACAAACCGAGCCCTAATGCCCTATTTTTGTCTTTCTAAGGGTAAATTAGTATTTTATTCTTGAAATTCCATTAGAGGGTATTTAGTCCCCTATAATGCAATTTTGTAATCAGTTTTGAAAAACCCTAAAAGAAGAATCTTGGCTTTGTGCTTGAAGACCCGTGGAGCTTCCTTTCTCAGATTCCTTCACCCCTTTCAATCAATCTACTTGTTCTTGCCAGGTCTCGAGTAGATTGATCTTTGCTACCTCTTCCAAAAAATTCCCATTGTTGTTGTGCTTGTGGTGTGGAGGTAGAAGACTTAGCAAAACCTCGGTTTGGAGAGCCATTCTTAAAGTGGCCGAATCAGTCGCCCCCTTGATATGTTGGAGGTTTAACAGACCAAACGGGTTCTTTGTCACTGTTTCGTGGTTCTTTTATGAAAAATGTATTTTTTTTCTTTATTCTCTGGAGATAGCCCTTGTTTGGTGTTTATTTGGCATCATTGGATCTCGTTCATTGAAGCTAAAAGTGGAAAGAAATCTTCACCGCAGATCTGTTATTTGCGGGTCAAGTTCTGCATTTCAAATTGCAAAATGGACAACTCTGTTTGTATGTGTCCTATTATGCTAAAAATAGAGAGTGACATTGTTCTATTTGTTGACTGATAGACCTGTAATTTTGAGCTGAAAAGAGTGTATGAAGGGAAAAGTTATTGTCGTTTTAATTTCGTTGCTCGAAACACGGATTGTGAAACCCTAATATGAGTTTGGTATTCTCTGGAATATATCTTACGGATCTTGGCAAATTTGAAGCTAAAATTTGGATATATGGTTCTTTGGTTTACTGACTACTAGCCCTAAAAAATTGAGCTCTAAAGTCTATATGCATTTGAAGTTGTCACTGATCTAAAACTGGACCTTGGGTTGATCTTCTAGCCGATATAGATTTGAAATATTGTGCTACTAGAGTCTTTGACTCTATCATCTAGTATCAGAGCCTAGCGCCTACTTTTACTGCTGTAATTGTGTCTTATTGTGTGCCTATCATGAGTACAAGGAGTTGAGTAAACTACCAACGAGGTAGGAGAATTGATCCGAATGATTCACCACCGCTAGAGAGGGAGGCTACCCAAACGAAGAAAAACTTACAAGCTCAACTTGATGAGGTGAAAGAAGCACTTCAAAGAATTCAATATGAACGTGAGGGAGCCTATTATTACCATGTGAGAGAGCCGAGAACACCTGGTCCTAGAAGAAGATTGAGCACTTCTAGTGAATCAAGGGGCCGAATGGATAGCTTTGATGAGGAAGAGAATTTTGAAACCGAGGCGGATGTTTCTTTTAGTCCAAGAAGGAGATCTTAAATCGTAATGAGATGACGCACGTGAAAGCAACTATTCCCCCATTTAAAGGTTCCAATAATGGTAGTGACTTCCTAGAATGGATGGAGAAGGTGGATAGAATTTTCGATTGTCATGAATTTTCCGAAAAGACTAAACTTCAAATGATCACCCTAGAATTGTCCGATTTTGCAATTCTTTGGTGGGAGGATACTAAGGCCCAAAGAAGGAGGGATGAATATGATGAAATTAGAAATTGGGCAACTATGAAAGAATTGATGCAAAAGCGGTTTGTGGCACCCCACTATAAGCAAGATTTCTACTTACAACTACAAAATTTGAGGCAAGGGACATCCACAGTTGAGGAGTATTTGACTGAGTTTGATATTCTTAAAATTCGTTGCTCTAATGATGAACCAAAAGAACAAAGCATTGCTAGATTCATTAAAGGTCTCCAAAGAGATATTGGGGATTTAGTGGAACTACAACCTTTAAACACTATGGATGATGTTGTGCAATTGGCATTGATAATAGAAAGATAAAAAAAGAGGAGAATGAAGGAGACCACAACCCGACCATTTCAAAAGATCAATACACCACAAAAACTGATCCCAAAGAGTGATGATAAAGTTACTCCCATTAAGACCAATGAAGAAAAGAAAGTGTTTAATGATCAAACCAAACCACGATCAAGAGATCTAAAATGCTTCAAGTGCCTTAGGTTCAGACATATAGCTTCCCAATGTCCGAACAAATGAGTGATGTTCTTAAGAGGAGAATCTAATGAAGTTGTGAGTGAAGATGAAGAAGAAAAAGTTTCTTGCCCTATTGAAGAATCCGTGGAAGAAACTTTTTATGCTCAAGAGGGGCCTTTGCTTGTGGTAATGAAAAGATCCATGGCTATATAGAATTATGATGAGGAACTCTAATAGAGTCCAAGACTCTAGGGAATTTCAACAAGTGCAATCGGCTAAGCTTGTACAACAATTCTGTCCTCCAATTTTCAAACTAGTATAACTTCAGAAGCATATGGAATCAAGGGCTGAAATTTGCAGGAGCTTCTATTGACATTTCAAAGATAAACATATCCAAAATTCAAGTTTAAATTCAATCAGACGACAGAGATACGATTAAAAAAATCTGACCCTCAAATTAAGGTTCTGGGGACAGAATCTGGCGATCTGGAAATAACCAGCGAGTTCTCAACGAGCATATATCCATTTAATACCAAATTTGGAGGAGAAGCACTCAACAATGTCAAATATAACTCTGCCAAATTTGGCCATTATCCAATGAATAGAAACAGATCAAATCGAAGTAACAAAAACAGAATCGGATCTGCAACGTAACCAAACAGATTCTTGGCCAAAAATAGTTCCTTTCCAAAACACGCTATAGCACTTTCAATTCACAATCAAAATGCACCAAATCTAGAATAACACAAGTAAATATCAATATCCTCAAGAATGTTGATTCCCTTTTAAAAGTTGATACAAGTAAAGAAATAAAAATCCAAGGAGTTTGCACACCTCTAACACTAGAGGGGGCAACTTCTTTGGCCAACCAAAGATGAAGACACTCTCCAATGGGGATGCTGGTTCTTCTACCTCCACACCCCAATATACCACCACACAAAGAGGAGGGATTTGTAGAGATAGCACGAATCAACTCACCCAAGAATCAGCAAGAAAAGGTGAGTCGATTGATAGGGAGGAAGTCGATCGAGGGGAGGGAGATCTCTACGAGTTCTTCACGCCAAGGCTTGGGAGCTAAGTTTTAGGGTTCTTCAAATCTAATTCCCTCTTGCATTAGGAGGTACTAAGTACCCCTAATGGCCTTGGAAAAGAAAAGTACAAAATTGCCCTAAACGAATATTACAAAAGAAACCCCCAAAATATAAAACATACACAATAATAAAAACAGTTTCCTGGCGTGTTTTTTTAGCCTTTTGTTAAAGCTCCGTTTGACATAGTAAACAAGCTCCAACATTAACGCCAAAGTAATTTATGGTAATTTTTACAAATCAGCTACAATTGTTATGAAGAGCACTTTCCAATATGAAGTTTGATAGATTGCAAAAAATGTCATGCACACCTCAGGGGTCACTTTACGAGCAAATTTTTGGAATGTGTCATCTATCTCCAAAACTTGTATTATTCCTTCCATCAATGCTCTACTTAAGTAACTCCATGATAGACCTACAAAATAAAAAAAAATGTTAGAAAATAAAGGAGCCCTTGGCTCGGGCTCAGGTGATGGGACCTTGGGGCACATCATACTCCCGGGGTTGAAAATGATTTGTCCTCAAATCCAAGGAGTCTTCCAACTGTACCCTCTATAGATGGTCCTCCTCTAGGATCAAATGGAAAATTTTGATTGACATCATACATGATGATCTCCATGTTAAGTTGGCCAAATGAAAGAACAGCAAGACAGTCTTCCATCATCAAATCAACATCAACTCTTTCACAACCCAAGCAAGCATCATTAACCACAAAATTCATAAATTTATTCCAATTGTGGTCATATCTTTTCTTAATAACTAGAATATCAAACTCAATACCATGGTGTTCTTTAGTCAAGAGTGTCTGTATAGTTGTACCACTAAACATGCAAAAGTCAACAACCTTATTTGACATTCCAATATGTGAAGAGGGTTCTCTAACAGTAGCATAAATGAAATTTCCGATCCGCAGTGGTATAACAGATTCAAAATGAACAAGATTTTTGATCCACCTAATATTAGAAGAATAATCAATTAATGTATTGAATAACATGTACCTCATGGAATTACAAATGGTTGCGTCCCATTCTTCAAGCTCCCTTCGAACTCTAATCAACACTAATGGTTCTCTTTTTGATAACCCGAATGGAGCATCACATGACTCAGTTGTTATTTCTCCCATCACAGAATTCAATTGGAGAGTTGAACTTTTATGTGGAGAAACAGCCTCTTCATCAACTTTCTCTTCCTTAGGACTTGATGCCCTTAATTCAATCTCATCCTCTTCATAACAAGCCTTGGAAATTTTTGTTTTGACATAAACTTCCTTTTCTTCGAGAATAAGTACTGAGGCAACATTATTGCTAACAAGGTTTTTAATTTTGTAGACACCCTCCTCCGACAAATCTTCCTTTAAACTTTGAGGGTCTGTTACTAAGAATGGTACAACTTGATGATTGACATCTTTTTCAATTTGCTCCCTTACCCTTTCGGAGACCTCTACAACCTCAATATGGCTTTCGGTTTGCAAAGCAGAAGAACACTTAGATACTTGCTTCATTGCCAGATTCTCTTTGATGTCGTCAATTATTTGAATGGCCTTATGTAAATGGCATTCAGCTCCTAGCGGTCATGTCGTTGACTTCTGGAAAATCTCTTTGCGGATGGAGCAAATTTTCTCCTTCAATATTTCTTCCTTAATTGCCATGTGTTGATGTCTTCTTTACCTTCTTCTTTTCTATAGATATTTAGCTTGTTCCACCATTTCGAAGCTCTTCCCTTGAGTCTTAAAGAAGCTATTTTAACTTTTCTCAGATTTCAAAATTGATGAGTTAAAAAAAATTCTTCCAACTCCTCTTCCCAATCTAAATAGTCTTCGATCCATTATGAACCACTGAAGGTAGGAATAGGAGCTAGAAGCTCTTCTTCTACTGTAAGGTAACTTCTTGAAAACGTTTGGCCTCTGGTCATCTTTAAGAATGGTCAATTTCCTTCAATAATCAGAGTATAAAAATAGGAGCAAGGCTCTGATACCAAATGATAGAGTTCAGGACTCTAGGGAATTTCAACAAGTGCAATCGGCTAAGCTTGTACAACAATTCTGTCCTCCATTTTTCAAACTAGTATAACTTCAGAAGCATATGGAATCAATGGCTGAAATTTGCAGGAGCTTCTACTGACATTTGAAAGATAAACATATGCAAAATTCAAGTTTAAATTCAATCAGACCATGGAGATACGATTAAACAAATCAGACCCTCGGATTAGGGTTCTGGGGATAGAACCTGGCGACCTGGAAATAACCAGCGAGTTCTCAACGAGCATACATCCATTTAATACAAAATTTGGAGGAGAAGAACTCACCAATGTCAAATATAAATCTGCCAAATTTGGCCATTATCCATCAAATAGAAATAGATCAAATCGAAGTCACAAAAACAGAATCGGATCTGCAACGCAACCAAACAGATTCTTGGCCAAAAATAGGTCCTTTCCAAAACACTCTATAGCACTTTCAATTCACAATCAAAACGCACCAAATCCAGAATAACACAAGTAAATATCAATACCCTCAAGAATGTTGATTCCTTTTCAAAAGTTGATACAAGAAAAGAAATAAAAATCCAAGGAGTCCGCACACCTCCAACACTAGAGGGGGCGACTTGTTCGGCCAACCAAAAAGGAAGACACTCTCCAATGGGGATGCTGGTTCTTCTACCTCCACACCCCATTGGACCACCAAACGAAGAGGAGGGATTGGAAGAGATAGCACGAATCAACTCACCCAAGAATCAGCAAGAAAAGGTGAGTCGATTGGTAGGGAGGAAGTCAGCCGAGGGGAGGGAGATCTCCACTGGTTCTTCACGCCAAGGCTTGGAAGCTAAGTTTTAGGGTTCTTCAAATCTGATTCCCTCTTGTATTAGGAGGTACTAAGTACCCCTAATGGCCTTGCAAAAGAAAAGTACAAAATTGTCATAAAAGAAAATTACAAAAGAAACCCCTAAAATATAAAACATAAACAAAAATAAAAATAGTTTCCTGGCGTGTTTTTTTAACCTTCTGTTAAAGCTCTGTTTGACATATCAAACCAGCTCCAACATTAATGCCAAAGTACTTTCTTGAAAGCTTTACGAATCAGGTACAATTGTTATAAAGAGCACTTTCCAATATGAAGTTTGATAGATCGCCAGAAAATGCCATGCACACCTCGGGCGTCAGTTTATGAGCAGATTTTTGGAATGTGTCATCTATCTCCAAAACTTGTATTATTCCTTCCATCAATGCTCAACTTAAATAACTCCATGATAGACCTACAAAATAAATAAAAATGTTAGAAAATAAAGGAGCCCTTGGCTCCGGCTCAGGTGACGGGACCTTGGGGCACATTAAACTCCAAAGGGAAACTATTTTTCACACTCAGTGTCAAGTGAAGGGGAAACTTTGTTCATTGATTCTAGATGGAGGAAGTTGTACAAACGTTGTAGCCATGGAAGTAGTTGAGAAATTGGGGATAGAGACCACCTCCCATTTGAAACCTTACAAGCTTAATTGGTTGAGTGACAAGGATCCGATTAAGGTAACCAAGCAAGTGCGGTTGACATTTGCTATTGGAGGTTATGAAGACGATGAACTTTTTGATGTGGTTCCCCTGAATGCAAGCTATTTACTGTTGGGGAGGCGTTGGAAATATGATAGGAAGACAATCCATGTGGTTTCACAAACTTTTACTCTCTTAAGTTCAAGGGAAAGAGGATAACTTGGTCCCACTTCGTCCTGATCAAATCGCCCTAGATCACGAAAGCATGAGTAAGGGAAGGGCCGAGACATCCCTAATCATATAAAAAAAAAGACCTTAAGAGGGTATTGCTGCAAGGAGGCCCTATAGTTCTGATGTTGTTCAAAGAAAGAGTTGAGGAATTGGGATCTATTGTCGAACTGGTCTTAAAGATACTAAAAGAATTTGAAGATGTTTTCCCCAAAGAGTTACCTCAAGGTTTGTCGCCTTTGAGGGGTATTGAGCACCAAATGGATCTTGTATTGGGAGCCATTTTCCCTAATCGTCCGTCATACCAACTTAATCTAGAGGAGTCAAAAGAATTACATAGACAGGTCACTGAATTACTTGAGAAGGGTTATATTTGAGAATCGTTTACCCCATGCGCGTTTCCCTTATTATTAGTTCCCAAGAAGGATGGCTCTATTCGTATGTGTGTTGACATTAGAGCTATTAGTCAAATCACAATTAAGTACCGATTCCCTATTCCCCATCTAGAGGATATGCTTGATGAACTCAGTGGTGCTACTATTTTCTCCAAGGTTGATCTTAAGAGTGGCTATCACCAAATTCGTATGGGAGAGGATGATGAATAGAAAACGGCATTCAAAACAAAATATGGTCTCTATAACTGGTTGGTTATGCCCTTTGGGTTATCTAATGCTCTAAGTACTTTCATACGAATGATGGATCACCTCCTACGAGATTTCATGGGAAAGTTTATCGTCGTTTATTTTCGACGATATTCTTATTTATAGTTCTGACCTTCCAACTCATATTGAGCACCTTCGATTATTATTTGAGACTCTTCGAGAAGCACAACTATTTGGTAATCTTAAAAAGTGCTCCTTGCCCAGGACAAGGTGTATTTCTTGGGATTCATTATTACTAAGGAGAGTATGGAAGTGGATGAAGTAAAATTGGAGGCAATTAAAGAGTGGCCTATTCCAAAGAATGTATCTGAGGTACACAACTTTCATGGCCTAGCATCTTTTTATCGCCAATTTATTAAGGGGTTCAGCTGTATCATGGCCCCTATTACTGATTGTATGAAGAAGGGGAAAGAGTTTGTTTGGTCCCTTTCTTGCCAAACCCGTTTTGACATGATCAAGGAGAAATTGTGAAATGCTCCCCTATTAGTACTACCGGATTTTGCAAAAGTGTTTGAGGTTGAATTTGATGCGTCGAGGTTAGGCATTGGAGTAGTGCTCATGCAAGAGGGCAAACCAGATGCATATTTCAGCGAGAAATTAAAGGGAACCGCTTTAAATTATTCGACATATGATAAGGAATTCCTTGCAGTTATTCGGACCCTTGAGCTATGGTGACATTACTTGTTATCAAAAAAATTTATTAAACATTCTGATCATCAAGCTTTGAAGCACATTCGTAGCCAAGGAAAGTTAAACCGTCGGTATGGCAACTGGGTGGAATTCTTAGAGCGCTACCCGTATATCATTAAGTATAAGAAAGGTGAACCTAATCAAGTTTTTGATGCTCTCTCAAGGCGATATGTTCTATTGACAGAGATTAATGCACGAATCGTTGGTTTTAATTGGATCAAAGAGTTGTATGCTAATAATACGGACTTCGGAGTTATTTACCGGAATTGCATGGATAAGGCCGAAATGCCTTTTTATTTGGAGGGCGGTTTTCTTTTCAAAGGAGGCAAGATATGCATTCCTATTTGTAGTCTTTGGGAAACCCTTGTCTTGGAGGCTCATTGTGGGGGTTTAGCGAGTCATTTTGGTTGCAAAAAGACATTGGAGGCGGTTTGAGAACATTTCCATTGGCCTCATTTGCGACGGGATATTCAAAAGATTGTAGAACATTGCATTGTTTGCAAGAAGCCTAAGAGTTGTATCCTCTCACAGGGGTTTTACATGCATCTTCCTATAGCTTCACATCCTTGGGTGGAAATTAGCGTTGATTTTGTTTTGGCCATTCCCCGAACACCGAGATCTAGGGATTCTATCATGGTGATGGTCGATAGGTTCTCTCAAATGGCCCATTTTATAGCTTGCAATAAAACCGATGACGCTAATCATGTTGCAAACTTATTCTTCAAGGAGATCATTTGTTTACATTGAGTGCCATATTCTATAGTTTTCAATCGTGATACAAAATTCTTGAGTGCTTTTTGGAAGACTTTGTGGCGAAAGTTGGGTACTAAGTTACTTTTCAGCACGTCTTTTCACCATCAGACTGATGGGCAAACAGAGGTTGTGAATCAAACTTTGGGGTCTTTGCTTAGGACCATCATCAGCAAGCGGTTGACTGATTGGGACTTACAATTACCATATATTGAGTTCGCTTATAACTGGAGCGTGCGTGGCTCTAGACAACACACTCTATTTGAGATAGTATACGGGTTTAACCCCCTTACTCCAATGGATCTTATTCCCCTCCCGATGATAGATTATGTTAGTGAAGATGGAGCTACTAAGGCCTCGAGGATCAAATCTTTACATGAGGATGTGCGAAAATGCATTGAGAAAAAGAATGCGGAGTATGCTAGACTTGCCAATCAGGGACGTAAAGAAGTTATATTCAAAGTGGGTGAATTCATGTGGCTGCATTTATGGAAAGACAAATTCCCTTAGCAGAGAAAGTGCAAATTACTACCAAGAGTCGATGGGCCTTTCAAAGTTCTAGAACAAATCAACAATAATTACTACTGCATAAAACTCCCCGAGGACTATGGGGTGTCATCTACCTTCAATGTACAAGATTTATCACCATATCTAGGGGAGGACGAGCAAGCAATGGATGATGTCATGGAATAAGCATTGGATTTGAGGTCAAATCCTCAATCACCCCAAGAGGATGAAGTGCCCCGCAGACTGATCACTCGGTCGTGAGCCAGGAGGCTTATTTCTTCTCTAACACACTCTTATTTTGTAGGACGTAACAAGGTATTGTGCTTCACGGAGGAGATCACACATAACGATATAAGGAAGCTCCATGCCACATTCTCACATGGAGCCTTGCAAACTCAATCGCGTAGCTCCCTTTCATCTCAGCTTGGTGGACCTACAATGGATTGAAGTTTTTGAGGTAAATTGAGATTCTTTGCTCAATTTTTACGTTACACTTTTATGTTTTATTGATGGATGTTAATTTGGGATACTATTTTGCGGATTATTAGAGTGATTTTGGTTTGTATTTTTGGGAGGTGCTCGGTTTGCATACAAATCGAGCCCTCATGCCCTATTTTTGTCTTTCCAAGGGAAAATTAGTCTTTTATTCTTGTAATGCCATTAGAGGGTATTTAGTCCCCTTAATGCAATTTTGTAATCAGTTTTGAAAAACCCTAAAAGAAGAATCTTGGCTTTGTACTTGAAGACCTATGGAGCTTCCTCTCTCAGATTCCTTCACCCCTTTCAATCAATCTACTTGTTCTTGATAGGTCTCGAGTAGATTGGTCTTTGCTACCTCTTCCAGCAACTTCCCAGCATTGTTGTGCTTGTGGCGTGGAGGTAGAAGACTTAGCAAAACCCTTGTTTGGAGAGCCATTCTTGAAGTGGCCGAATTAGTGGCCCCCTTGACGTTGGAGGGTTAGTGGACCAAACTGGTTCTTTGTCACTGTTCATGGTTCTTTTATTAAAAAGGTATTTTTTTTTTCTTGATTCTCTGGAGATAGCCCTTGTTTGGTGTTGATTTGGCATCGATTTTGTGTGGATTGGATCTCGTTTGTTGAAGCTAAAAGTGGAAAGAAATCTTCACCGCAGATCTGTTATTTGCGGGTCCAGATCTGCATTTCAGATTGCAAACCATACAACTCTGTTTGTTCATGTCCTATTATGCTAAAAATTTAGAGTGTTATTGCTCTATTTGTTTACTGATAGACCTATAATTTTGAGCAGAAAAGAGTGTATGCAGGGAAAGTTATTGTCGATTTAATTTCGTTGCTCAGAACACAGATTGCGAAACCCTAATCTGAGTTTGGTATTCTCTGGAGTATATCTTATGAATCTTGGTGAATTTGAAGCTAAAAATTTGAAGCTAAAGTTTGGATACATGGTTCTTTGGTTTACTAACTACTAGCCCTAAAAAATTGAGCTCTAAAGTCCATATGCATTTGAAGTTGTCACTAATCTAAAACTGGACCTGATCTTCTAACCGATTACAGATTTGAAATATTGTGCAACTAGAGTCTTTGACTCTATCATGCTCCAAAGATAGTAATGGACATTCTTTGGCATAAATAATGTTTTCCTCAATTTGCTCATGAGTACCTTCTATTACCTCATTGCAGTCTTGTGCTTGTAAGGTTGGAGTGCTTGATATGCATGCTTTAAGTTTTTGTAACAAGGCACTAATTTTAGCAAGTTGAGCTCATTGACTTGTGTAAGAATATTCATACCTTGGGAGTGGTGGTGACAACGGAGCAAATTTTCCCCTCAAGAAAGTTCTTCTCTTTTGTCTCTCAATTATTAGAGCCATCTTGATTATATCTTCAACTGTGTCATAAGGCCGAAGTTCAATCACGCTTCCAAAGTCATTGTGAAGTCCTTGGATGAACCTTGATATTGTTTTGTCTTCCGACTCTTGCAAATCACATCTTGTTTTTAGGGTTTTGAGCTTGACAACATATTCTTTAATGGTTGTGGAACCTTTGTAATACCCCAATTTTTTATATCAAAATTTAAGAAGGATAATAGTAAAGTAATTGAGAATATTTGGATTTATTGTATAAGTATAGGGGTATTACCAAAGACGTATTCGTAGGATTATAAACTAAGGGATTTATTAGATAAATTGGAATTAAAATAAATGTTAATTTAATTAATTAAATGTGTGGGGAATTAATTGGAAATGGAAGAGTGAACCGGTTCAAGGATGAACCAGTCCAGCGTGTGAGGAAGGGAATAAGATTTATGGGAGATTTATGGGATAAACTCTATTACTTGGAATTAACTATGTGAGAGGATTAATGGATCGAACCAGTTTGGTTCGGCTCGGTCTGGAATTAAGTTAGTCACTCTAGTCTTGTTTAACGTGGATAAATTGGAATTTGTTAATTAAATGAATGAAATTATTATGTTAATTATTTAGAGAGAATAATTTTAAAGGAAGGAATTATGTTGAGAGGAGCGGTGAACCAGTTTAGTCGAAACAAAAGAATGGCCAAAAGGGCATTCTGCGTGTGAAAAGACTGAGAAGAGAGAGTGAGGCAGGAGCCAAGGGAGAGAGATCGAGGGAGAAGGAGATTGGGCGTAAGATGGGAACGGGCGATGAAGGGCACGAGCTTGGCTAGGGTTTGTTCCGGAAAGTACAACTCTATGGATATAAAGTTCGGATTACAGCTTTTATGAATATTGTGAAGGTGCTGCTTTGTGCAATGGTTTGGCTTCCTATCTATTGTGTTACTGATTGGATATATTATTCTATTGGGAATGTATGAGAAAAAGGAAGACCGGTGTTCGTATATATAATATTGCCACTGGATTTTTATGATATACTAAACTGTATGAGCTTTTTATTTAGGATAAGCTATTGGATTTTGGTTTTGTATATTGGACATATCCTCTGTAAATTGCAGTTATGAAGAATGTTGTTCAAATAAGTGAAATTGTTGTCCTCTAGAGTTATTTACTATATTGGGAGTCAGTTATGAGAAATCATATTAGGACAATTACATTTCATTTACTAATAATATTGTTAAATGGTGAATTTGAGAAATAGGGACTAATGCTAATTTCTTATGCGAAGGGTTGATTGTTCTACTGCCGTTTATTGTCTTGAAGGTATGTTGTTCGGGTTTTCTTCCTTTTTGGAGGTATGTATGGAGGTATGTTGGTCGGGTTTTCTTCCTTTTTGTGTTCTAATGGTCGGACATTGCTGGGGTGATCGGAATCGGCTATTTGTAGAGGATTCAGGAGCTTCGGTTCGCTGGCGAGGGCTGGTCTAGGCAGCTTCACCGGTTCGGATGGCTCGCGGTTCAGCTCAATCTGGACTGGATGGGAGTTGAGCTAGTGGCGTGGAGCTAGATCCGGATTATCAGCCTCAGTGGCTTGAATTGTGAGATAAACAGTTTTGCATTTCAAATTTTACTTTCTGTGTATAAATAGGAGAGCTGAGCTCTCGGATGGATTCTCGAGTGTGCATGGGGTCTGAGCTGAGAGCTCTCTGTGATTTAGTCTGTATGGTTTACTATGTGATTTAGTCTGTGATTTAGTCCGTGGAGTACCGCTGCTTCTGTGAAGATTGGAAAGTTGGAATTGGAGAGCTGTCTGTGTATGGTTTTCTTCAAAGGGTAAGATTTGGGTGTGTCTGGCCGTCTAAGCCCTACCTGCAAGTGTGTGCGTGAGTTTAGTGTTATGAGGATTTTGTTAGCTTGTTGATGTTGCATAGATTTCCTTGAGATACCATGTGGTTGTCAACTCTTGACTGTTCGTTGCTGTTAAAAGTTTTGTGGTTATTTCTTGACTGATTTTCTATTGCTATGCTTCTGTTGACTTCTTCGCTGCTACTAGTGTAGATTCCTTGACTGTTTGTTTCTTCTATAAGTCCTTACATGATATTCTGCCACCAATGCCTTGTTCGTTATTGTTGTTGTAGACTGTAGTAGTTGAGAGTTATGATTCATAGACCTAATTCGTTGCTTTGTTTGTGATTAAGTACTGCTGTTCGACGTCCTATTTTAGCATCTTTTACTGCTATTTATCGCTGTTAAGAAGCATGATTAGTGTTTATTTTCACTGATGTATTTTTAATCATAAAAAGGCATGTATTCGCTGTTTTGCTTCGATACTTTCGCTGTTGTATTTTAGTCGTTAAAAGCATGTATTGTAGTTCTCTCTTTCCATATTTGCTGCTATTTTTAAAAATTTAGAAGCATGTAAACAATCTAATTAATAAAACTACGTGAATAAACTTAGGTTGAAAACTTTCCAAACATATTAATCAATTTAGTGTATCTCTTGTTGTTAGTTGGTGTTAGCCTGTATAGTTTTTCTGTTGACATTGCCTTGTATAATTTCTTTGTTGATATGGTTGCCTTTATTCCTTGGATTTTGTTAAGTTTGCTGTGAATTAAATCTATTGAGCATGATAATCAATGTAAATATATCTAGTGTAAATAATTAACCTTTCAAGCATGATTATTAAACTATTAATCAGATTAGTATATTGTTCTTTAAATTAAACTTCTCAAGCATGCTATCATTCTTTGACATATTGTTTTGCTTAATTTATTGTATAGTTTAATTAGTTCCTTGTATGTACGTTTAGGATAGTCTCATAACGTTAGAAATAATTAGGAACACCACCACGGGGTGGCCACAAGTCTTGAGTGAGGAAAATAATTAATAATTCCCTTGTCGGGATCACAAGACTAATTAACGTAATTAATTAGAAACCGTAGGATTTCCCAAACTCCACGCTCCATATACGAGCTATTCCTAAAATACGTAACTATGCCTAATATACGTAATTAAAAGATTGGATTGGGGCGGACCCATTTCAAAGAATTAAAGAGTGGCATTTCACATGCATAAATCCATTTTCTTAATGGGCCTTTAGGCTCACGTCTTACTTGCGGTGTAGGTACACATATGCGCGGAGCTCCTCGAGCAATGAGGAAGCAGTTGATGAGAGATTTGCACGCGCGAGCTTGTGATTGGTCGGGCTATGAGAAGTGATAGATCATTAAATTGTAATGTGATTCAATTTCTAATTTGTAATTAAGTTTCTATTTCATAAATTGTAATTTGTAATTTGTAATTTGTAATTTAATAGTTTAAATTATTTCCTTTAAATTATTTACGCTTCCGCAAATGTTTTTAACTCCGAAATGTTTTACGTGTTTCTAACGGCCCAGAATGCACTTTGATATGGTTTTCTTTAAATTTAACGTATTTTTAAATGTATGAAAATCCGGGTTGTTACAGTATTGATGATCAAAGTTTATTATTTTGAAGGTATCATGAAGGGTAACACTAAGTGCAATATTGTGGTGAAGGAGCCAAGTAAGTTGATATGTTTGTGTTTTGGTCTTCGGCCCTACATCGCCAGAGTTAGGATTGTTTGATGTTGTGTTTACTAGATATAGATTCTTTACGTTATAGATTTTACACAGTTAGTGCTTCGAGGATTATAGGATTTTGATATTGATATGCTTTGAGGATGTAGTACTGCATGGTGTTGTGTTTATTAGAAATAAATTTTTTTAATGATATGTTTATTAGATTTTAAATGATATTGATAATGATCATGCTTGAGGATTATAGGATGTTAATAATGATCATGTTTCGAGGATTTTATTGATGATATAGACACTGTATGCATTTATGAGCATCATTGTTTTCAAAAGGTTATGAAAATGATTTTCAGGCATGGTTTTGAAAAAAACAATGAAAAAGAAATGAAATGGTTATGAAATGAAAAGAAATGAATGTAAATGGGTTTAACAAGATGTGAGGTTGGGTTGATTGCTCATTCTTATCAAGTTTGGACATCTCTAACGCCGTCAAGATAAAGTAAAGTGAAGATTAAGATAAACATAAATGTAAAGGGTTATTTCGAGGTGTGAGGTTGAGTTTGCCGCTCCTCCTTGTCAAGTTTAGACATCTCCAACGGCCCGTCAAGATAAAGTAAAGATAAGATCAAGAAAACGGTAAAGGAAAATGTAAAGGAAAGACTGAAAAGAAACAGAAATAGAAAACAAAAATGGATTTTAAAAGCTGCATAGCATGTGCATTGTATAGTGTAGTTTATATCACTTACTAAGCGTTAGGCTCATTAGTTAAGTCTTGTGGATGTAGGTACACGTACGAGAAATAGGTTAAGGACAGTTGATGAAGGATTTGCAAGCGCGAATTTTGCAACTGGCTAGGCTAATAGACTTAAAGAGAAAAGGGTTTGTAAAAGGATTTGTAAAGTGATTTATAAATGAAAAAGAAAAGAATTGTATTCTTTAAATGTTTTGTTATAAGTCTTCCGTTGTGTTTCACAAAATTGTTTTAAGAAAAGGATTTTATTTATTGTCTTTAAATGATTTTAAAACAAAAATTCTTCCACTAATTTTATAAAAGAAAAGTTTTTAATTTTTCCACATTTTCAAAAGACAGAAGCTACGGGTCGTTACAGGAGTAGTCGTTCATGGTTGTTAGTAGTCCTTCAGCTTAAGTACAGAGTTGAAATGGGGTTATTTGCTGATGATCTATGAACGATCGGGTTTCAAAGCAGATTTGTGAAATTTGTGTTTGGCGATCGATCAAGCTTGATAAGCGGTCATTCATGGTCATTACAGATTAAAAATAAGGAAATTTAGGATCGATCGGCTGAAGGTTAGTGAACGACCAGTAATTCAGAAAATAGACAGAGTTGATTTTCAAGCTATGTTGCAGTCGATCGATCACCCAAAGAGTTTGATCAATTGGTAATGCAAAGGGTCGCCAGAAATGTGCTACAATGTTTAAAATTTTAATGGATAAAGTGGTGATGAGTCACCACTTATTTGTTCTAAGGACGCCATCTCCTACTTAGGGTGGCTGAAGAAGAGGATTAAGTTTCATAAGAAGGAGAACTTGTGAGAAAATGGGAAGGAACCATGAGAAAGAGTGAGAAGCTGGAGGGAAAAGATAGGAACCTTGAGGAAGAAGAGTAAAAAGAAAGAAGAAGGAGAAAAAGAGAATGAAGGAGAAACAGGAAGAGGAAGGAACCTTGTAGAGGAATAGAGGTAAGAAGTGATGTTTGTGTTTTTCCCTTTTTGGGGCTATGTCACAAGAGCTAGGGCTTTATGTTGTTTGTTAGATGTTAATGTGCTGTTGTGTTTGTTAGCTATTAAGGTGAATAGATCATGTTGTTGTGTATGAACATGTTATTAATGTTATTCTTAATAAATGTTGAGGATGTTATATGTCAATTATTGCTAGTAATATGAAGAATTGTATGCATTCATACATTTTCATGCATCACATTGTTTTTAAGAAATGTTAAGAAAATGAATTATCATGCATATGATTTTTAAGTAATGATTAAGAACACGATGTTATGTTGAGGCTTTGGGTGGATCCTCCCCCATTGTGAGGCTTTGGGAACAAGTTTCTATTGTAACAGGTTCCAAGAAACACTCGGAAAACCTTAGCGAGAATCTGTCCTGCAATTTAACAATAATCGACCAGCAACAATGAACCGGCGAGAACCCCAATTCTGTAACTGAGATAAGATTGATTTTTGGAGGATATAAACTCAATATAGTAATGAAGATTGTGTCCAAATTCCAGGTCCAAAAACGTTCTAGAGCAGAAGTTCTATCTAATTCAATAATCACCAGAAAACTGTTTTTTATAAAATGGCAGATTTAGCAGTGCGGATTCAAAACGCTGTAACTTGAGCTACTAGTACCGAACAATGCTCAAATTAGTAAGGTTAGTTTCCTGACTTAATCTTTAACAAAACACTAGAACGCCTCAAACAGCGACGCGCACCATAAGGGCTTCAAACAGGGGCGTCAATCAGAAAGAATAACAGTTACAAAAATTCACAGATTCTGCAGCTCACATCAAATCCGAAATAACACTTCTCATTCAAACTTTCCAAAAAGAAACTCTTCAACATTTAACATAGATCAAACCTCCATATCATAAGTTAACCAACCAGTAAAAGAGAACTCAAGAGTAGCACCAAAATAAGAAGGAAAAACACAAAGGAGTTGCGGCACCTCCTAAAGTGAGAGGGCGTTTCTTTGGTTGGCCGAAACCAACAATCTCCAATGTTGGATAGTTCTCTTGCCTCCACACCACAATCTTACCTTGAAAGATAAGGATTGGAAGAAGCAATATCCCAATGTTGCAAGGTTGAGAAACTTCAAGAGGGACCTTGCTTGGGTGGTGGGTGAATTCGGCACAAGGTGGGGAAGGCCGCAGCAAAGGAGTTCTCAAGAACACCAAATTCTTCTTCAATTTTCAAAACTGGTCTTTCATCAGCAAGAAGGGGTATTAAACCCTAGGGTTTACAAAATAGGTCAAAGACCAAAATACCCTAGCAGAAAATTACTAAAATAACCCTAACTAATAAAACATAAACAATAAGTCCGAGTTTGGGAAATTAGTCTCTGTAAAAGAAATATTTAAGATAGCAAAAGATAACCAAATATAACGTCCAATATCTTGTTGGAAAGTTATGGATGTTGGTTACATTTGGTATGAAGAACCAAAATGGAAAGGTAGTCGTCTTAATGGTCCAAATTGCCCTTGAATAGCCGAGGGTCAGATTTTAGGCGGAATTGGAAAACCCACAATTTCCTCCAAAAGAATTCAAGATCTCCATTAGCCCAAATGCCCACTCCTCCTTGTTTATTTGGATTCAAAAACCTACAAGATAAATAAAAAGTTAGAAAATAAAGGAGCCCTTGGCTCGGGCTCAAGTGACGGGTCCTCGGGGCACATCATATTGTAAGGTTTTTGATACTTAACTCATTGGTTGAGGCTTTGGGTGACATGGTCCCCATTGGTTGAGACTTTGGGTGGGTTTTCCCCATTTATTGAGGCTTTGAGTTGAGTTCCAATGATAAAAAAAAATGAAAATGTTTTATGAAAAGTGCATTTCATATTCCATTATGCATCTCATTTCTTACTAAGCATTTGGCTTATAGTTATTGTCTTGTGAAGTAGGAATGCACTATAATGAGAAAAAGAGCAGTTGATGGAGGATTTTTGCGTTGCAGACCATGTGGCTGACTAAGCTAAAGGAAAATGTAAGTTGTACATGGTTTTTAAATTACAAGTTATATTTGGACAAAACACGTTTAAAGATAGGAATTTTGTTTATGATGTTCGTTTATTGCATTGTTCTTCCAAATTGTTTTATTTCTGAAAAAGTCTTCCACTTTGCAATGTATTACAAAAGAAAATGTGCTTTGAATCTCAACATTTTAAGTGTATGAAAAACTGGGTCATTATAAAAAACGAGGTGGCCGATCCCTCAAGCAGAGTCTATATATAGAAAACTCTCCATAGCTTATTTTAACCAAGTGAGAATCAAAGCGAAGCTCTGTCAAATTTTATACTCGATTCCAAATCAATCATAGAGTGTCAAACCTAGCTTTCCCATTCTAAAACTTGAGAGTTTACGTTTGGAGAGCTTAGGTTATTTGTTGTAGTTTCTCTTAATGCTCATTGTACTCAAATCAAGGGTGACGCCCTGCGAATAGTCAAGTGGAAAAGGTGATGCTCGAAGTAAGAGTGAACTTGTAAAGGTTTGGTTGACACCTGTGAAGCCAATAATCACTAACTGGGAAGGTTAGTGCGTTAAGGATCTCCAAGTAGGGAACTTGGAGTGCAGACGTAGGCCGAGTTTACTGAATCGCTTGAACAAACTCGCTGTTGTATTTCTTTCCCTTAACTCTCTTATAACTACGATTATTTATTATCTATTATTGATAACTCACCTAGAGTTAGAAAAATAAATATCACATGAAAAAGTTTAGCACATATAATTCAACATTGGTAATGGTCTGGATAATGATACATGGACCAAGAAACTAGAAGGAAATAAGCAATTGAGGGAGTATTCTCCATGACGAATGAGGCTTGGTGTTGTTATAACAAAAGCTATGTAGAAAAGAATTTACATGTATTATGTAATAAATATATTTTTGAGGAAAGTTATATTTATTTTATGTTCAACGAGAAAAGTCTTACGTTATACATATGTTTTCAAAGAAAAATATCACATTTAAAAAAATGAAAATATGTGTTTTCTTTTAAAAGGTTTTAAAGTAAGAAGTTTTCAAATGATGATCGGATTTAAGAAAGAATTAAAAAAAAAAGAGTTGAATAATTCGGGTCATTACACTATGTGTACCATAACCCATTTGTTTTAGGTTTTTGGTTTAATATATGTTGAAACTTTTGCTGACAACTTACCCTTGCGCTGAACAGTTGTGTTCCCTCGAAGGTTCGGGTGACTTGATCCAGCATTTTTGTTAGGCTCGTCTACTGATCGTGACAAATTCATTCTCTCAATTTTGTTGATTCTCAAAAAATTGGTTACATTCTCAAGTCTCTTACTTAATAAAGTAAATATAAATCATTAAATTAGATTTGAATGTGGAGAGTTCATTTTATTTTGGCAAGTAGGTACATATAAGGTGTGTGTATATCCAACAATTTTCCTTTTATGAGGACAGAGAAAGCATTTCTTGGAATACGAACGGGGGCAGTTACACTCTCATTCCACACCGACATGGCGGTTCGTCTTTTTATAAAATGACCAAATCTACTCCCTCTCTGATATGCATATCGACGAAGTCTCGATCTCTTTTGTGTTCCTTCCTCGCGTCTAATGGCTACTCGTCTCCGTACACTTGTTCTTCTTGTTCTTTTTCTTTTTACTTTTGGTTCATTTGCAGCGTCGGATTCCATCTACGACTCATTTCTTCTTTGTCTGAGAAATCAAACTGGTTTCTCTGAGGAAGTCTCGAGCATTGTCTATGCTCCAACGAACGCCTCCTATACTTCGGTTTTACGAGCCTACATCCGAAACGCCCGGTTCAATACCTCGTCGGTTAGGAAGCCATTGTTGATTGTAACGCCTCTGCGCGAAATCCATGTCCAAGCTACTGTTCTTTGCTCCAAGGCTATTGGCATTCAACTGAAAGTCCGAAGCGGCGGCCACGACTACGCGGGAATCTCCTACGTCTCTGATGTCCCTTTCGTAATTCTCGATATGTTCAATCTCCGATCTGTTGCCGTCGATGTCGATGATCAATCGGCTTGGGTTCAATCAGGCGCGACTCTCGGGGAACTATATTATGTGATTTCGCAGAAGACCAACGTCCTTGGCTTCCCTGCCGGAGTTTGTCCTACCGTCGGCGTCGGAGGACACATTAGTGGCGCTGGCTATGGCAACTTGTTGCGAAAACATGGTCTCTCGGTCGATCATATTGTCGATGCTCAGATTGTTGATGTCAACGGCAGAATTCTTGGAAGGGCATCCATGGGAGAGGATCTTTTCTGGGCCATTAGAGGTGGGGGAGCATCGAGTTTTGGAGTACTTCTAGCATACAAAGTGAAATTGGTTCCGGTTCCTGAGATTGTCACTGTTTTTCGAGTTGAAAGGAGTTTGGAAGAAAATGCGACCGACATTGTTTACAAATGGCAGAATGTAGCACCCACCATTGATGAGAATTTGTTCATGAGGATGCTTCTGCAACCGATTTCTTCCAAGGTGCAGAAGGGGACGAAAACGATCAGAGCATCTATTCTGGCGGAGTATCTGGGAAACGCAGAGGAACTTGTCTCGCTCTTGAGCAGTGAATTTCCAGAGTTGAGTTTGAAGAAGGAAGACTGTTCGGAAATGAGTTGGATCGAATCCGTTGTTTGGTGGGCTAATCTCAAAAATGGGAATTCAACCAGCCTTCTTCTTGACAGAAATCCCGACGCGGCGAATTTCTTGAGGAGAAAATCAGACTATGTTCAGACACCAATAACAAGAGAGAATTTGGAATGGCTGTGGAAGAAGATGATTGAATTAGGAAAAACTGGTCTGGTTTTCAATCCTTATGGAGGAAAAATGAGCCAAATCCCAGCTTCTGACACACCATTTCCGCACCGAGCTGGGAATTTGTTCAAAATCCAATACTCAGTGAACTGGGAAGATCCAGGAAGTGAGGCTGAGGAGAAATACGCACAACAGATAAGGGCCCTCTATAGTTTCATGACGCCATTTGTGTCTAAGAATCCAAGAAGTGCTTACTGGAACTACAGGGACCTGGATATTGGAACCCATGACAACGGCAAGAACAGCTTTGTCGAAGGGAAGGTTTATGGGGAGAAGTATTTTAATGGCAATTTCGACAGGTTGGTGAAGGTGAAAACTGCAGTCGATCCTGAAAATTTCTTCTGGAATGAGCAGAGCATTCCTACCCTCCCTTCCAAGTAAGACGTACAGCTGATTGCAGTCCTTAGAATTTTTGTCTTTGACTGCATAATTCCTTCCTTGAGTATCAGGAATTATTATTCGGATCACAAAGCATTACCTATGTAACAGCAATCTTAAATATGAATGAATTAGTCTTTGCGATCATCTAAAGAGATTCATAGCCTTGTGTGGCGGATCAACCGATAATTAAATCTCAACCTTAACCTTGACTTGAAGGACATCCATATGCATACAAAAAGAAAAACTTTCACTCAAATGTTTTGGTGTGTATTTATTGGCCCAATAAATGCGAATAAATAGCTAAAAGGGAAATTAACAAATTAACGACAGTACTTTGTGATTAATAACAAGTCAACCATTAGTGTATTTTCGCTAAAAACTTAACAACTGAACTATGGGAAATAGACGCCTCAAATATCGCTGTCACATTTTCCATTAAACATTTAAATTTTGTTTCGCGGCAGAACACTACACATTCCTCAGCAGAACGTCAGTACTAAATATGACGCAACTTGTTTGTTGTTCCTCCGCGGAACATCATACATTCCTTCGCAGAATGTTGACGTTCCGTGGTGAAACGACATACTTTCTGCAGCGGAACGACATACATTCCACGGAGGAAAGTCATTATGAATAAACGTTTCCCCTTGTTTATCGTTTCCCCTGGCGAAACGTCATACTTTCCATCGTGGAACGTCATAATTCTTCAGCAAAACGTCATACATCCTCCGCCTTATATAAATTCACACTACATTCATAGTGATTTTCAAAGTGATTTTCTCAGCGATTATCGAACATTAGAGCTTTTTGAGAGCTAAAGTGTACCGCATCCAGCGAAGTTCAAGCGTTAGCAATTGTTGAACACCAATGGTGTCTGGGAGTGATCATGAATCTGTTAACTACACATTTGAAGTGGAGCCCATGTCCACAGTCTTGGCACAAGATGTATCTGCATTTGGAGACGAAACTGCTATAGTGGTGCATTCCATCTTGTCAACTCTAGACAAGGAAGAGCTCCGTTCATTATTGCGAATCCAGTTACAAAGACATGGGCAATAGTATACCTCAACGACAACCACAAGCAGAATGTTCTTTTGCTAGTATGTGTCTTGGCAAAAAGTGTATTTCTTTGAATCAAATTAGAGAAGAAATCGTGGATCATGCGTTGAAGAATGGGTACGAGATAAAATTCACCTACAGTTACTCCCATCGGTTGAGGGCTGCTTGTCAAAAAGGATGCACAAGGCGAATGCATGCCTAAAAATGAAAGGTGAACTGACGTTTCAAATAAAGAGCTATAACGACGTTCACACTTGATCAAGAAAGATGGAAAGCCAACATGCCTCTAGCAAATACGTGGCAACGCATTATTTGGACAGATTCAAAAGTCAGACCGACTTGGACCTTCCTTCCATAATTGAGACAGTCATTAATGATTTTAACATGAACATTACACCCAGTCTTGCTAGAAGGGCAAGAAATGTGGCCTGAAATTTGAATGAAGGGGATGAAAATGAGCAATACAAGCTAATATGATCGTATGGCGAGGAGATTCAGAGGTCTAATCCTAGAAACTCGCTGCGTGTTTAGCTAGAGAGGATTGATCTTTCTTACAGTCCAACATTTGAAAGGATGTTCATGTGTTTGATTGCATGTAAGATAAGGCTGTTGAACTGGGGTAGATCAATTATTTGTTTAGATGGTTGCCACTTGAAGGGATCAACTTTGGGCCAACTACTCACTGTTGTCAGCATCGACGGGAATGATAGAATTTATATGATTGGTATAGCAGTGGTTAAAGCAGAATGTAGGGATTGAGAAAGATTAGAACTAGAGTAAGTGGAATTGTGATCGACTGTAACCAGAGTAAGTGTCAACGTTCAATAGTAGAATTCTAACATTCCACCGAGGACCATTAACGTTGTACTTCAGAAAGTTGTCATTCTGAGGTGAAAAGTTGACGTTCTACCATGGAACGTCAGAATTCCTCTACCTTATATATTTCGCTGTTATGCACATGTTGCATAAATTATTGTAATGAACATGTTAAATGATTGTTGATGATGAATGAAATGAATAATTTGGTTGGAGTCAAAGTTTCTTTATTTCTCTTTCAAAAAAATGAAAATTTTGCATGAGTTTCCATTGTTTTAGTTTCTCCCCCTGTTGCATTATCAAAACAGAAATCCAACAATATATTATTATCCAAACAATATTATCTATCAGATATTATCTCAACATAAATATAAACATAAATTATCCAAGTCAAAACAATTAACTACGCAAAGAGACAATGAATAAATATTTAGGACAACAAAATCAGTATCCCAATTTGTATCCCTACACATCAAGTAAACAAAGTCGGCACAACCTTATTGCAAGATTTCTTTCACAAATTGGTGATCGCAAATGACAACTGCGGGTCAAAGTATACGTTGGATCCTTTGGCGTACAAGGGACTTTTATCAGGTTGATCTTTGTGAAGGTGGAAACCGATCTCCTTACAATTTCAGAGCAGCTCTAACTCTCACTGGTACACTGAAAGTTGCCATGCAGGCAAAAATGCAAAGGAAAAAATCAACACATAAGCAGAAAACAATATGAATGTACACAAGGGAAAAGATATACCTCTCTTTGTTTGTTAGCGTTACGACGATTGCAATTGCTTCTGGCTGAAACACCAGGTAAGGATAGTGAGTGTGTAAGTCAACAGACGACAAAATATATGGTTGTTTTGGGTATGACTGAAATGTAAACCATGCATTAGAACTGTTCAAACATGAAAGACAAACTGAAAAACTGAGAAGTTTACTTACATGAATCAACTCTATTGTCATTAGCAATTTTTCCATTTGGACGTTGAAGTATTCTTATTCGTTCAACGCATAGCACTGCATACAAAGAACCCAACACAAGGATGAGTACTAAAATAAAATATTCTAAACTACTTATTGTAACATAACGTAACCATATTGACATCGCTCCTTGCTTCAGGAAGAGGAGCTCAATCATGTGGTACACACCCTGAACTTAAAAATGAAAACTACAGATAAAATATCCTAAGTATCTAGTCCAAAACACTTAATGCTAGAAAATGAAACAACCTACCACAATTCCTACAATGAACAATGGCATGTTACCATCAGACTAATAAGGCATGAATAAGAGCAGACACATAGATAACCAAATCAAAGATGTACTACACACACAGTTTTAAGTGGTAGAGGTTGTATTCCTGTAACGACCCGATTTTTTGTAATCCTTTAAAAACACATGAAATTTAAAACTTTTACAAAACCATTGAAATCTCATTTTAAAATGATATCAGAGTGCGTTTAACCAGACCGCTACCAACCTTTTACAAACCATAGTATACTATGAACTGTTACAGATATAAAATCATTTGTAAATATAGCGAAAGCGTTATGAAATCATTTCTTTAAAATATTGCAGAAGCATAAATAATTTAATGAAGAACTAAACAATTGAATACAATTTAGTAAAACTTAATTTAATTACAACCGTTCTTTATTTTACTCTTTTCGCCTAGCAAGCCATGGGCTCCCTCGTGCGTGCAAATTCTTCATCCTTGCTTTATTATCCAATTATCGTCTTTCGCTTTTACTCCTAAGTCTGTGCATTTATTCCACATATAAGTACCTACACCTACACCACAAGGAACTGTAAGCCCAAAGGCTTAGTAAGGAAAAGAGTTTAATGCAACGTGATATGCCTCTCTTTAGTCCTTTTTAGAATGGGGCCCACCCAAGCCAATCCTTTCATTAAGCCATTCGTTCACTCATTACTTTACATTAGTTCATTCGTTCATTGATCGTAGATCAAGCGAGAGATTGGACGATTTCCTTTGTGATGGAATAGTGGATCGGATCTAACATTTTACTTGCAACTAAAACTCCCATACCCTAAGAGGGAGGGGTTTTGGCTAGTTGCAGACTAGACCAGCTGCCCATCCGCCCTCCAACACCCTATTTCCTTAATTTTCTTTAACATTTTACCTCACTTAATGCATGCATGAGTACCACCACCAAGGTGGAACTCCCCATTAGTTTTCTATTAGCATGATGCATGACCATACATTGCATGATGACATAACCATTGATGTAACAATTGAATAGCACATATAAGGAAATAATTGATTAACAAAAATTGAAAGCGCACATTGGTGAACAAGTAAATATGGAATTGTAAATAACGAAGCCCAGAAGGAAATCAAACAACGAACATCTGAAGGGGCAATATGAATTACACACACACATTTATCAGAAACACAACATTTCTTTAAAATAATGAATGGCATATTTGAACGGAACATGTTATTGATTTACATGTTATTTATCCTAGTTAATTCCCTAGTCAACTTGCATGCTCTAGAAAGAATTTCAATTATTATCCTAGATGATTAAACAAGCTTTTATTAACGAAAGGAAGATTTAACATGCTAGTTAGTGATCCTAGTTCATTGCATGCTCAAGAAGGAAATTCAGTTATTACTTTGGTTGATTACTCTAGTTGATTGCATGCTCGAGTAGTCAAATACATGCTCAAGTCTAGTTAATTAACATGCTCTAGAAACTAAGCATACTAGTAAATTGAACATACAAGGTAATTAAACATGCTACGATTATTATTTTAGTTTATCGTAATTTAGTTAATTAGGTACATGAAACATGCTCAACAAATAAATCAATTGTCCTACTTACTTAACAAGCTCAAAGAAGTGATTAACACCTATTAATTAAACAACTAGTTAAACATGCTTGAATTGGTTATTTAACTACTAGCTAACTAATTAGATTAATTAAACATACTTAAGTCTAATTAGTTACTCCAGTTAATTGATTACCCTAGTTAGTTTAACATGCTTGTAGTTAATAACTAATTAGCAAGTAAACAATAATGAAAATGTAACAGCTTGTGATTAATAACTAAACAACAAGTAAACATTTAAACACAACATAGGACTCTTAGCTCATTTTTGGACTTCCTATAACCATTTATCATTCACTTATTCCACTTTCATTTCAACCATCACTATCAATTGCAGAAATCATTTGCAGTAAAGGAAATACTTACAGGAATTTAACAACAATATGTATGTAGGAAGCTAACAGACAAAGGAGATCACAGAGCTAACAATAACAAAGGAAATAACTACCGAGTATCAATCATGGAGCTATCAACACAAGAACATAACTAAGAATCCAAGGAATACTAGAAAGCATAAATAAATCTACACTACCATTAATACATGAAATACCTACAGCAAGGAAATCAACAAAGGAAATATCACAGAGTAAAATAATAATGTACCGAGTACTAACATTCTACACTATTAGCAACAAGGAGACACACTCACGCACTCTACTTGTGGTTAAGGCCTCCACTGGCCAAGACATACCCATTTCTTTACCTAAATTGAAGAACTAATATGTAGGGACAACAAATTCTCAGCTCATCACTTAGCTCATAGACAGCACTCCAGCTCATAGCAGCTCAAGCTTTAGCTTTCTCTCATCTTCACTCACTACTCTCAATCGCTAACCCACAACTATTTCACTCATCACACACCCACAGGGATTTCCTTTGTCTCCCGTAGGAACTCACTTTCTTACAGAAGGGAAACATAGCTGAAGAATGAATGGAAGAAAAGGGAGGGATGACTTACATACCTGGAGGGAGGAGGCAATTATACGTATAGGGTAGGTAGAGATGTGCTGACCTTGGATGGGGGAGGTCGGTACCTATGATGGAGGGTGGGGGAAGGTCGATTCTTGTCTCCATAGGGGTGTAGTTATGGACTACATGACAAGAATTTGGATTTTAAATCTCCAATTTATCATAGGTCTGGGCTATTTCGGACGAGTGTGGACACACAGGTCTCGTCCGCATTCGTAAAATTCCTAAGGCTAAATCATTTACTTGGATGAGAATTGCGTCCTCGTCCTGTCCGTACCGTTTGAAAGTCGCATTTGGACGTGATATGGCATCCGCATGTAGCGAAAGTGTCCACAGTCGAATCAAACGCGGCAAATCCACATCCACAGTCGATCGCATGCATCCGAAGGTGTCCAGGGTTTGGACAGATTCAGTTCAGATGCAACTATCTGAGTGTACATTCGTCCGGACTCGTCCACAACACCACAACGCAGATGAAGTCAGGACGCGAAATCACATCCTAAGTCGTCCCAAGGCTAAGGGTGACGTGCAATGCACTTGCGGACGACACGTCTCATCCGCAAGCCATCCGTATGCGTTTGGAAGTTGACTTTCAGACACATCAGGATGCAAATTCCTGTCCTTGTGTGTCCTAAGCATCGGGGACGCCATTCAATGCACTTGCAGATGATATAACTTGTCTGCATATCGTCCGCAAGCATCCAAAAATGTCTAGAGCAGCCTTACCTCACATTTTTCCTTACTTAACATTTATCCCATAGCATTTCCCCATAAATACAAGTCATAAAATCACACGTATAAATACGCAACGTAATGTCCTAGTCACTCCATCATCTAATTACATCGCGTAAACAGGGAAAATGTTACCGAAAATACTCCATTGACTTAATGCTCTGACAACATCCTTGGTAATACCTCGATATAAAAAGTCAAGGTTTTACAATTCCACCCGGCGCATTTGTCAATGGAGGAATGAGAGCAAATGTCTGCTCCACCTTGGCAAACACACCAGGAGGAGAAGGTTGGCGTCTAGGGCAATGGTGCTGCAAATTTGAGATACGATATTATGTTGCATGCAAATAAAGTAAATAATAGACTTTACGTATAAACTAAAAACTTACAAACATTTTGTGTGTTTGGATGCTGAAGAGGATGTTGGCGAGGATGTTGGAGAGGATACTAGTGAGGATGCTAGAGGGGATGCTCACTACCTCATTCTTTGTAATTTGGCCAACAACTGCTGATGGCTCTCCTTTACTTGGTTCTTCATTGTTTACATTTTGTGCAGGCCCATTTGATGGTGCTCCTCCATCTTTAGAAGTCACGCCTCCATCCTTCAAACTTGATCGAACACCATTTGATGTCACTCCTCCACTTGCTCCTCCATTCTGTGCATCCAACTGCCAATCTCCTTTATGTACTACAAAGGCAATGATGGATATTGTTCCTCTGAGGGGGCTGGAGGCTGTATAATTAAAGGGGGTAGAGGTCGTACAATTGAGAGGGCTGGAGGCTGGGCTTGGATGGAGTCTTCAGGGTGGGCTTGGATGGAGTCTTCCATACCCATTCCCCTATAACTTTGGAGATCCTTATACAGTCCACTTTCAATTTGTTGTAGACGTTGGCGGCCTTCTCTTTGATTCTTGGCTCCTCATCTAAGGCTGGTACCCCGTGATGCTTAACAATCCTCTAAATGAGATAATTAAATAGCAGACTCTTAGTTGGGTTGTTGAGGACCTCGTACATGTGACTTAAAATCACATAGTTGATGTTCACTTTCTTTCGGCTGAACACCTTCCCTAGCATATAGAGATCCATGCAGCTAACATGGTCTCGATGTCCATCCAGAGGCAAAATGGTGTGCATCATGATGGTGTGCATCATGATGGTGTGGGTAACTCGAGCTTTGGCATTCAAGTCATTGGACTTTGGGTTCTTGAACACTCCTATCTCAGGTTTAAGGTGCATCAATCTAAGTATTGCTAGACCTTCTCCTCATCTGATGAAATTGGGCTCCCAAGACATGTGATAATATTCCTCCCTTGGTTCCTCCATAAAACATCCAAGGAGCAGGTTAATAGCATTTGAAGTCGGCCTCAACTCTCATCCCAACATATTAGTCTGGACTTCTAATGGTTGGGTGGACAGTTTAAAATTGGCATAAAACAGTTTGACAATCCGTTCATAGAAGCTTTCACCAAATCTGCACAACTTGGATAAGCCAGTGCCTTCCACCAATTCTTCAATTTCCAATTTAGCCAATGACTCAAAGTCTACTATTCTAGATACAATAATTGAACAATGTTTAATATCGGTTTTATACCGATCGTTCGCTACAGTAGTCCTGAAGAGCGGGGAGTGGAACCAATCTATAACAAGTTCAAAATGCCCAAATTAAGTTGCTGGTCATTGTTGAGGCCGAAGTTGAGGTTGAGGTTGTGCTTCAACCTCGGCTTATGTAATAGGGTCAACTGTGGCGGGTGCTCCAACTTCAGCTGCGGCTGTTGCTTCAACTTCAACTGTGGTTGGTACATTGTGTTGAAACTGAGCGCGCATGAACTCAGTTGCAAGCTGTCTGCGTTCACGAGCTGAGTCCATGTCTACTTGGGTTGAGTTTGAGACTAGGACGGAGCAGCCTTATGCTTTAGAGTCAATTTTGTTGTCCTAGAATCCATTGGAATGGATGAAATAGTGAGAAAATCGCTCTAAGAGTGCGAATGTTTGAACATTTGCTGAGCTCACCTGAACATGGAATGTCAATTATATATATTATGGCAACGAAAAGCTGAACGATGCATGATGTTCTGCAGCAGAAAGCTGTCATTCCGTAGCGGAAAGTATGAAATTTCGCAGCGAAAAGTATGAGGTTCCGTGTGGAAGAATGGTAGTGAAGGATAAATTTTAATTAGTATTGACGTTCTGCGGTGAAAAGTGCAATGTTCTACTGTGGAACATCAGTACGAAAACCTTTATATTTAGCATTGACATTCTGCGAAGGAACTTGTAGCGTTCCGCTGTAGAATGAAATTTAAATGTTTAATAACAAATGTGACAACGATGTTTGAGGCTCTATTTCTCATAGTTTAGTGGTTAAGTTGTTAGTAAAAATACGTTAGTGGTTGACTTATCATTGATCATAAAGTACAGTGGTTGATTTGTTAATTTCCCTAGTTAAAATATTATATATTATTCTTATGAAATAATATTTTATTATTGCTAATTAATTGATTTAATTAGGTTTAATGGATTAACAATGAATCAAACGCTGATTTAATTCCGAGATTACAAATAACTCTAGTGACTTTTTGATGATTAAGAGCAATTGTCGTTCGTAACAATTTTTGGTTCTCTTTCAATCCTAATATTCAGTTTCCTTACCATCAAATGATAAACTTTATTCATAAGGTTGAGGGAGAAAACTTGACATTCTGTAATTTGTTTACCTTGTGTAAAAATCCTATATAAATAAAGATAAAAATTTTTGAATCAAGATAAATTTTTTAAATTTAATTATAGTAAGTCATTGACATACATTTTTAATTAAGATAATGACTAATCAATGTTTGTGCATAATCATTAGCGGCATATTCAAAGGCAGGATCTTTGTGGTGAAGATAATTTATAAGGAAGAAAAATGAAAATTTAAA
Source organism: Begonia loranthoides (assembly GCA_022433065.1). Taxonomy (NCBI): domain Eukaryota; kingdom Viridiplantae; phylum Streptophyta; class Magnoliopsida; order Cucurbitales; family Begoniaceae; genus Begonia; species Begonia loranthoides. The sequence continues at coordinate 23,533,202 of CM039468.1, read as the reverse complement.
GGCAATAGAATTTTACAAATGTTATTACTATCAATGTAAATGGAGACTATAATGACCAATTCCAAACTTTAGAAGTTTCCAACATTATATTTATTGTTAGAAATATAATCATTATACATGTAACGACCCAGACGCAAACCTAATAGAAAAATCGAGTCAAAGGACTCGATTATCATAGAAGACCTGATTGCCCAGTGCAAGGGTTGGTTGTTAATAGAAATCTTATTTTAAATTTAAAGTCATAGTTTACACAAGATGGACCAAAGTCCACATGATTACAATCTATAGTGCAATAAGAAATAAAGTATTATGCAGAAATCCAAACAACCAACGAGAATTTAAATTTGTTATACATATCCAAATAACAATCCTTATCAAGGATATAAACACTACAAAAAAATAGAAGATTAAAAGGGTTTAGCTACTACTGTTGACTGCCGCGGCTCTAACCTAAGGAAGGGGTCATTTGGGGTGCGTGATTAACTCAGTCAGAAAGTCATACTATATGCAATGCATGAGAAAATTGATCATATCATCTCAATACCATGATGTTTAATGAGCCATGCATGGATATACAAAACTTTTAAAAAACTCCTTTACCATTTTAACAAAAGGGCTCCATTAGACAATGATTAGACACTTTTCTAAACATTATTGTATACATAGACAACTATATAAAAAATAGAACCAACTAGTTTTACTTTCAAATAAACAACCCCAATGAAAAGGGAAAGTCACTCAAGGACCCCAAACACACTAGCCCACAAGAAGCATAAGAATCACAGCTATTCAAAGATCTAGCTAGTCACACGAGTTAGAAAGAAGACATGACGGTGATCCGAATAACCAGCAGTGTCATTTTGAAATGATAGTAAAACAAATAGGAGGATTCATCCCATAGTGAACCTAGGGAATGCATCATCACTACCCTACTACCCATTTCATGTCAGAACAAACAAAACTCCTCCAAGGACAAGAAGGTGCACTAGTGTAGCCTCATGTTGTTTTGAAACTGAGATTGTTCAAAACTACATAAGGATTCATCTCCTAGTGAACAATATAATAAGATAATGAAATATTATGCACATGTAAATTTAAACGTGTAAAACATGCGTACATATAGTATAAAAAATAGACATGCTGTCAAACAGTCCCCATTGGGTTTTCATATGTGATAAATCACAAAGTGTCAGTTTTGAAAACCATTTTACACTACAAAACAATATAAAATCCCAATCTGGATGACGATTGCTCTACTTACCAGCACGAGCAACTATCTAAGGAATAGGCTCGTAGTCACCAAAGTCATCTGAACCTATAACAAAACCATCCATAATGAATCCCTATCAAAACTCAAGTTAAACATAGGAAATGGGTCCTCTACTGAGATTAGGAACCCAAATTGGAAGGAAGGGATAGGCTACTGCAAACTTTACCGTGGTGCTACGCACCTCAATACTAAAATTTGAACCAAAAGGGTTGTCGAGATCATTCAGATTCTGCCGCAGACGACCAACACGACGCCTAGTCTAGAAGTGGGTTTCAGTACAAATGTTTGGACTGGAAGAACTACGATGCAAAGTTGCATATCCTGGGAAGTAGAGACATCATCTGCAGATGCCTATTGAATGCAGAGCATGCATTCGTGGACACTCATACATCCGCAGGATGATTTTCTGTCACAAAACATTGAGAAAAATGTGCCCCTTTTCCCCAATTATTGGTTCAAATAAGCCATAACTGTAATACCCATAAATAAACTGAGACTAACGGTAATAATAATTGGAAAATTTGGAGATTTTGGGGATGATTTTATTATGTAGTGGAATACCCTGGATATAAGTTTAGTATAGTTAGTGTCGATTATTGGAATAAGGATTTAAGATTTATTGTAAGATTATTGGTTAGAATAATCAGTGAATTGTTATTTAAAGATTTTATGAAGGAAATGTTAAGTTGGCAAAGGAAGATATGGCAATGGCTCAAGTAGAGTTCGACATGTAAGGGGTTGATCAAATGATTAATCGGATGTGTGAAAAAGAATGATTCAGTCAACGATGAAGGAATCGGTAGACCAAATGGTCGACCGCTAAATATTATAGAGTGCTCCTAGGTTTTGTAGTCGATGGAGCGGTCATGGAGTGGCTAAACATCATCGATAGGAATGTAGGACAGAGGCAAAAACGCAGCAAATGCATTTTTGACATTGGCTTGGTCAATCTTTAATCGACCGATAAATTTTTGTAGCAGTCGATCATAAGATCGACTGGCCACACATGGAAGTGCTGAAGCGTGTTAGAGTAGTTGATCTTCATATCGACTGGGAATTTTTTTGTGGGGATTTGTGGTCGATCGCCACATGAATTCTGATGGAAATTCTGAATCCCGATACGACCGTTTTTGTGATCACTCCACGTACTCTCTCCTTTATTGATGGAGACTCCAACGAAGTGTTAGGTTCATGGGGATGGATGAAGAATGTGGGGCAAGGGAAATAAAGAGACAATGAGCCTCTGGAAGAAAGGGAAAATGCAGAGAAGAAAAGGGAGAGAGGGCGGGAGAAGCTCTTTGGAGAAGAGTGAGCCGAGAGACATAGAAGAGAAATAGAGAGAAAGGGCAGAGTGTTCTTTGGAGGAAGGATCGATGTGCTGCGAGAGAAAAAGAGAAAGGGGGAGAAGTTGAGAGCTGAGCATGTGGAACAAAGAAGAAGAAAGAAGGAGAAGGTGGAGAGCTACTCCTCTGGCTCCTTTAAGATGTTCTTTGGGTAAGGAGAAGGAGGAGAGTTGTTCCTGTGGCTCCTCTGAAACTGCACAACACACTGCATTTGGGATGCAGAATCACGTCTTGAGTCGTCCATAGATTAAGGGTGACGTGTAATTGCTCTTGCGGATGACACAATGAGTCCATAATGTCATCAGGCGTCCGAAAGCACCTAGTACAGCCTTTCTTCCATTTTTCACACTTAACTCCATTCCCGTAATATTTTCCCTATAATTACACGTCGTAAAGTGACACGTATAAATGCGAAATGTAATAACTTCACAATTCCAACACTCCAGTTCCATCACTTTTACGAGTAAACATTAACAAAATTACCCTTAGACTTAACGATCTAGAATGTCCTTGGTAATACCCTGTTAATTTATCCAACTTAAAATTTTCGGGTGTTACAACAATAACATCGGAAGGAAAGATAAACATCGTAATTGAAACTCTTAATTCATTCATACTTAGTTCCTTCATCTTTCAGCTTTTCTCTAACAATTCTCTAATAAAGAAATGCAATTGCAATATAAGGGAATACACACAATATTAATGAAGATAAATTGACTATTGGTTTAATTAAGCTCAATTTAATTAATATTAATTTATTAATTAACATGCTATCCTAGTTAATTAATTACACATGAAATTTCAATATGCTAATTACTTATTAATTACATGTTACCCCCTAGATACTGTAACGACCCGGATTTTTGTAAATCCTGTAAAATGCGGGAAATTTAAAATTTTCAAAAGACGCATTTATAAAAGGAAATCAGAGCGCGACGCTAAACCAGATCGCTGCTGACCCTTCTTTAAACTTGTTTTGAAAATTGATTTAATGAAATGGGGAAGCGTAAAATAAATCATTTATTTAAAACATTGCAGAAGCGTAAATAATTTAATGAAAGAACTTAATAAAAGGAACTAAACAATTGAAATAATGCATCTAATAAAACTTCATTTAATTACAACTGTTCATTGTTTTACTCTTGTAGCCTTGCCAACCTCAATCCTTGCGCGTGCAAATCCTTCACCCCTGTTTTATTGTCTGATTATTGTCTTTCGCATTTACTCTTAAGCCTATGCATTTCTTTCCACGTATACGTACCTACATCTACACCACAAACAACTGTAAGCCCAAAGGGCTTAGTAAGGAAAAGGGTAAATGCAACGTGAATTGCCTCTCTTTAGTCCATTCGGAATGAGGCCACACAAACCGATCCTTTCATTAAGCCATTAATTTGTTCAATTATTTTACTTTCATTCATTCATTCATTACTCGTACATCGAGCTGGAGATTGGAGGGGTCTTAGGGGATAGAATAGTCGATCAGTTCTAACCTTTTACTTGCAGCTAAGTCCCCGTTCCCGTCAAGATAGGGGGCTTTGCCTAGCTACAGACTAGAAACACTACCCATCCGACCCCCAACTCCCTTTTTACTTTTCTTTGTTTTTGTGCCGAGCTAAGCTACCAGACCACAGAGCCTTTATTATCTTATAGTTTTACTCATTTTCATCATTTATCCTCACTCATGCATGTGAGTACCACCCCAAAGTAGCACTCCCTATTGGTTCATATCGTCATGATACGTGCCCATACATTCTCATCGTAACATGATGCATGATGCGTATAACATAACATTTACTAAAATTGAAGTGTGCATTCAAAGTAATTGAAAGCAACTGAAATTGAAAGCGCATATAAAAAAAGTAAAGCATATAATAGAAGGAAAGAACTGCGCACAACAGAAACAAGTATAACATTAAATTAAAATAGCGAATGAACAATAAACTAAACATGCTTAGGAATAGATAATTACTCTAGTTCTTTAATTCTTTACCCTAGTTAACTTCCTAGTCCATTTACATACTTCATACGTTTATATTTCTAAGCGATTATTCTGATCAATTATCCAAATAAATTAACATGCTCCTACATTGATTTCATGCTTTTATTCTAATTAACTAATCATGCTTTAGTTTAACGAAAAATAACATGTGGTTTAACGGAAAATAACATGCTAAGGACCTGGAATCGTAAGCAATACAAGAAAACAAATAACAAAAGTATTCATTCACTTAGTTAATGAAACCCTTGACTCATCCACGTTTCATTCATTCCCTTTTTATGTTCTTTATCATTTTACTCTTTAGTAAAATAAAGCATCGATTATGCAATTGAAGTGCGCATTAAAATAAAGTAATTGAAAGCAAACTGAAATTAAAATCTGCGAATACAACAAATAATAGTAATTGCAAGTAAATGAGCAATAACTAGACAGTAAAGAATCATCAAATGAATTACGATTAACTAAACATGCTCACTAACTAAACATGGAAACATGCTTTAAGCAACAAATAACGAACACATGCTTAGACAATGCATAACGGAAACATGCTTGTAAATTGGTGATTCTTATTCTAGTTGATTAAGCATGCTTTTATTCTAATTAATCAATATCCTAATTAATTACATGCTCAAGTTGATTACTTGCTCAAGTTGATACGATTAGCATTCTAGTTAGTTATCTTAGTTAATTTACATGCTTAAATTCATTATAATTAATTAGTTAATTAACATAATCATTAGTTAACCTGGTCAATTCACATGCTTACAAATTATAATTAACATGCTTGACATTAACATGCTGTTAATTGAGTTAAACATGCTAATTAAATGAAACCTATTAATTTCATGCTAATCACAATTACATGGCTTAACATAGGTAATCAACTAAAGATTTCGATTATCATTCTAGATGATTACTGTAATGACCCAGATTTTCGTAAATCCTTGAAAATGCGTAAAAATTCAAATTTTATAAAATGAATCAGAGCACAATGCTAAAATCAGATCGCTACCAACCATTTGTAAAACTTGTTATAAAATCAAATTGATGAAACGTGGCAGTGTTATGAAATCATTTATTTAAAATGTTGGGGAAGCGTAAATAATGCGTTGAGAATGCAAACTAAACTATTGAGTAAAACCAAAGTGCTAGACAATTAAATACAATTTAAAATACTTAATTTAATTGCAAATGTTTCTCTTTTACCATCGTCATGCCTAGCCAGCCCCGATCTCGTTCATTCAAATCCTTCACCTCTGCCTATTATTTGTTCGTCGTTCCTTGTATATGAACCTATTATTTATCTGTACGTCATTTGTACCAACACCACAAGTAATACGCAAGCCTAATGACTCAGTAAGGAAAAGGGTTAATGCAATATGCTTATGACTCTCTTTAGTTCATTTGGAATGGGGGCCACACAAACGAATCCTTTCATTAGCCATTCACCATTTTATTACTTTTCTTTACGTTGTTCGTTCGTTACTTGTACTTCGAGCTGGAGATTGAAAGACCCGCATGGGATGGTATAGTTAGTCGGACCTAACCTCCTATGGTCAACCAGGTCCTGTTCCCAATAAAGTAGAGGCATTGCCTAATTGCCAGACTAGGGTCGCTACCCATCCGCCTCCCAACTCCCTTATTATTTTCTTTGTGTCTGTGCCGGGCTAAGGTACCGAACCATAGAGACCTTTATTATCTTATTGTTTTATTCATTTTCATCATTTATCCTCACTCATGCATGTGTGCGTACCACCCCGTGGCACTCCCTATTAGTTCCTACTAACGTGATGTATGACCATACATTCTCAACCTAACATGATGCATGATACTCATTAACGCAACTTTAACAGAAATTGAAGTGCGCATTTAAAGTAATTGAAAGCACGTATAAGGAAAGCAAAGCAAATAATAGAAGGAAATAACTGCACACCACAGAGAACAAGTACAATGGGTTGAAACAAGGAAAACATGCTCGAATTAATAGAATAATATCCTTCGGAAGAGAATAAAAAACATACTATCGATTAACATGTAAATTATCTTAGTCCATTTACATGCTTCCTATATTTATTATTCTAGGTGATTTAAATATGCTCTTGTTCTAGGTCGATTTACATGTTCAAGACTATAAATAATTATCCTAGTCAATTTACATGCTCAAAGTTATGTTATTGGTCAAACATGCTTGAATTGATTAACTTGCTTAAGTCAATTAACACACTTAAGTTATAATTAACATGTTTACTCTAATTAATTAGACATGCTCAATAATTTGTTAATTATTCTGATTAGTTAACATGCTCGATGAAAATAGGATTAACATTCTAGTTAGTTATCTTAATTTATTTACATACTCAAGAAAGAATGATGATTAAATGTGTTTTTATTATAACTCGCTAAACATGCTTTTAATAGTTTAATGGATTAAACATACATGGCTAGTTATTTAAATATGCTTGACTAGTCGTATTAGAATCTGACTAATTTCTAGTTAATTCATTCATGCCGATTAACGATAGGTTAGTTAATTTATATGCTTCTCTAGTTAATTATGCTAACACTAATTAATTACTCTAGTTTAGTTAGCATGCTTGCGTTAATTAACTACTCTCGTTGAGTTGATTGTTCTAATAAGTTGACATGCATCATGAATAAATCAAGTTAATTAAACATGTTCAACTAATTAATTAACATGTTCAACTAGTTAGTTAATTAACATGTTCAAGTCTAGTCAAGTGCCTTAATTATTGATCTGATTATTATTCCAGGTGAGTGAACTTATTCAAGAACTAATTACACTTACTTAAGCATGCTTAGTTAGTTAAACATTAGTTCACATGCTGAGCTTACTCTAATTGTTTACAGGTTTAGATTACTAAATTAGTTAACATGCTCAATTAATTAATCTACTCAGAATCCTAGTAAATTACCAATTAAACATGCTCATTATCACAAGTATTAATGCTAGGTTATGAAAGTAAGACAACCCAATAGCAACACAACAATGATGAAATAAATAGCAGCTAGTAATTAATAACTAAAAAGAAGTTAAACTATAAAGAACAATTCATAATAATGTCTTTGCACTTAACTCATTTATCTCATTCATTATCTAAGCATTACTCATTCATCATTTGTCTATCACCCGTTCATCAATTATGTAAGTCTGTACGACAGAACTAACAATATCACTTAGCAGTAAAGAATACCAACATTGAATAATAGCAGTTATATTAACCAAACAACATCACAAAGCTAACAATAATCTACCCTATCAATCCAAGGAAATAACAACAGAATATCATTCAAGGAACTAACTAATAGTAAGCATTTCAAGAACGAACCCAAAACGCACACACTCTACTTGTGGGTAGGGCCTCCAAATGGCCAAGACTCACCCAATTCCTTACCTCAAATATTTATCGTGGTTGGCACTCAATAGTTATCCATCTTCTCCTTTTAGTACCTTCACAAATTAATAACATATACTATTAATATCCATTTCTTCACTAACAGTTTACAACATTTAATAACGCTTAAGCTTTTGTATCTACAACTCAACAACCATTAACCAAATTACTGAATAATAGTTCCTCTCAACCAATAATTTACAGATTATTATCCAGCTTCACAATTCCACTAATATAACTGAAATAATAATCACTTAACAGGGGCAGAACATGCTTCACAGTAATTAACCAAATCATTTCTCAACAATCAACAGAGGGCTAAATCCAACATAACAACAATTACATAAATCTATTTCTCCCAATGTTATCCTCACCGTCAACAAGGCAGGTTAACAAATCCATTCAGAAATTCATACCAACTATCATCAGAACATGCAAATGAACACTTCACAGGATTAACCAATTTGATCACCAAAACCATAATCAGTACTAATGCTGGACTTAACACCCAAGGTATAGACTTTACTTTAACAAAACAACCTTCATTTCCAAAGAAACAGGGAGCATAAATCATGGTATCCATCAACATTCAACATCCACTTCCAATACAATTTCACCTAAACCAATATAATAAATAAATGATAGAAATGCAATGTAACACCCCTCGGCAGAAACCAATCCATTCAATAGTGCATAACACCAATTTTTTTTGTTCTATTAGTCTCCACAATATAATCTTCACAAAACCCATGAAGGAATGAAGAAATGAAGGAGATTTTCCTTACCTGAAAAATCACAGAGGCCCTATAAGTAGCTCCCCTCACAGCCATCAAACACAACCTCTCCTCAGCCTTCTTCTCCATTTTTTTCTAGCAGCACACAGCTCTACAGGTTATCCTTATCCTTTGCTTCCATTTCACTCTCGGCACAGCCTCATTCCTCTCTCAACCATTCACTTTCTTGTAAATTACCAGAACACTCTCCTCACATCCTCCCTTCTCGTAGCTTTAATTCTCTAGCAGACAAACACTTCCAGCCTACAAACACTCTTCATGCCAGACAATCCCTGCAAAAGCTCCACAAAATGTTCCCCCCCGCTGATTCCACGATAGAAAGAGTGAGGGCTTGTCTGCGTTCCCCCCGCTGATTCCACGATAGAAAGAGTGATAGGGATTGTCTGCATAGCAGACAAGCCCTCACTCTAACCGGTCAAGCAAAACCCGGGCAGAGCTAGGCCCGTCGCCCACCTGCAATTCGACACCCCTAACGAAGCATCCGAGCAGAACACTCGAGCCCCTGCAAACGAAGCTGGAAATCGTAGCTACCTCATCACCATTCCGTCCAAATTATAGAACGCAAGGAGCAAAACGGAGTTACCTCGTCTTGACACTGGAATCGCAGTAGAAGGAACCTCCGAACCCTAGCCCTAGTCGCGACCAGTGCCATCGCCGCCGCAGCACGCCTGGAGTCGCGCGAGCACGTCGATGCTCGCTTCACGTCGGACCACACCTCGCGACGAGCTCTCCCGATCGATTTCTCCTCTGGTGACTCCAGCTCCCTCTCTATCCCTCTCATTCTTCTCTCTGTTTTTCGTAAAGGCCGAAGGCCATTTTACTTTCCTCTAGACCGGTTCACGCAGCGAACTGGTCCACCTCACCCCCTTCCCACAAATTCTTTTTCTTTTATTTTAAATCCCATTTTAAATCTTAATTAGCTAACATTAAAAATATGTATTTAAGTGTTAAATATTCGTACCGCATATTAATCGACCCAATTTGTAACTCTCAACTTATTCCAAATGTTGCTAAAGGATTACCACGGATCCGATTTAAATTTCGTAATTCCATTTCCCAAATGGATTTTCGTCAATTAAACCTCTAATAAATTCTCTTAATTTATAACCGAACAGTTACGACCTTGGTAATACCCTGATAAATCCAAATACCCCTAATTAATTTCCAATTATTCTTAATAAATTCTGATATAAAAATTTGGGTATCACAATTACCATAATTAATTTACATGCTCAAGAAATAAATAATTAGACATGCTTTTGTATTCAAATTAACATGTTCAATTGATTAATGAGCTCTAGAGTTGATTACATGCTTACTAGAAAATCAAATATGCTTAACAAGTTATTAACGTGTAGAGGAAAAAGGATATCAGAGAACAAATGCGTAAAGAAATAAAACGATAATCTACATAGCATAGAACTCTTAGCTCATCTTCGGATTACAGATAACCATTTATCATTCACCTGTTCCACTTTCATTTCTATTATCACTATCAACCGAGGACATAGCAACTATACATCACCCAAGAAGATCAGGAAAACAACACTATCAATAAGTAAGCATTTAATCACAGAACTAACAATAAACTACAGAACACTAACGTAAAACTTACGCACTCTACTTGTGGTGTAGGGCCTCCTTTGGCCAAGACACCCATATTTCCTTACCTTTAACATGCATGAGCGTTTAGCCATTATTCCTCTTCTCTTCTTTGTACCTTCATAAATTAATAACGTATATTAATTTCATTATTTTCTCATTCTTAGTTACGTAGTAATTCTAAGAATCCATTACTGCCTAAAACGAAACATATTCTACGCCAATAACCCAATCCAATTACTAACATACGTTTAACTGATACATGACTCAATCCAAAACAATAGAGCACTAACAATAACAATTCCATCTCTCACCCATTTTTCTTTACTCCATAAGCATCAATTATTAGCAAGAATAACTACCCAAAACCAGTGCCAAACAGGTTAATATTCTATTTTCAGCAACTAATTCTAGTAACCAAAACTCAGAACACAAATCCAACATATTCTTCACCACTATATTTTTCACAACCAACAAAGTGCTTATATTCATCCATAAACCTTATATAATAAGTCGGGAGTTAGAATTTGGGTTGGTTAATATTCGATGCGAATATTTAACCAACAAATATTTATATACATATTTAGACTAGATAAAAGGAAGTAATGAATAAAAAATATAATTTTAAAAATGGATAAAAGATTTAAAGGGGTGATGTATTGGTTAACTAAATCGGTTCAAGGGTGAACCGGTCCAGTGTATGGAATAGAACAAAAGGCCTTCGACCATTTGTTCTGTCCTAGTGAAGAACGAAAGAGAGTGGGGAGAAGGGGTAGCTAAAAGCGAGGGAGACGCGAAGGAGAAGGCAAGCGAGGCGACAGGTCCGACCAGCGAGCAGGTGGCGACGTCGTTTGTCGCGACTGCGGTTTGGAGTTCGGGCTTCATGGTGGATGTAGTGCGAAGGTTGGATCGTGATTTTGAGCTCGGGTCGTCGGTATAGTGTCGGACGACTGGCAATGGCGACGGTAAAAAGCAGCAGGCGTCGAACAAGATGGCGTCGGAACGTTGGCTAGAGGCGATTCCAGCCTCGGGGCGAATGGAGCTACGGTCACTAACTTTCACTTGAGCTCCGAACCAGGTATGACAGGCCTAGCTTGACCCGTTCGAGCAAGAGATTCTAGCCTCGGGAGAACGGAGCAGCGGTCCCCAACTTTGAGTGGAGCTCCGAACCAGGTATGACCGACCTAGCTTGACCGATTCGAGCAAGATGTTGTCTGCTATGCAGACAACCTTTCCAGCGTGGAATTGGTATGGGGAACACATCGTACGAGCTGGGAAATGGCTGTCGGCAAGCAGAGAATTTGTTTGCTGGACCACCTTTTTGAGAAATTGATAAAGGGGAGGGGTGCTCTAGCAGTGTGAGTTAGCTGGTGTCCTGAAAGGTGGAGAAGGAGTCATTGAGCCTCTGGAGAGCTTCTAGTGAGTTTCTTCCTCCTGGTTTTTGGTCTCTGTTTTGGATGTAGTTTGACAATGTTGTTGGGTTGCTGCTTATTAGTTTTATTGTGGTGTTGATGAACTGCTGCAACTTGGTTGGAGAGGAAGCTCCTTGGAGTTGGACTGCTGGCCAAGAACTGTGAGAGGTGAAGGGAACATGAATGGCATTGGGGGAAAGATAGCTCCCTGGTGGCAATGTTAGGCAGTGAGTGTTGGGGAGAAATTTCTCTCCTCAGTGCTGCAAAACAGAGAGTTATGAAAGGGTAAGAACGTAGATTGTTTACAGTTTAAGGTTCTAAACTATGGCAATAAAGAGAATGAAATGCATTTTTATTGTAAATATGCTATGTTGGCCAGACTATTATAATATTATGAATTTGTTGAGAAGCACGAGGTTAATCTGCATGTTAGGAGGCTTTATTTGTTGTTCTAGTATTTGGATAAAAGAGTAAGTAGTTGAGATGTTCTGTCAGTTAGATTCAAATCATTAGTTGGATGAATGAAGATCTAATATAAGTACTTTCGATATTGTTTGAATGAATTATGAACCATGCGTGATGTAGTTTTGGGACTCGGTTTAGATATTGTTATTGGGAATTATTTATTAGGCTATGTAATATTCGGTTAGGAGTCAGAGAAGTACTTAGGATTCATGCAAGTTACGATTCTTTGATGAGTTATAATGTTTTAATTTGTGAAGGTATCGAAAGGAGGAGAAGGATAACGGTTATGTGTTAAATGCGAAATAGCTTCGAGATAAAGACTTTGGGTGTGTTTTGGCCATTGAGGCCCTACACCACAAGTAGAGTGCGTGCGTTTTGTGTCTGTTCATGAAATGCTTACTGTTAGAAAGATCCTTGGATGATTCTATTGTTAGTTTCTTCCTGATTTTGTGTAGTTCTTCTTGCTACTAATAGTGGTTATTCTTCGCTATGTTTTCCTTGTCAATTCTTGTTGTAGGTCATTACTAGCTCTATGATGTTTTCTTTGCGTTGATTTGTTCTGTTTTATTGACTATTGAGCGATATAAATGCTTTGTTGAAAGAAATGATGATGAGAAAAAGGTGTTGAATGTCAAGGATGTGAATGACGAGTGAATATGTGCAGTCTGGAAATAAGCTAGGACCTTTATTTTTGATACTGAATGATTACTTGTTTAGTTTCCGCTATCATGTTGTTATTCCTTGCTATTCCTCTGCCATTTATTAACCGCTTTATCTCCCTTAACTGGTATGCTCACTTGTTAATCACTTTAGTTAAACGTTAACCTATGGTAACTAATTAGTTGATTAATCTGAACATGTGAACTAATTGATTGTGTAATCCCGGCATGTAAATCGCTTAATTCTATGTTTATAATCTTCCGAGCATGTAAATCAGTTAGTTGTTTGACTCCTCTAATTCTAGCATGTTTATTTAATGATTAGCGCTCTAATTCTAGCATGTTTATTTAATGAAGCGTATAAATTGTAATCAATTGAGCATGTCAACCAAGCTAGTTAATTGACTAAGTATGCAAATTAACTAGCATGTTTAAATGTTAATTAGTATTACACGAGCATGTTAATTGGCCTAACTAAATCAGTTAACTTGAGCATGATAATCTGATTAGAGTAATTAACTTAATTAGAAATTGAGCATGTTAATCAAATCGCCTAACTAATTAATAGTTGTTAATTACTTCTTGAGCATGCCAATCTATTTAGGAATATTTAATCATTTAGAGAGCATGTTTAATTGATTATTTTAGCATTTTTAATGGCTCGAATTTAATTGAGCATGTTAATTAATTTATGCCTTACTTTAATATGCACGTCGCTTGTGATCCGTTATATCTCCTTTACTATTGTGATTTATATATTTGAGCATGTTCCCCATTGTGCATTTGGTTCTATAATTGCTTCATTCATATGCTGTATGTTATTGGGTGTTCCATTCCTTTTATTTGCGCTTTTAATTCAGTTATTGTCTTCTATATGCGCACTTCAATTCCTATTAAAATTATGTTATATGCATTGTGCGTCATGTTAGGTTGAGATCATGTTAATAGAAACCCAGTAGGGGGTACCCCTTCGAGGTGGTACCCACATGCATGAGTGAGGGAAATGCTAAGAACAAGAATGTTTGGGATGGACGGCATACGCCTATCACCGAAGAAACCCTCCCGGCAGGATACGTCAGGAGGAAATAAACCCTGAAGGCAGGATACGCAGGAAGGGGATGACCCTTCAAGGCAAGATACGCCGGAGAGAGGACGAAAAGAGGAGTTAGAGGGTAATGGGTAGCGGAACTAGTCCGCAGTTAGGCGAAGCCCCCAACCTCGACGGGAACAAGGACCTAGCTACAAGTAAAGGGTGAAGTCCGGTCAACTATTCTATCCCCTAAGAACTCTCCAATCTCCAGCTTGATGTACGAGTAACAAACGAACAACGAATGAACGTAATGAAAGGATTGGTTTGGGTGGCCCCCATTCCAAGAAAAATTAAAGAGAGATACGCATAATTGTTTTCCCCTTTTCCTTACTGAGCCATTAGGCTCACGTATTACTTGTGGTGTAGGTACAAACGACGAACAGATAACAAAGAGATAACTAAAGTAGAGATGAAAGATTTGCACGTGCGAGATCGAGGCTGGCCAGGCTAAAGAAAAAGAGAAGAAGCGGTTGTAAATGAATTTGTAACTAAGCATTTAGTTTTCCTTTCTCAAAAGTAGTATTCATTTGTTTAGTATTTTTTCCTTAAATGATTTATTTACGCTTCCGCAAAGTTTTGATAAATTCGCTATGTTTTAGATGAAAGGTTTTACAATGTTTCCGCACAATTTATCAAAGGGTTTTTCATAACGAGTTTTAAGAAAAGAGTCAGTAGCGATCCGGTTAGACGCACTCTGATACGTTTTGTTATGAAAAGAAAGAAATTTCAAATTTTATAGATTTTCAAGGGATTTACAAAAAATTTGGGTCGTTACACAATTATTCACATTAGATACAATCATCCATCACAATATTATTTAACTTACATTACATTTGCATATTCATTACATTTATTACCAACAAAATGCATACATTACAAACTTCACATTATTCTTAATGTACTTGCATGTAGCCCCAGCACACCGCAACCTTTCTTCTAGATTACAACCTCCATTCACGTATTACACCCTTGGATAATTTCTGGCAAAATGACCAACCTCCCACATTTAAAGCATTGATGAGGCCTAGCTTGACATTCTCCCTCATGTCTTCTTCTACACTTTGGGCATCAACCTCCTTGTTGGCTTCCTTCTTCAAATGCTTTCTTTATTCCCTTGGACATGCCCCCTTCATCCCGTGAATGTAGCTGACACTGTACAACGGGCTCGTTTTGTTTGGAAATCCTATCTTTTACTTCTTCAATGTCAAGAGCTTTTGATACAATCTCCAAGTAGGGCACATCTTGTGTACCAAATATCATAACACCTTCATGAATCTCCATCTTAAGTCCATTCACAAAGTGGTGCACCTTATGCTCATTACTACTCACTAGATGCAGGGCAAACAACGACAACGTCTCAAACTTGCGCACATAATCGGAAACCGATCCTTCTTGCTGTAGCTGACTAAATTCTACTAACTTCTTTGTCCTTGTTGTGTGGTTGAAATATCTACCATAAAATATTTTATTGAATTCTGTGCATGTCATTACTGTCACATCCTTGGTTATCTTGACTGAGTCCCACCAAAATCTAGAGTCCTTGACCAGCAAAAATGTGGCACTTGTTACCCTTTCCTCTTCCTTTATCTTAGGATAGGCAAACATGTCTTCCATAGTCCTTATCCATTCCTCAACATTGTCTGGATTAGTAATATTCTCCTCAAACTGAGGTGGTCACAAACGCTGAAACTTCTCCCAGCTAACATCTCATTGCTCTCCCACTCTTTCTTTTCCACGCACAATTACTTTTATTAATCGCTCCAAGGTTTGAGACTGTCGTTCCAATTGACAAGATTGTTGTTCTACTAACTTCGTCAATCGATTAATAGCCTCATCCACACTATTCACCACTCATTCTTGCCCGACGGTCTCTTCTGTATTATCCTCCACTCTTCCTTGTACAATTCTTCCTAGCCCAACTTTTTGTCGCCCTCTGGCCATGATACGATACTGCTTGTGCTTTGCCATCTTTTCATCATAAGACAAAATATTTAAAAATTAAGAAAATACCTTAATTAGAAAACAATCTATAATGTACTTATGGTGGATGGAGTATTTCCACGTCGAAGCTTGTGCTAGTAGGCATTCTATAAGATCACTTTTAAAACTCAGGTGCTTTGATACCATGGGCGGGATAATACAAAATCTGAAAGCCCTCTAACCATGGACCGATCTTGACAATGCATCTGACTTGACACCTTTGGTAGCAGAAATGGATTATCCGAAAGCCCTCTAACCATTGGTCAGTCCCACAATCGATATGAGCATCACAAGCTATATCTCACAGAAGACTCGAGAGTAGCCTCTCCTACCTCTTTCTTTCTTCTCCTATTTCCTTTCTCTGTCTAAGAACTCTCATGCACCACCTTCCCTTTCTTCCTCTCTGTTTCCTTCTCTATTGTTTCTCAGTACTTTCCTTCAACTCTAGACTCTGCTATTCTTCCTCTCCCTTGTAGTTCACAGCTTCCAGAGAGCATCTATCTCTCCTTCTCTTCATCTCTCACTTTTATATCTTCACTAGCAATCCTCCCTCATCTCCATAAACCTACTCGCTCGTATGCATTGCCACAGCAAAAGTAGAGCACGTGGAGGAAATATAGAAAACCCAGCTTCGGGATATGCATTTCTCTTCTCGGCCAGACCAGCACAAAGCCCAGTTCTCATACAGCTTATCCCTTATTTTGCCTCTGCCATTTCATTTCCTTCACCCAACTTAAAATGCAGCACCACAAAATAACCGAGTGCATCCCGAGCAACTCACACTAGTAGAAAACTGAGGGAGAAAGAACATATCAGAATCAACCCAACATTCAGAATGACACCAAAAAATCAACAGCATTCGACGAAAGAAACCGAGAAGCCAAACACAGAGAACTCACCTCAATCGAAGAAAACGTTGCCACCAAACGTTCACTTTGCAATCCTCAATTTTGCCAATGCTTGTCACAGCTTGGTGCAGCGAATATCGCAGCTAGTGGATGCCATTCCCCGAAGCCGAGCACCCAAGCCAACCCTGCGCTCGACTGAGGCATCCCCCGTAGCTCACTCACCCACGGTTCGTGTAGAGAATTTGTGTAACTACCTGGTTTTTATTTACTTTAAAAACGCTTAAAATTTAAAACTTTTCTTTTTATTGGTGACTTTGCGGATGGAAACTTAATGGATGGTTGGACACCTCTTCACACAACCTTTTCCCAAGGGTTAGGGTTTCAGATGCCAATAAGAGAACTCACTCAACTCAACTCCAAGTGAGTCAAATCTTGTGATGTTACTCACACAAGACCAACTTTGGATGCAACTCACCAAAGTGTTTGAAAAAGGAATTACTCCAATTTCAGAATAAGCAAAAGCTTCTTTTTGTATTCAAAATTCAATGTCTAAAACATAAGCATTAGGGGGCTTTACATAGCCAATTACAAAGCATAAAATAGGAAACACACTAAGTATTCAGTCCTAATTGGTCGATTAGTAAACTAGGAATTTAGTAACTTTCTAAAGCTAATATTTTAGTAACTTCTTGTTGGCTTTGGCTTTGCTCCATAAAATGGTGACATTTGGTGGCTACTTTTCTTTAGGAGTTTCCACTTGGATGGTTTCCAAATCCATGGAAGAATCGGCTAAGTTTTGTCCACTTGCTTTGTTGATTTTGGAAAGTTTCTTTAACTCTTTTTCCTTTGTTCTTTCTTGTCCCTCAAGTGTGTCTTCTTTGACTCCTTTCCATAGCTACGCTCTCTTTGACTTCCTTGGGTTGATAGCTCTTTTATTTGGGTCTTCAATGAGTTACCTTCCAAATGGTTGGAAGAGATTGAGTTTATGAGACCTTGGACCTTTATCTTTGTTGATGGACCTAGTAGTCCATAAATAAGGAATCTAACATCCCTCAGTGCTCCAACTAAAATATTGTTCGCTTTGGGTCAAAGCCCGCACAATTTGTTCTTGGGGTTAACCCAAAACACATTATACTAGGTAGGGAGGGGAACCCTACTTATAAACCATGCATTTTCTACTCTCCCAAATGATGTTGGATTGTGCACCACCACTTATTTGGGTTTGGTCCACACTTGAGCCTTTCTTGGCCTTCACAGGGTGAGATGCCACAAGAAAGGAATATCTTAGTTCCAATTCTATGATTGCAAATAACAAAGGATAACATGTCCATTACAATAAGTTAAAATGAAGAAAATGTGCATTACAACATAGTCAAAACCAACATGTCCATTAAAACAAATCGTACTTTGTGGTGGACTCTCATATATATATATATACAAATCTTGAACATCAGATTCCATCATAACAATTGAAATACAATGCCAAAAAAATTAGCATAGTTAAAATAACACTTGCATATATAAATGTAATAATCACCTGCATACTAGCATTTGTGAAACCCAAAAATGTGTCCTCCAAACTTCCTCTCCCACATTTGCCATTTCTACCTCTAGACCTGCCACTGCCATTTGGCTTGCCAGTGTCTAGGCCTCCACCTGAACAAGTTTGGGTATTGTTGTAATACCCCAACTTTTCATATCAGAATTTAATAAGAATAATTGAAAAATAATAAGGGTGTTTGAATTTTGGATAGTTTTCGGGGTATTACCAAGGATGTATTCGTAAGATTTTAATTTAAGGAATTTGTTAGATGATAATTAAGATTAATTTAGAAGGAGTATGTTATTGAGTCATTAAAGTAAACATGGAAAATTATCTCGGATTGTGTATTTGGAGTTTTCTAACGCATACGGATGACGTGCGGATTGGGCGTTGCATCTGAAAAGTGTTATGGGTCATCCCTCGTGTTTTGGGATGAGGCTGTGACAACATTTCGCGTCCGATTGTGAGTTTTTAGAAGAGTTGGGATGAACGTCGATGATGGCGGACGAAAGGAATTTAAATTTGTCCAAATTATCAGACTTTTCGGACGATTGCGTACGAGGCGCAAACGCCTTCCCTCGTCCGAATTTGCAATTTCAAAGAAGAGTAATGGATTGAACCGGGTTAGTTTGGCTCGGTCCGAAAATTAAGTGACTCCATTTTCTTTTAATTAAAAGACGAAGAAAGGAGATTAATGTGATCAAAATAAATTTTAATTTAATAAATTAAATTATAATGTTGGAGATAAATAATTTGGAAGGAAAATTAAAAGAAGAAAATTAAGGGATGAGGGTGAGAGCAAGGGAGACACGACGGGAGCACTCGGAGCAGCTTCCTCAAGGCGGTACACAACTGTTCGACAGGCGTACGGGCTGTGGTCAGAGACGCAGACTGCGGGGGGCTCAGGATAGATGTATCCACAGGCAACGATTCTAGCTTCGAGCGAGGTGTTTTTTAGGTAAGTTAAGTTGATTCCTTCCTCCTCCTTTGCATTTTGTCGATCAGGCATTGCCATGGAGTGATTTCTGTGGCGATTCATGATTGGCAGAGACAATTCTCAGGATGGCAGGGGTGACGGTTCGGGTGGAATGGCTAGAGCTGCATGCGGTTCGGTTCGAAACCATCCATCCATGGCTAGTTCTTGCTATGAAGAAACCAACAGTGGAACGTGTGAAGAGCATGGTGAAGGAAGAGTATGGCTGGGCATGGCTGGTGAGTTGAAATGCAGAGGGAGAAAGGGAAGGCTGGCATAAAGGTGCTCTCGAGTGAGAAAAATTGCCAGAGAGGGTGAGTGTCTCCTAGAGAAATAGAGAGGGAACATCTGCGAGAGAGACTAGAACACAGAGAGAGAGACAGAGGGAGAGAATGATCGGGAAAGAAAGTGAAGAGAAGGAAGAAAAAGGGAAAAGCCTATGGAAGGAAAGCTCCTCTCAGGTCTCCTCGGTTCTTCAGGTAAGGAGGTGTCCTCCATTGTTTTTATGGATTAAGGATGAAGATAAAGTGTTGGGACTATACTCTATTAATTAATAATGCCTCTATTGGCTTTCTGTTTCTTGGTTCTATGAATAGAATTGTTATTTTGTTGTTGGTTTTGTGAAGAGTAGTCAAATATGTGCTCTGATTGCTTGGGTTATATTCTGCGAGGATTGAATTGTGAATATTTGCCCTCTAATTGCTATTTTTGAAAGCATGAACGTGTTGGAATTAGTCTTGCTGCAGATTACACTCTATTGGTTGTTGATTTATTATTGCTTATAGTTATAAAATGAAATTTTGAAGTTGTTAAGATGAGAATGTTGAAATTGTTAAGTGTTATGTTTCGTTTTAGGCATTAACGGGTTCCTAGAATTACTATGTAAATTAAGGATAGGAAAAGAATGAAAGTAATAAGTTATGGTTATTAATGAGTAAATGTTTTAATTATGAAGGTATTGAAAAGGAAAAGAAGGATAACGATTAAGTGATAATATGCATTAACATTTCAACGTAAGAAATGGGTAGAGTTGTTGGCCTGTGGAAGCCCTACACCATTAGTAGTGTCTTTTCTTAAATTGCTTGTTTACATTTCTTCTATGTTGCCATATAAAGTCTATGCCGTTTGCATGTTATTAATTTAATCTCTAAGCATGTTTAGGATGTTAGTATATTATTGTTTTCTTTAAATCGCAAAGCATGCCTACATTGTTATTGTTTCCATGAAATAGCCAAGCATGCATATGATATTATTGTTTCCTTTAAATCACAAAGCATGCCTACATTATTATTGTTTCATTGAAATAGCCAAGCATGCCTATGATATTATTGTTTCCTTTAAATCGCAAAGCATGTCTATATTGTTATCGCTTCATTTAAATTACCAAGTATGCCTATATAGTATGTTAGTAGACTTTCATATCTCATACTTTTAAATTGTTGTGATTACTGCTTTATGTCTAATACTATTATGTTGTTGTCATTACTGTTTTTCATGGACATGCATCACAATAATGTTTCTCATTGACATGCATCATAATAATAGAAACAAGTAGGAAGTGTCACCTTTGGGGTGGTACTCATATGCATTATGTGAGGAAAACCAGATTAATGAAATGAATGAAAGGAAAACAGACGGGTAGTTTGGATCTAATCAGGTAGTCTGGACTAAGTCTCCTCCCTTGTCGGGAATGAGACTAGCTATCCTAGGTGGTTAGAAGCAGACCAAGACTATACGTCCAACACAGGTTCCTGAAAGAATGAAATATATAGAAAAGATTGGTTTGGGGCAGAACCCATTCCTCAAAAATTAAAGAGAGGCATGATCATATTGCATATCTCATTTCTTACTAGGCCTCGGG
This sequence comes from Begonia loranthoides, assembly GCA_022433065.1. Lineage (NCBI taxonomy): Eukaryota > Viridiplantae > Streptophyta > Magnoliopsida > Cucurbitales > Begoniaceae > Begonia > Begonia loranthoides. Next base: position 23,511,947 of record CM039468.1, on the reverse strand, counting down.
CTCACAGTTTGCAAATGGTATAAGTACACACACGAGAAAATGATGAACAAATCAAGGAGCAGTTGATGAAGAATTTGCACGGGCAAGACTTGTGGCTGGTTAGGCTAAGGAAAGTAAGAAAGAAAAGAGTTTTATAAATGTGAAGCAATAATTTATTTATTGTCTTTTTAAAATGGATGATTTATGCTTCCGCTATAAAATGAGAAAAATGGATTTTATAAATAAAGTTTTTCGCTGTCAATAAAGATTTAAATAACGAGTTTTAAGTAAGATGTTTTAACGATCGGGTTTTTAAAAAAAGAACCTTGATTTCAATTGAAGGATTTTAGTAAGGATTTAGTTGTTTTATAAAAGTTTTAAATTTAACCCATTTTCAGAGTAAGAAAAAATTAGGTCGTCACAGTTGGTATCTGAACGAAGTGTGTTTTAAAACAGTTCTGTACACGGCTACCAGCACAAGCTTCGACGTGAAAATACTCCATCAACTATAAGTACGCTAATAGAATTGATTCGAATGTTTACTTAGTTTAAGCATTTTAATTGTGACTGAAATGATATCTTGGTTAGAAGATGGGATGTAGATAGTGTTCTAATTGAAGATAAAGAGATGATTTTATGTTATAGTGTATTGATGTATATAATAGTTGATAGAGAATACTGGAACTGCATGTGATTTTGTGCAGGATGTATGAAATATAGCTTTTGGGGAGTAAAGAATCAGGGGAGACTCTGTCTAAATTTTTAGAAAATGAAAAGGCGATAGGAAAAAGTAATCATAGTATAAGCCAGGTTTAGTAAATGATTAAACGGGGTCACCTAGGTTTCAAAGAACAATATAGAGAAATAGAATTGTTACGGTAAGGAAGAATATTAAGGACTAAGGACTAAGCCGAATTAGGAGGATGAAAGTCTTATTAAATGAAACGGTAGTCCCGGAACGTGGAGAGGTTTATAAGAACAAAGGCATAAAAGAAGGATAAGAACAAAAAATGTAGAAGATAAAAGATAAAAGAAAAATAAAAAGAGAAACTACATACGTATCTTAGTGCGGATCTAGACGGTGCCAAGGAATAAATCAAGATGGTGGAGGACATGGTTACACATGCTAAGACAGGAAGTGTTAGCATAAGATAAGTAGAGAAGGGTAGCATGTGTCATGTCTATGTTGGTTAAGAAAATGAGGCCTTGGCGGGATTCCATCGGGATAGGCAAGGATGTGGCTATAATGACTTGAACAGAATTCGAGAGATTTGCTATGACAAATATTTCAATCGCGCAATGAGTACGAGAAAATTAGTGGAATTTACTCAGCTACAGTAGGAAGTGTCGGTTTCGGAGTATGTGCGCAAGTTTGAGGCGTTATCGCAGTTCGCCTCACATCGAGTGAACAACATTGAGCATGGGGTACACCACTTTGTGCAAGGACTTAAGGTAGAAATTTTTGAAGGAATAGTGGTGTCAGAAATTCAAGACGTGGCTTACTCTGAAATGGTATCAAAAGCTCTTAACATTGAAGAAGTAAAGGATCGGAGTTCGAAATGGAGTAATTCTGTCGTAAATTTTCAGCCACACGCATGGGACGATATGAAAACAAATACAAATATAGAAATGGGTACAGAAACAAAAATCGATACGAATACGGATACGGAAATGGAGACAAATATGGAAACGGAAATGGAGACGGACACAGATACGGATACAAATACAGATACAGACATGGATACGAAAATGAAAACAGATATAGAGATGGATACGAAAATAGAAACAAATATGGAGACAGATACGGATATAGATACGGCTACAGAAACGGAAACGAAAACGGAGATGGGTATGGATACGGACACAAATATGGAAACGGAAATGGAAACGGAAATGGAAACATAAAAGAATTTCCATAAATGAATTCTAGAAGTGAATACGGATACAGATACGGATACGAAAAGAAAAACAAGAATGAAAACAGAAACGAACACGGATACGGGAACAGATACGGAAATGGAATCTGAAACAGAAACGAATACTGATACAAATACAGATACGAATATGGAAACAGATACAGATATAGAAACAGAAACTGAAATAGTAACAAATATGGATATGGGAATAGATACGGGAATAGATACGGATATGGGAACATATACAAAAAACAAATATGGATACAGACATAGAAACGGAAATAGAAACGGGTACAGAGACAGAAACGAATTACGGATGTAGATACAGAAATAAAAACAAAAAACATAAACGGAACCAGGTACAAATACAGAAAGGGAAACAAGACAATGAGGATCTAAGAGACAAAATAAATAGTAGATTGACGGGAGTGGGGAAGCATCCAACTCAAAATATGGAGCAGAGTAGCGACTTAGAAGAGCAAAGAAGCAAATGACTAACAATGTCCAAGAAGAAACTTAAAGTAGAAATACTATTCTGGAGAAGCTTTCAAATACAATCAATGTAGCTAATGAAAGTTTGGATCAAATGAAGTACAAGTACAACAAGAAGGCTATGTCATTAAGTAGGATGCTAGAAGAGAGGGATCAACTACACCGTACTTTTGTGAAGGAAACAAGAAACATGCAGCGGCTTGCTCAAGATAAGATTCGAATGATCTTAGAAGAATGGGAAAAACTAAATTAGGAAATGGATGTGTGGTTTAGCATTTTGATAAGCCATGAAACGTTGCAGATGCAGAAGTAATGAGATGCAGAAGAAATGAAACCCATTGGAAGATTGGGGATATGTGCGAGGTAAGAAGATGTTTAGGTACTTCTGTGCTAAGACAGTAAAGCTCAATGTTGGGCTGTTAAGTCAAAGAAGTAATTCGCTGAGCAAATTTCAAGGATGAAATTTATATAAGGAGGGAGAAATGTATTACCCCAACTTTTCATATCTGAATTTAATAAGAACAATTTGAAAGTAATTAGGAGTGTTTGAATTTTGGATAACTATTGGGGTATTACCAAGGACGTATTCGTAAGATTTTAATTTAAGAAATTTATTGGTTGATAATTAAGATTAATTTGGAAGGAGTATATTGAGTCATTAAATTAAACATCGAAAATTATCTTGGATAGTGTATTTGGATTTTTCTTACGCATGTGGACGACGTACGGATTGGGTGTTATGTCCAAAAAGTGTTACGAGTCGTCCCTCGCGTTTGGGGATGAGGCGGGGATGACAATTTGCATCGATCGTGAGTTTTTGGATGAGTTGGGACAAATGCGGACGATGGCAGACGAAGGGAGTTTGAATCTGTCAAAGATATTGGACTTTTCGGACAATCAAGGATGAAGGCGCAGATGCCTTCCCTTGTCTGAAATTGCAATTCCGAAGGAGAATAAAGGATTGAATCGTGTTGGTTCGGCTCAGTCCAAAAATTAAATGGCTCAATTTTCTTTTAATTAAAAGAAGATGAAAGGAGATTAATGTGATTAAAATAAATGTTAATTTAATTAATTAAATTATAATGTTGGTGATAAATCATTTGGAAGGAAAATTAAAAGAAGAAAATTAAGGGATAAGGGGGAGAAGTGAACTGGATCACTTTATGAACCGGTTTGGCTAAAGGAAACAAAAATAATGGCTCGTGGCCATTCTAGAATGAGAAAGATGGTAGAGATGGAGAACCAGGGAGAGTGAGGGGGAGGCAATGAGCGAGGAAGACGTGACGGGAGCACTCGCAGCACCTTTAAGCTTGAAGACGTGAGAGGGTCACCTTCGCATAGTACGATTTGTCTTCGCCCAACCAGAGGTCGCCTTTGCAGAGTCGGGTTGTGCCTTTATCAGCACCTTTCCCTTCAAGTCGTCGTCTTCGCCTTCGTGCTTTGGCTTCACCTTCGCCTTCAGGCTGCTGCAGAGGTGTTCGGGAGATAAGGGTTGATAAAAGAGTTGTTGCAGAGGAGTTCAGGAGATATGCTTAACAGCAGGGAAACGAAAGGTGATGGTTCAAAACGGCTTATAGTCTAAGGAGTTAAATAAAAAAATGAAACCTCAAGGTATGGGATAAAAAGGTCTCCCAAGTTGGAGGTATTAGATGAAAATAACCCATTATTATAATATTGCTATGTACGAATCATACACAATGGCCTAGACATCATACCATTTAAGGTCCACATCCATAGAAATAAAGAAAGTTCAAGAGAAAATCACAAATCAACTATCGTATTTTTTTGATAATGATAAATCAACCATTGTACTTTTTTTGCTAACAAATTAGCCACTAAACTATAGAAAAACGTAGCCGCAAACATCACTATCATGTTTGTCGTTAATGATGACAATCTGTGGTGGCTTGACGACGATCCGCTATGGATTGACCACAATCTACGGCAGATTGACCACGATTTGCGGCTGATTGATAAGAAAGAAATTTGTTTCTTTCACCTAGTGCGACAGTGACTCTTTGTAGATAGATATTTCTCTCAATTTTCAACGGTTTTGGAAGCTTGAGGACTTGTTTTCCATTGTTTTTTCTCGATGCACAGGTAGGAGAGATTTTTTTTGTCTTTCTGTAAATATTAGAGCAGATTCGAGCAGGAAAAAAATGAAATCGTTTACTCGAAAACTTTGAAAGGCCATAACTTTGTGCTCAGTCGACCGATTTGGATGAAAATTTTTTTTTCGCATAACTTTTCAAGATCTACGCGCTTGCAAGTTGTCAAAGACAGCTTGTCCCACTTTTGAGTCCTAAAAAGACTTCTAAGTCCTCCAATTTCCCTTACACAATTCACAACTGTGAAGCTTCGCGCATTTTACTACCTAAATCTACTCTGATAAGCACCGAATGACAAAACAAGTGTTTCCTATCTGTGCATCGCAAAAAGACAATGGAAAACGAGTCCTCAAGCGTCTAAAACCATTGAAAATTTAGAGAATTATTGATGTGCAAAGATTCACCGTTACACTGGGTGAAAGAAACGAATCTCCTTCTTATCAAGCCATCGTGGATCGTCGTCAAGCCACTACGGTTCGTCGTCAAACCGCTGTTGTTTGTCATCAAGCTTCCGCAGTTTATTGTCAAGCGACTCTGGATCAAAATCAAAGCGTTTAACGGCAAACGGGACGGCGATGTTAGCGGTGATTTTTTCCATAGTTTAGTGGTTAATTTGTTAGTATAAATAGTTTAGTCATTGATCACAAAATACGATGGTTGATTTGTCATTTTCCCTTATACTCACCCAACCCTCTTTTTTTGTATAATTAAAAGTTGTTTTCAAATAGAATATAATAGATGTTGAACCACCACCACCACATAAAATACTGAACCACCACTCAAATCTTATCATGATTTATTACATATTATTCTTTAATAATACTATTGATATTACTATAAGAAGTAGCTTCCGTTTTAAAGTGAACATTCATTTTTTTCCATCTCTCTTTCAATTTCTTTGTTAGCTGCCATTATATTCACAGTTTATTGGATCAGATCTGATCCAACTCACACTCATTGCCGAAAAGGTCTCCAATTGTGTCGTGTTTAATCTTTTCTGATCAATTTTGATTCTGGGTGTTTTTTATCTTGAATTTCATATAATCAAACTCGATGAAATGCTTTTCTTTCTGATTCTCAATTGTGTTGCAGGTGATCATAATGGTGCTGGAAGTGGACCTTCAATGGCCCCGCTGCTACAAGAAAGTGAAGAAAGTGCTCAACAAATTCCACCGTGACTCTCTCTCTCTCTCTCTCTCTCTCTCTCTCTCCATATTTTCAGGTGTTCTGAATTGAAATTTCTGAACAAGAGAAATTCAAGACCAAGAGTACGATGAGAAGAAAAATAGAGTCACCATTAGAGTCATTTGCTACAACACAGAAAGAATGAGTGATAAAATTTGTTGCAAAGGAGGAGGGTCCATTAAAAGCATTGAAATTAAAGTGCCTGAACAGCCGCCGCTACCGCCACTGCTATCTACCATCCCACCAGTGTGGGTACCAGGATATCCAATTGGGATTTGTTGCAGAGAATGCTCTGAGGGTGATAGCGGAGGGCTTGCTTTCATGGTAGCCATGGAGGAAGACTAGAATCTGATAGCTATGGTGGGGGCGGTGCTATCATACTTATACCAGTCGTTGCGATTATTTTAGTGAAGACAACGCCTTGGCAAACTGCAACATGTGGACAGTATTGAACAATGGCATGATTATTTTTATCATGATGATGATCATGTAATCATCAATCATGCTCTTCACCATAAAACACAAAATAAGTTTGTAAGAGTTCGGTATGACCTTTATTTTAGTTGGACTGGGCCAGGTTCACATCTAATATTAGGGTTTTATATTTTCTCTATATATTGATGTTTGAGTTGCAAAACTCATTGTACATTGATTTTGTAATAGTGAATTTCTCTTATGCCCGTAGTTTTTTCCCCTATAAGGGGTTTTCCACGTAAATTTTGATGTCCCTATTTGCGTAGTTTTCTTTTTCTATTTCTTATTCGATTCTCAACAATTGGTATCAGAGCAAAGTTGTGAACTACAGTACTCAGATCGAACAGAATTTGGAGTTTGCAATTCTTCTTAGAAAATTGCAATTTGCAAAAAATGAAATAAAAAAAAAAAAAAGGATAAAGGAACATTTGATTGTTTTTCTTTGTGGCTATCTTCTTCAAATAGAAAAGTCTCTGTTTACTGCCCACGTTTTCTTCTTCAACAAAGGAGTGTTGCCCAAGCTTCCACTGCTGAAGAGAAGATCCACCAGCCACATCTGTTGCTTGAGAAAGAAGCAGCCACCGCCGAGCAGCCTCACTGTTGCTGTAGTTCGTTGCCGAGGAGAGTTCAGCCATTGTCGAACACACTCACCTTTCTCTGTGATCCCACGATGCGTCTTTGACAAACAGTCGATTGTTCAGCCAACGAGAATCAGCTGTTGTCGTTCTGTGATTCTGCCCTACATTGCCACTCCTTCTGTCGCCTGAAAGAAGATGACACCAACCTTTCTCTTGCAAACCACAGTCCGCCGGCCTCCAGTTGTTGCTCCAAACATAGCATAGAGTCGCTAATGGACTACAAGATCCATCTACAAAGACAAAGGCCCAAGGTCTCATCAACTCCTCTTTTTCCATTCATTTGAAAGATTACTCAACAAGGGCTTAAATTAAAGAGCTATCAACCCAAGAGGATCAAGAAGGGCTCACACCCTTAGTGTTATGGAAAGAAGCCCAAGAAGACTCACTTGAAGGGCAAGAAAGACCAATTGAAAAAGAGTTATGGTGTCCAACCATAACTCAAGCATCCATTTGCAAAATCATCAAAAAGAAGTGTAAGCTGTCCTGCTTTCCAAATCCGACCCCCTGGAGCATTTTCAGCATATTTCCTAATTCTTGAAGGGTTCTTTTCTTATTCATTCAAGGAGGCTTGGTCCAAATTTCAGCTCAAAAGGATCTAAAACGAAGAAGTTACGCTCTTTCAAAATTTACTTTCCAAAACTGAAATTCTGCCAATTTAAGGAAAGTTGAGATTCGATTGCCTAACGCAACCAAATTTCGCAACCATGACTCGACCGTAAAAAAGGGACGAATCTGTTAAATTCTAATTTTTTTCAGACCCGATCCTCAACCTAAAGACTCGACCGCCCTGCGACCGCTAGTTCAAAAATTAGCATCCGAAGGTTGAGCGACAATTCAACAATTCAACACCATATTTTCAAGTTATATTTAAATCCCCTTCCGTTGATGCATCAGTCGCTCGACCCTCTTTTCACACTCAGCGATCACGAAACAGAAGTTGCTTGACGTTTTTGTTCTGTCTCCGAACTTGCAAGCTCATTGTCGGTGAAGAAAACATGTTCTGAGTTTTTTTTTTTTTTTAAAAGGCTACCTCGTTTTGGTTCTGCTTTGGAATATTTGAGGGTATCTAAAATTTTTGAATTTTGGTGTTTGAATTTTGAGTTGGATTTCAAATTTGTAGGAGCTAAATTTTGGTTGAAATTTTCTGGAATTATTTGAGGATCAAATTTTTTTAGAGGCGGATATTTTGTGTCTAGATATTTTTGGGGAAATTCTGAAATTTTTTAAGGAGATGAGTTCGTTGAAATTTGATATTCTGTTGTTTGATCAGAATACAGGATTTCAGTTATGGTAGGTGAAGATGTGAGATGCTCTCGCACATATGGATTTAGACGATGCATTACTATGACTCGATAAAATGGCCATGTCTTTGAGTGAAGAGGAGAAACTTCAAAAGGATTGAAAAACTCTATCTTTAATACTTATGCATTTGTCAAATTAGATTTTGCAAGATGTTTTGAACGAGAAATCTGCTGCATAATTATGCGTCAAATTGGAGTAGTTGTGTATGAAGAAAACCCTGATAAGTAAGTTGCATTTGAAGCAAAGACTTTATTCTCATCAGGTAATGGAAGGAGCTTATATTACAGAGCACTTGGCTGCATTCAATGAGTTAGTTTCAGATTTGGAGACTATGGGATGCAAGTACGATGAGGAAAATTTAGGGTTGATTCTACTATGCTCGTTGTCTACTTCATATGGTGCTTTCAGATATACGATTTTATATAGTAGAGAAAGTCTAACTCTGGAAGAGGTTTACGATTCTTTGTTATCAAAGGAAAAGATAAAGTAGATTTTTGTTGGATCCGAGTCTTAAGGTAATGGATTCATCGTTCAGAGTAAAACAAGAGAGTCAAACAACAAAGGCAGTGATAATGTTTAGAATTCGAAGGGTAGATTATAGTCAAGGAATTGTGATAGAATCTGTTACTTCTGTCGTAAAAAGGGGCACATTAAAGCCAAGTGTCCTAAATTGCAAAATGAAATAAAGAGAGTTGATGAGAAGGAAAAACAACCAATGACGTCCAGTGAAGTTGTCGCAAAAGAAGAAGACTATAGTGATAGAGATCTTCTAATTGTGTCAAAGGGAAATTCAACGCCAAACAATGATTGAATTTTGGATTCAGGTTGTTCATTTCATATGTGTTACAATCGGGAGTGGTTTTCAACATATGAGACCGTTTCAAGAGGTGTTGTATTAATGATTAAAAAAACACCTTGCAATATAGCTAGTATTGGTACCGTCAGAATCAGAATGTTTGATGGAGTTGAGAATACACAAAATAATGTGCAACATGTTCCTAATTTAAAGAAGAGTCTGATTCATTGAGTACTCTGGATTAGAAAGGGTACAAGTACAATGTTGTAGGTAGAGGTATAAAGATCAGTATAGGTGCTCTTATCATGTTAAAGGAACATAGATGCTCTATAAATTTGTATATGTTACATGGTTCTACAGTGACGGCTAATAAGGCTACAAAGTTTGTGAATTCACCTTCTAAAAGTTTTTTGGAGAAGACTTAGAAGAAGTTATGTTCTCAGGTAAAGTTCAAGTTGTGATCTGAATCTACATCAGAGCCGATACGTCAGCTTATTACAGATATTCAGGGTGATCAAGTCACAACATCCTCACTAGTTTTAGTTTCACGTCAGAGTAGTATCGTCAAAGGTAGAACCACAAGGAAGGGTAAAGCTCCACGACAATATGGTAAAACTACTTCAGTGAGTTATGCATTGAGTGTGTTCAAGGGTATTAATTCTAGTGGTGAGTCTTCAACATATTCACATGCAGTTCATTGCGACATCTTTGATAGTTCGATGGTACTATGGAGGAGATGTGATTTCTTCCTAAATGTGTCTCTCAAGTTTAAGCAGGGTTTAACCTTGATTGGTATCAATTACTGAGTTAGCCTTGCAGGGCCCTTTGTGAAATAGGAGGTTATTTTTCATTAGAGTTTTGCAGATCATTTACCTTGCATTGGAATTTCTTTGAAAATAGAGATTGTCAGAGTTCAATGTTTTGGAATCATTTTATGGTGGGTCGAAAAGCATGTATTGGATCTCTCATGTGGAATTCGTGTCAAGGTGGTGATTGTTAGAGTTTGATGAGACCTGAATTCTAGTTGGGTAGGGCCGAGCCCATATCCAATATTAGGGTTTTATATTTTCTCTATATATTGATGTTTGAGTCGCAAAACTCATTGTACCTTGATTTCTTAATAGTGAATTTCTCATATGCATGTAGTTTTTTCTCATAAGGGTTTTCCACGTAAATCTTGGTGTCCCTATTTCTGTAGTTTTCTTTTTTCCACTTTGCATTCAATTCTCAACAAGGTTAATGGGTGTTTGTTAAGTCTGGTAGTGAGTTGGTAAAGGGGGGATTCAATGAATCATGAATGGATTAAGAATTTCAATCATCACATCTTCACAATTAGAAAGGCCTCTTCCTATTGTCAACATTAATTATTCTAACATAAATATTCGATGAGGTATAAAAAAGATTATAACATACCCTTGTAGTTGCTATGTTAACATAGAAATTGAAATTCATGATTTAGGACCTACAAGATTAGTTCGATAAAAATTTCTTCAAAGATATTTCTTGTCCTTTTAAACCTAAACTTTCATTTAAGAATCCACAGATTGTTTTAATTTTTCACAAGAATAGATGGACTCACATATTTAGATGAATCAATAATAATTCACTTCAAAATAATCAGCTAAAGTTTTTTGCAAATAAAAGTATGTTATTCTAGAAAAAATAGTTTGTATGTGGTTTTCAAATTCGTCAATCTTTTACTTTTGTAGAAATGAGGCATTGTTTTTAAAGACAAAGTCTTATTACATATAGGGAAAATGACAAATCAACCATCATACTTTGTGGTCAATGAGAGTCAACCACTAAAGTATGTTCGCTAACAATTTAACCACTGAATTATGGAAAATGGATGGAGAAAATACCACAGTTACATTTTTCGTTAAAAAGCATTGTCATTCTGGGGCGAAACATTGTTGTTCAATGGTAGAATGTTGTCTTTCCACTTTTTGTTAAAAAAATTTGCCATTCTGCGATGGAATGTTGTTGTTTTGTGGCAGAACAACAATGTTTTGCTTCCAAAAAAATTACTGTCCCCTGCAGAACGATCACTTTTCACTGCGGAATGATCACTTTACGCCGCGGAACAATTATTTTTCTATGCAAAAATTGAGACATTGGTGATGAACACGAGACGACAACGATGGACCAGGAAAAGGAAGGAGAAGACGGTGAAGAGAATTGGACGATGAAATCAAGAAGAAAGAATTGTTTTCAACGATGAGAAGATGTTCTGAAAACTGAGTACGTGGAAATTATTTTCGACGATAGATCGAACCATGCCAGAGTTTCCCAACATCATCTTCTCGTTAATATTGCTTCAATTATTGCAATTTTAGCATAAAAATTAGAATTTGCAGAGAGTAAACATAAAATTCGCGGCATCTTTGTAATATCCCAAATTTTCAATGAGCTGAAGGCATAGCTTAAGTGATAATTTTGTGGATGATAAGAACTGAGTTGAACAGTTAAGGTACTGGTCAAGAGAAACATAATTGGAAGAAGTGAATTATGATACCCCGTTAGGTTCATAGTTAGATTATGAAAAGGATTAAAGTTAATTGGAGAATTGTATGATGATACTTAAATTGGACGATATCAATTAGATTGATAGTCAGTGGAAATAGTAAGAGAAAATATATTTGGACGTATTTGGATATTGTAAGGATTGAGAGCTAGTTAATAATAAGGTTGAAGATATATGATTTATAATATTTTAGGGCATATTGAATTTAATGAGGGATAATGTGAATGAAGGAATGGTAAAACATAAGGTATATGTTAAGGTTGGAAATTTGGAAAAGTTAATTATGTTTTATTAAGGGTAATATATATATATATATATATATATGGAGAGAATATATATGAATAATCTGGAGAATTAAACGAAAATAAGTGTTTGGAGTCGACGGTCGATCGGGGCGGTCGATCTATCTGTGTCGATCAACCGACATGATAATGAGAAGTTTTTGAAGGAAATGTGGCAGTTGTTTGTGACGGTCGCTTGGGTGTGAGGAGAACATCCACCTCGATCATCTTCCGTTTATGATGGCCGTCTGAAGATGATAACCAACGTCTGGAGATGAAGCGATTCATTGTCTAAACGTCTGGAAGTCGATGGATTGCTGGACATTGATGGCTTGTGTCCCATGGCCTTTTGTCTTGAGTTAGTTAATGATGCGGACGTTGGAAAATCATGGTTGTGGCCTATAAATTAAGGAGGGATGAGTGAAATTGGACATTTATGGAAAAGACTTGGCAAATCTTTGTGTTTTTATTGTGAGGGAATAACGTTGCTATGAGGTTGTGTGAGAGAGTGTGAGGATATTCTAGGTTATGAGAAAGTGAAACAGAAACATGGAAAGAGTGAACCCGTGAGTGTGAAAGTGTCTATGATAGTCCAATGAGAGGGTAAGGAGGAGAAATAGTTTAGAGAGAGACGTAGATGATAGGATCCAAGAATCACCTAGAACACAATATTCAAATCTGTCCAGAAAACTGTATTTAATCGAACGAGCAATATTAAAACAGATTTAACTCCCAATTCCCATGTGAACTTGATCTGATATTTGGAAGATAAGTGCTCAACACAGTCACATAAATCGTGTCAAAAAACCATAAGAAAACCCACTCTGGATCAATAGTTATGCTCGAAATAGAGGAACTCAAAAACTAGGGTTTAAACTGGGCAGATTTACCATCTGACATGCAATCATGAATATCTCGAGTTGCATATATCTAATGAAACCCAAATTTGGAAGGCAGCTACTTGACTCAATACTAAATAAATCTCCAGAAGGGCTCAAATTAATATAAATGACGCAAGGGCCTCAAACAGACCCCTCAATCTGGTATAAATAACTGTCCAATGAGAAAACAGATTGCCGCAGAAAAAAGATAATCCAATAAGAAAGCCCTCCAATCAATAAACCACAAACGCTACAGCAAAAGATAGGCAACCAATAACCAGTACATTCCAACAGCAAAGAACTCAAAAGAACAAGGAAAACCTTCAAGAAAACAGAGCAGCACCGAGGAGTCCGCGAATCCATCTAAGGAGTGGGGCGACTTGTGGTTAGCCTAATGGACAACACTCTCCACGGGTTGAAGCCAACTTTTATCTTCACACCACAATCCTTACCTCAAAGACAAGGGATTGGAAGAGACAATATTCCGTAGTTGCAAGGCTAAGTGGCTTCGAGAACACCTTGCACGGATGATGGGAGGAATGGCACTAGGGGAGGAGGAGGCTGAGGGTTTACTCTTCAAAGAGAACCAAATTCTATTCAATCCAAATCACATTTTCATTCAGCAAGGAGGGCTTATAAAACCCTAAGAGTTTTACAATAAAGGAAAAAGACCAAAATGTCCCTGACTTAAACAAATAGACATGACTTACACAAAATCAATAATCCCCAGTGGGATTTTTAAACTCTGTAAAACGTACAGTTGACATACCAAATGAAAGCTGAATATGACGTTCAAGAGCTCGTTGGAAAGCTCCGTCTGTTGGCTACAATTCGTGTGAAGGAAGAAAGTTGAAACAATGCCGTCCCGATTGTCGAAATAGCCCTTGAACGTCTGCTGCTCAGATTCTAGGCGGAATTGGACAGCTCCTAATTTTCTTCTATGATTGCATGATATCCACTAGTCCAAAACACCAAATCCTCTTTGTGACATTGAATAAAAATTTCCTCCAAATTAGATAGAAAAGAAACACCAACAAAACAAATAAAAAAAGTTAGAAATAAAGGAGCCCCTAGCTCAGGCTCAAATGACAAAATTTGGGGCACATCATACTCCCGGGGTTGAAAAAGATTTGTCCTCAAATCCAGGGAGTATAATTGATTGTCTTCCACAAATCTTCCTCTTGGATCAAATGGAAAATTTTTGTTTCCACCTTGAAGAACTTCCTTCATAAAGTAACTTGCATACCATCTTGCCAAAGATGGGAGAAGAATGATGAGTTTAGACAAGACAATATCTGGATCTTGTAGTGGTAGAAACGTTGAATCAAGATAATCTTCAATCTTAAAATTTCTTTCCTCAACTACAATATTAAAACCCTCCTTCCAGATCTCAAAATCAGCGGCAACAATAATGGAATTTCCCATCCACCGAATTTTAAAGAGCCATGAAATTAAGGAATCTAACACCATGTTCCTTTCTTGGGGTGCATATTCAATGGAATTGGATCCACCACAATCAGAAACAAGAAGATGCGATAACAGTAAAACAGAGTTAATATAATTCTCATCCCACATATTCGATGGCCCATCAACTCGTTTTCTATTAAACCACTAGGCATGCAGAGGTTATCATCTCCAATTAAAAATCCAGAATTCAAAGAGTTGCCAATAATAGTAGCCACAACATTATCATCTAGCAATGGCATAACAGAATCAATAACAACAATATTTCTTAACCAACCTATTTTAAAAAGCTAAGTAATCAAAGTGTTTAGTGCGAGATACCTCGAACAACTAGTTTCGGCTAGTATGCTTGATTCTCCACTATCATAGACTAGCAAATAAAGACTCGAAGGTGGTAATGCACCAAAGCCCCAAACTTTATCCATATGTATATAAGCATCGATGTCAAATCTCCTTCCAATTGTGAATAAAAATTTTATTTTGTCTATGCTGCAACATAAATCATAACAAGTTAACTTGCCATGAATTTTCTCTTCTCGATATTCAATAATGAGAGGTCTTTCTATGGTCAAGAGAAAAAATTCATCTTGAATTAGCGCTAACTCCGTAAAATCATTTTCTCCTTCATTGGTTGCTGCAACGAACTCATCTCCATTCTCTATATGTTCATCCTCGAGAATTTCAACTTGTAAAGACTCTTTCTCAACTACCCGGAAACAATTTTCTTCATCCACTTGAGTCTCCATCACGAAAAGTGGTCCTTCGGGAGCATAAATAGTCTCTTCTTCATTCTCTTCATTACGTGAAATAGATCCCTCTTCCTCATCTTCACTACCCACTTCATTAGTTTCTCCTCTTAGAATAATCACCTTTGAATTCGGGCATTGTGAGGCAATGTGGCCAAATCCCAAGCATTTGAGACATTTCACATCTCTTGATCTCGGTTTGCTATTGTTATTAAATGGCTTCTTTTCATCACTATACTTCACGGTATTAGGCATGTTGTTCCCTTTTAGAATCGGTTTTGAAGGATGAATAGCTTTTGAGTAAGGTCGAGACAAGCCCTCTTTAACCTATCTTTTTCTTTGTCGTTCAATTCTCAAGGCTAGTTTAATAACATCATCAAGAGTCACATAGGATTGCAATTCTACAATGTCACCGATCTCTTTGTGTAACCCTCTAATAAATCAACCTACAATTTGCTCCATTGGTTCTACCACATTATAATAGATCTTAAGTATCTCAAACTCGGTCAAATATTCATCCACCTTTAGTGAGCCTTGTTTCAATTTTTGAAGTCGAAGGAATAGTTCTTGCTTGTAGTGCGGAGGGACAAATCGTCTTCTCATGAGTTCTTTCAAAGCTTCCCAACTTCGGACTTCAACTTCCCCAGTTTTTCTTCTTTGCAATTTAAGGTTTTCCCACCAAATACTAGCATATCCAGAGAACTCCAATGTAACCATTTGTAACTTCGTCTTTTCAAAATAATCAAAACAATCGAAAATCCAGTCCACCTTTTCAACCCATTCCAGAAAATCTCCCCCATTACTAGAACCTTTAAAATTAGGGATAGAAACTTTGACATGACTCATTTCATGGTTACCATTTGATCTCCTTCTAGGACTCGGTGAATCCGACTCCTCGGGTTCATTCCAATCATCGTCAAACACACTAGCACCCCATCCTCTAGAATCATTGGAAGTACTAATCCTCCGTCTAGGTCTTGGAGTTCTAGGACCCCGTATATGATCATTATCTGTAGTTCCAATTTGTTGATGTAGTTTGAGGATCATTTCGAACATCTCCCTCATAGAACGCTCCGTTGGTTCATGATTTTCCTTGGGTGGTGGTGCACTTGAATTATTTCTCATATCTCTAGGATTGTGATATTGAGCCCCGCTTCAAGTACTCATAGCAAACCCTTTTAATAACAATAATACAGCAAGAATACATGAGCCAAAGCTCTAATACCAAATGATAGGATCCAAGAATCACCTAGAACACAATATTCAAATCTATCCAGAAAACTGTATTTAATCGAACGAGCAACATTAAAACAGATTTAACTCCCAATTCCCACGTGAACTTGATCTGATATTTGGAAGATAAGTGCTCAACACAGTCACATAAATTGTGTCAAAAAACCATATGAAAATCCACTCTGGATCAATAGTTATGCTCGAAATAGAGGAACTCAAAAACTAGGGTTTAAACTGGGCAGATTTACCATCTGAGATTCAATCATGAATATCTCGAGTTGCATATATCTAATCATGCCCAAATTTGGAAGGAAGCTACTTGACTCAATACTGAATAAATCTTCAGAAGGGCTCAAATTAATATAAATGACGCAAGGGCCTCAAACAGACCCCTCAATCTAGTATAAGTAACTGTCCAATGAGAAAACAGATTGCCGCAGCAAAAAGATAATCCAATAAGAAAGCCCTCCAATAAATAAACCACAAACGCTACAGCAAAAGATATGCAACCAATAACCAGTACATTTCAGTAGCAAAGAACTCAAAAGAACAAGGAAAACCTTCAAGAAAACAAAGCAGCGCCGAGGAGTCCGCGAATCCACCTAAGGAGTGGGGCGACTTGTGGTTGGCTGAATGGACAACACTCTCCACGGGTTGAAGCCAACTTTTATCTCCACACCACAATCCTTACCTCAAAGACAAGGGATTGGAGGAGATAATATTCCATAGTTGCAAGGCTAAGTGGCTTCGAGAACACCTTGCACGGATGATGGGAGGAATGGCGCTATGGGAGGAGGAGGTCGAGGGTTTGCTCTTCAAAGAGAACCAAATTCTATTCAATCCAAATCACGTTTTCATTCAGCAAGGAGGGCTTATAAAACCTTAAGAGTTTTACAATAAATAAAAAAGACCAAAATGTCCCTGACTTAAACAAATAGACATGACTTACACAAAATCAATAATCCCGAGTGGGATTTTTATACTCTGTAAAAACGTACATTTAACATACCAAATGAAAGCCGAATATAACGTTCAAGCGCTCGTTGGAAAGCTCCATTTTTTGGCTACAATTTTTATGAAGGACGAAAGTTGAAACGACACCATATCGATTGTCGAAACAACCCTTGAACGTCTGCTGCTCAGATTCTAGGCGGAATTGGACAGCTCCTAATTTTCTTCTACGATTGCATAATATCCACTAGTCCAAAACACCAAATCCTCTTTGTGACATTGAATAAAACTTTCCTCCAAATTGGATAGAAAAGAAACACCTACAAAATAAATAAAAAAAAGTTAGAAATAAATGAGCCCCGGCTCAAGTGACAGAATTTAGGGCACATCAGTAGAGCAACGAGTGAGTTACAGAGAATGAAGATTGAAAGGAAAAACTAAAAATTCTTCTAGAGGTATGTGTTCTTCCGTTTTGGTTATTGCATAGTGAGCATGAACTGTTGTTTCTCATCAGCTTAGTTTCTGCATGAGAAGTATATATGATATTAGTTTTGCCAAGTGGATGTATTGAATATACTGTGGTAAAACATGAAAATGAGTTGTAGTTCTTCTACTACTGTTTTAATGGACATGTAAAGGACATGCTTTATAATTGGATTTGATTAAGTTCTGTGTTTGTTAATAAATTAAGTGTGGTAAAATAAGGGTACACTATTACTTGCATTTTGGATCTCTATTGCATGTATTGCTTTAGTAGGAAAACAATGTTTGAATAAAGGCATTATTCAGTAAAATTGGAATAAATTGTTAAGTTGTTATATACTCATGATTAACTCGACTCGATGTCTACTAAGTGGCTAGACTAGGTTGTGGTTCTTTAGGTTTTGGTTGTTGGAAAATAATTGTTTGTTAATGCCTATATGCGTTTAATTATGAATAGGGATTTGAAAGAGTAACTTTAAGTGGTAACCCATTAAAGCTAAGGACTTCAGGTATGTGGTACTACATGTGGTTTGTCCGAGAGGACCTACATCACGAGAAATTAGAGTTTTGTTTGATGCTTGTTTACTAGATACGTAGGTTATGTTATTATTTGGAGACGTATGACGTTTGCTTGTATGTTTAATAGATTTAAGTTCAATTAATTAGTTAGGACGGATTAGGTTTTAAGGATACGATTGAGAGACACGTTAGTTACGATTGAATGTGGACGACAACTTTAAGGCTTAGAATCCTAAAATACACGAAAATGGAATATACGTAAACAACTGTGGACCGGTTGGTTATGCTAGGCACAGAAACCGAAGATAAGTAAGCAGTTGTGGACCGATTGGTTACACCTGGCACATAAAGCAAAGATAAGTAAATAACTGTGGTCTAGTGGGTTACGCCTGACATAGAAATCAAGATAAGTAAACAGATGTTTATGTTGTCCGATTGGATACACCCAGCACATAATAGAATAAATAACAATAAAAGACATGAGCAGTAACAGATAAGTAAAACTGAAAAATGTATACGATGTTAAAAAAGTTATATGTGTATTTCATGTTTTACGTTTATACCGCTTTCTGAGCTTTAGGCTCGTAGTTAGGTCCCATTGATGTAGGTAAGGAGCCGATGAATAGATAATGTTGTTAAAGGACATAGCTGATGGAAAATCACCGAGTTGGGCATTTGTGCTGTTGGCGATATTGATATTGGGTTATGGCTCACAGAAATGAAATAAATGTTTTAAAGGCTTTTAAGTGTTTTATGACTTCAAATAAATGTTTTAAGTTAATGTATTTATTTAAAAAATTAGTTTGTGGTATTTAAATGTAAAAGACTTTTCTTGTATGTTTACTCTGAGACTTCCGCTATATGTTTATTGCTATGGTTTTCCATTATTTAAATGATTTAAAGAATAAAAAAATTTTATTTGAAAAAAGTTATGGGATGTTACAGTCTTCGCGGTAATATTTCTCAATAGGTGATGGCAATGTTTGCAGCGTCTATTTTCCATAGTTCAGTGTTTAAGTTGTTAGCAAAAATTATTCAGTGATTGACTTGTCATTGACCACAAAGTACGATGGTTGATTTGTCATTTTTCCTATTATATATAATAAAAACATTGCTCATTCATAAATGATTTTAAAAGTATTGATATTGAAATTAGATAATAAAATAAATAGACAACAACACAAAAAATGAATCGCATGTCTTGGTTGGGCATTCAAACAAAAGTCTCGAGCCTCAACCTCAACATTCCTCCTCTTGAGGCACTCGTAACCTTTTTTGTCTACTATGAACTTTCTTTAACTAGTTCTTAATAATTTGAGTTTTCGCTTGAATACTTTAGGATTTGAACTTATGAACGACAGATGATTGATCATATTCTTATCAGCATGTCCTCAAAATTTGAATCGTTTTATGTGATTATCCATCAGTTTGAGAATGATGTGTTGTATTGATATTTAACACAATTCCTAATGCTTTCTAGAGAGCTTTCCAAAATTTTTATGTAAACAACGAGTCTCTATCAGACACTCTATGGAAGAACAACGTGTAAAAGGACAATGTTCTCCACATAAAGTTACTAAACTTTGTTAGAGAGTAATTTATTCTTACTTAATAAAGTGTGCAAATTTCATCAACTGATCATAATAACTCATACTGCATCATGTCTCTGCACAATACTCGATAACATGGTTACAAAATCTATAGTAATTTTATCTTACTTCCAGTCGAGAACATTCAATGTGTAATGGCCTAGAATAGAATTAACTTTTTTAATCATATTAGGACAATAAATTGTGATTGGAAATGGTAATAAACCGTTAGTTAGCAATAATGAGCTAGTTGAGCAGTTACATTAGCTTGTCTTTTGTATGAGATGCGTTGAGGAAAGAAATCAACTAATTAATTGACAGTATATTTCTAAAATAAAAATAGTTATAATAGTAAATATCTTAAGGTAACAATTTGTGATGTAACTACACTCGTTAGATGCCTGCATGAAAATTATTAATTTTTGTTCTAAAGTTAGGAGAGACTCTAATTATAATGACACACTTTCGTTTGAATTTGGAAAGTTCGGTCGACCAGAAGTTGGGATGGATGATGACCGGAAATGACCTAGCTCAAAACACTAGTTTCTAGACAATTTCCAGTCTACTAGGTAAACAAAAGCAGTCAACCAGAGCCTTTTAACATTGACTTTGTTCAATGTACAGATAACTGGTGATCAACTTGCGTGCGACCAGACAAAGACAAAGTTGCAAACTTGATTCTGTGTTTCGCTACTGCTCCGAAGGAACTCAAAAAATTCTCAATCCTAACCTTCGAATTATGGAACTCCAATGGCTTATCTTCAAAAAAATCGATCACTCTTAATATCCCAAGTGATTGAATTCTCACAACCAAAAACGAAGAAATAACGAATGAAACACAAACCTACAAGTTGGTTAGAAAGTCACTAAAATCGACGACTTCCTACTATAAGGCAATCTTTTCGAAAGAAGATGGCTCTCCAACTTGATAATTTGTGAGCTTCAACAACTTCACAATGATATCTCTCCACGAATGAAAAAATGAATTTGCAGTAAAATCGATTACTAATCCTACTCTCATGAAGAATTAAAAACATGGACATAAATTGAGGATTCAGAATAATCGAACAAATTGTGGGTTTTTGCTTGCATAGAACAAATGAAAAGAGGCAAAAGCTCTGTAATTGTTTATGATTCAAAATAGACTAGGAAAAAAACCCTAAGTGAGCTTAAATAGGTTCTTCAAAATTAGAGTTTAAAAGTTCAAAATTAAATTACAAAAATAACCTTACAAAGATTCCTACTCACTCTAGAACAAACCCCTAGTCGAGTGTTACACAAAAGTTTATTAAACAAACTAATAACTAAGTATTACTTCACTTCAAAGACCTCTTTAGTTGTAATTAGCTTTGACTCCAATTTAAATTCGATATTATTTCACATGATAACGTTATTTGGCATTCATTCATCTTTGTTACTTGGGGGCTCCTTCAAGCTTTCTTGTTATCTTTTTTCTATAAAATAAATTGAACTATAGTAATTGGACTGGTCCTAATTAAATTAGTTACCATGCTTAGAATTCAAAATCATTTTAGAGTTACAAAATAGACTAATAGATAGATATTAGCTTTGGAAGTAGGTCAATTGAATTAGTGGATAAAACATTATTCAGTGTAACATCAACACAATGCATGAGAAGTAAATCAAATCAAGACTTTTGACTGATAAAAAATAGATGCTCAAGTGAGAATTCAGAAGAATAAAGCATGATATATAGACTTTTTTGACACGATATAAAGCTAGATTAAGGTTATGAGGACTAATCATATAGATGGTTAGGACATGGTTAGATGTCATATCATCTTGGTTTAGATAATCTTCACATTGGAATTCTTACTAGACTTATAAAATTCATTATATGCTTCGACCAATCTTTGTAGTATATGTGGCAATTCAAGTGATAGTAAATTATTGTTAATAGTAAATTCTTTACTTTCTATCTAAAGATTTACACCAAAATCCAAAGAGTTACACTCTTTGTGTAATAGTTAATTATTGTTCTATATTTGCTCAATCAGTCCATCCCTAAGATCATATTAAACTGATCTATAGGTAAAATTATCAAAATTACTAGCAACTCTTAATCCTCAATTATCACATTCATACAACAACAAATAAGGGACACCTCACTATCTACATTCATCGATGTCTTAAACAATAATGGAGGTTGAAATTTTTCTACCACTAACTCCAAGAAAATTGCAAATAGTATGGAAAAAATCGAGTGCGTTGCACCAATGTCAAACAACACATTTACTATAGAATGAAAGAGAATAGTAGTATCATCTGCAATGACTTGTCTAGTCTAATCATAGGCCTTAGAAACTCCAACTAGATATACCTGTAACTAGACCTGATGTAGTAGTTTGTGTCGTTACTGAGTTAGGAGGTGTAAGCCATAGATTTATTAAATAGTTTCTCCTCAAATATCATGGATGTTTGCAGGTATGATTGACTTAAAGGCTTCGGTGCCCACCACCAAAAGATCACAATTAAAATCAAATTGCTCGTAGCTGAAGATTTAGAAACCAAATAATTATTAGAGAAGCTAAGGGACAAAAGTAGTCAGTTTAATTCACATGGATCCAACAGTAACATCTTGATAATATAGCAATATAAATAAAAAATAAATAGTATATGCAATAATGTATGCACACCATGATAAAATTATATGGATAATTCCAACTAAAATCAAAGACTAAAATGAGAAAGTATGACTATGTCTCACCATAGTAAACATTCTAAAAGATAAGATGAAATAAAATCCAATTTACTTCTTCTCTAGTTGCCATGAATTCCTATTTCTAAGATCTAAAAAATAGGTAGTAATTTTAGGATGACTTGACTATACTTATTTAGGAATTTCAAGTGCCGCATCCAGTGTTTTAAAACAAGTTGTGCAAGCATAGGGACAAAAACAATAATCATAAACACGTTCAATGAATCATCAAGAGATACAAGAAAATTATCCATTACACCATGGTAAGTAATAAAATAGTTTTACCACAATCAAAATAAAAACACTATAAGTGAAAATAAGATTACTCACAAACTTTAAACATTAGTGTCATAGGCATAAGAGGGAGAAATAAATCACTAAAAAAAAATTGTAACTTAACAATTATCATGTTTTGGGATTTTCACTAAAAAACATGACATTGTAAGTTACCCCATAACATGTTTGCCTAACATGCAAACACATACTTGAACGATTCATATGCGTACAACAAACAATGACCATATTCTTAGGTTAACTAAACCTCATATCCTTGACGTGTATGTATAGATAATAATAAAATGCATGAACAAAATAAAATTGCTAAAACAAACTTATATAATAAGGGATATGATAAATGGTTGGAAAACATCTCAAAATAAGGTTTTAAAAATAATATGATACACAACTGAAGAAAGTTCTACCACAGCTGGTAGTCTATCTCATGATACTACTGACACTCATACCCTTATAATCAAATCCAACATGTGAATCCTTGATGCTTATAGTTGCAGTTAGGCTAGTTCTTTGTAGAACTCTCAAATTTTATGTTGAATCTTACAACAGAGATAGAATCAAACTAAGAGATCTATCGAAAAAGTCCCAAAAATATGCCCAAAATTGGCATAGAGCTGCATCCACCAAAAAGGGTTACAACTAGAGCCTCAACTCCTAACTTTGGCCACCATGGCGCTCAACACAAGAGCACTACATGTGTACGTTTCCAACACTGTAGTCCCATTTTCTGGGCATAGATGGAGGTTGTTATGTGTAGTCTAAAAACTACCCAGTACCATGGCTTTGTGTTCTTCCCCACCATTGTAATAGAATGACTTGTTATTAATGTAATTAAATTTTAAATAACTTATTAATGATGATTTGAACAAGCTTAGATGGTCAATATTATTGTTCTAATACTGCTTGATTTGTGTATTCTTACCTGGATATTGGTTTATATATCTTGTTTTCTTGTTTAAGGAGATATCCAATAAACAGAGAAGACCATGCTCACATTTCCATTCAAAAGGTAAAGAAGAGTAGAGGAAAAAATAAGGAACTCATTAACTATAAAAATAGGTGAATTGTTTCAAAATGAAAAAGTTATGTGAATTTGAAGTTCATACTTGGATTATAAAATAATTAAGGTAAAGTTATAACTTTAGTAAGTTATTTGATGATTTCAGAATGCTAATTGAAGAGCATAAAGCAGGTTAGAATGACTCATGAGAAGTTGATTTAGCTATTGGTAGGAGATAAATATTTGACAAGTAGAATATGGTCAAATAGAAAATTACCAATTTAACCATTAATTTTGTAAAAAACTATGAAACTATCGCGCTTAATTATACTAATTATGTTCAAGTTTAAATAAAAGAGAAATAAAAAAAAATAGAAAAAGAAAAATAGAAACATTCTCAAGGAAGGAGGAGACGATAGGTGTGATCGGAGATCGAAAACCGGAGATCATTTCATTAAACTTTCAACACAAAAAATGTTTCTTCAACTAAGACAAACCTATTGATATAGTTTTATTCAGTGAATCGTAAAATCGATTAGAAAATTGGAACTCTTTATATTTGAATGCATATATTATGAATTTGTATTATGAATAGTTTTGGTTGATAAAATTGGTACCAAATAAAAGGATTTTGGATAATAAATGTTTTGGTATGCTTTATTTTAAATGAAAAACATGTTTTGGTCGAAATATGGCCAGAAGACAAGGCCAAGTGCAGGAATTTGAGAAATGTAGTTAATGCCTTGAAGTATGTCACGACGTTATGGCAGTAGAACACAACGAATAGGAAGTTGACTTTTGGACACCAGAACATTCGAGTGGGGAGTGTCTTAGTGTTCTAAAGAATATAGTAACTTGGCGTGTTTGGTTAACGCCACACCATTTTCATGTGATGGAAAAGCTACAACGTTCTTGAGTGGATGCTTAGGCGCTTGGTATGCCATGATGTTTTTAAGCTATGTCTCGATGTTATTTATAGATTCTTGTTTTTAAAATTATTTTCAAAACACAATATTTTCTCAATATATTTTATATTGTCACACTAATACACTATGGCATTTGTCATGTGAACAAATTATTTAAATACTGGAATGGATAATCATTGCATGAATAACATTAAATGTATATCTATAAAAATAGCAAATTTTGTTATAATAAATTCTACATGTAAATTTTTTCATGTAATATTCAATTCAAGGTGTTTGGAGTTGATCTGTTTTGTCGCATCGTGGCCACATGTGAATGTTTGTCAAATTCTTAAATCATTTAAATTGGTTATCTCCAAGTGGTCAATAAATTGAAGAGATTAATTGGCAGATGAGAGTTGTCTCGAGTCGAAGTTTGGTTAATATTCGAGAGTATCAGAGCAATCAAAAAATTAAAAGAAGTGTATTTAATATATATATTGTTGATATATATTAAATAAAATAAAATTTTCAATTATAAGGGGAAGGAGACCTTAGCTCCCTTCTTTTCATTTGACTAACACCCACGAAACAAGAAAGGAGAGAGAGATACAGAGATAAAGAGAGAGTGAGAGTGAGAGAATGAGAGAGAGAGAGACGTGAGATCAAATCAAGGAAGAGGACAATTTGACACTGGATTTGCATTCTCAACAACCTTAGCTTAGACTTTTTTGAAGAGGTTTTACGGGTATTCTAAGTTTTGATCTCCGTTTTCGTATTGAAAGTTTAGGTTTTTTTTTGTTTTGGATTTGAACTAGGAAACTCAAATCTGTGAGTTATTATTGCAATGTTTGGGTATATTTAGAGTTTGTGTAGGATTTTAAGCCGATTTGAGGTGAGAATCAATTAAAAGGGAGATTTTTCTTCACAATTTTGTGTTGGAAGCATCGTGTAACGACCCGGTTTCCTTTTTCATATAACGCTGCAATTTAAAACACTTTTTCTTTATAAAATGCATAAATGTAAAACTTTGTTTGTTTAAATCAAGTCCTTTCATTTTTCTTAAATCAAACATTATACAGTGGAAGTCTTTTATTAATAAAAACAAAAATGATTGAAAGTACAATAAATAAAGTTCTTTTATTTTACAAATGAATATCTTCACAAAACCTTTTACATTTTCTCTTTAATCTTTAGCCTAGCCAGCTACAAGGTCTGCAAAGTGTAAATCCTCTATCAACAGCTCATATCCTTAATATTGTGCATACCTACATTGCAAGACTTAAACTATAACCCTAATGCTTAGTAAGAAGTGAAATGCAATAGGAAACATGTAATGCCCTCTTTATAAAACATTTTGCCATTTTCCTTCCTTTCTTTTATATTGCTATTACTGTTATACCATTGGAACTCAACTGAAAGTCTCAACCATTGGGGAATGACTCACTAATGTCTCTAGCCACGGGGACCACATCCACCAAGCTTTTTTTACATGAGTTATTATCCAAAGCCTCAACCATGGGGGGAAATTTTGCCTAAAGACTCTACCATTGGGGACACCGTCCTCCAAAGCCTCATAATTCCATTGGGAACTTGTTCCCAAAGCCTCAACATATAATTAAGGTCTTAACTTCCTTTATCTTTCTTTACTTAAAACCTTATGCATGATAAGTCATTTTTGTAACATTTTGGGAAAACCATGATACATGATCACATATGAATGCATACAACTTAACATGTCTTCTAGCATAACATCGATCCCTCCTTAATATCCAAGAAGCATAATATAACAATAGGTTCTTATAGCAACATTCTTAATATCAACATCAAACAACGCATCAAAGCAATACATCCTCGAACAACAATGGAATCATGACTTATATCTAATAAATCCAAGCATCAAACAAGTAACATCAAACATTAGCAAAACAGTATATCTCGAAGTACAAGTATGATCAAAACCCAATATCTATTAACCACATACCTCAACAGGATAAATTTACTCTAATCTTTATCAACATGGTAGCATAGACTCATTCATACACATTAATACTTAACTTCGAGCAACAACAATCATCTCCTAAGTATGAATATAATCATCATGCCCTTAATAACAAGAAAATCCAACACCTATTCTCTGTTAACCAACACAAACATCTCTTGGATTTATCAAGCAACCTATAAATATCCATACTCTCTAACAACAACAATTTATCTTCAACCATTAGCATAATTACCATCCTTAATTTAACGTCTAATAACCAAAACATCAAGGTACCAGAGAGCAAATAAAAAAACCAAACACAGCAGCATAACATCAACCATTACATTCTATTAGCAATTTAGAACTTAACATTCATTAACAACATATCAACACTTATCTTCTATCAACAACAATCATCAACAGGTTCTTAACTCAATAGAGAGCAATTCAACCTTCAAAGCAGTGAACTAGATTTATCAAAGTAGTATGCAACCAAAAAAAAGACCTACCTCTTGTGATGTAGCCCCTAAGGGAAAAACACACACACACACTTCTTACCTCTTCTCTGCCTTCTTCTCTAGCGACACCTTGTTTCTCTCATGGTGATGATGTAATGTCCAAAAAAGAAAAATGACTGTATAATCCATGTATTACATTATGCTAAGATCATAGCATGTATTAATATGGTTTAGTGTACGTGGCCAATGAAATTTAGGATAAAAAGTTAAAGAAAAATGCATAATATGGACGTTGGGACGAGTTGGGACGATACTTGGCGTCCTAAACTCCCGGCTGTCAAAGTACGGACGACTACGGACGCTGCGGACGATAGCAGAACCATCCGCTTTGCATCTGTACAAATTCTGGGAACATTCGGACGCTTGCGGATGAGGATGGACAATGTCCGAAATGACTCTATTCAAATTTTGGGACAATTCAGACGACTGCGGACACATCATGCGGACGCCTCATAGTGTCCAAATATGCCTTGCAGATGGTACGAATGAATGACTGGGGACGTGTTTTCTCGTCCCAAATTGACTTCGGACGATGGCGGACGATACTGAGGACGACACACAGCGTCCGGAGGGTCAAAATTGTCCAAGAAACCCATTTAAATGTGGTGTCTTTCTTTCTTCTTTTCGTCGATTTCTCTTTGATTTTGCCAAGGAGACACGTCTAAATGGCAAAAAGGGATGTTCTGTCTGGCTCCTAGTGAGTGGAATTCTTCCTTAAAGTGGGATTCAACTCCACACGTATGCCTTTGGTCTCCTGCACATTTGGCATTTTATCCATATTTTTATATGAGTTAATGAGGCTGGGTGTGAGCGGCAAAACTGCAACAAAAAGGAAAGGTTGAATTTGTGAAGGAGCCGAGAGTGTCTTGTAGCCAGAGAAGTTTCTGTTTTCACAGGTAAGGCATTCTTCTATGGTTTCCTGTGGACTGTTGTGAACATGGGTTGTTGAGTTGACTTCTATCTTCACAATTCTAAGAAGCTGAAGGTTTGATAAGACTTCAAGAGATAGGGTGAAGGAGAGCATTCCCTCGGGTCTTCTCAGGTAATGCAAAGTTCTCTCCTTGAAATTGTGCAATGAATTGGGTTCTCTGTTCCTTGGATTATACTCTGTAGTGGCGAGTTGTTGTGCTTTGTTAATGGAAAATCTGATTCTCAGTTTAATGATGACCTTGGTTGAGATAGTGGAGTATTGTAAATATTGGGTAAATATTGTTGAGGGATAATTTAGAAAGTTTGATGCTTAGTTGACAATGCATAAATGCTCCATTACTTTGATTGATGTGGTAGAACCAATACTTGTTTGGGAAGTTGTCTTATGTATTGCTTACTGCTAAGAATGATTTGTTGATAAGTTTGAATTGATTCATTTATGTACAGTTTGTCAAGAAACATTGGCTTTCGTTGGGATTGTTATTGTGAAGTAATAGTTTTGACATTGGTTTCTTGGTACGAGGCTTGAATGAATGCTTAAGGATATAAATTATTCACTCGGTAATTTGTACTAAAATAGGCATTAAATGGTTCTCTACTCGGCTATGGAAAATATGGTTTTATGATAAAATACTATTCAATTTTGTAAAGTTAATGTATCCTGTCACATTGATGGAATGAGCAGCATTGTGGGTTAATGCTATTCCGTTATATATAAGGTCGTGGAATTGGTATTAGGTTACTAGGAAATGAAGTTGATTAATGAGATTTATTAAGTATTAAAGTTTAGGGGATTGTTATTAATGAATAGTTATTATGGTTTTGAAGGTACGAAGAAGAGAAAAGAAACAGCAACACTATGGATGCCAAGTAAGTTGATACTTACTGTGCTTTGGTCTTCGGACCCTACATCACAAGAATTAGGATTGTATGCTGTATGTTTAATAGATTTAGGTTCTTTTAATGATATGTTTATTAGACATTTATAACATATAGAATTGTATGAATACACGTGCATATTGTATGACATAATAATCTATGTAAATAGGCGTGTGGGGGTTCGGGAGATCAATGACCTCCCATTGTTCATAGCTCCATATTGGATGGATTAGAATGGAGATAGGTTAGTTACATGGGATATGAGGGTTCATTGCCTCCTGTTCTGAAATCCCCAACATTCTCGTAACAAAAGAGGGAATACGGCATGGGGAACCCCTGCTATATATATATATATATCCTTTGTGGAGTGACCGATTCCTCATGACCCTATGGTGTTTGTCATGTATTCCACTCTTGGCTATAATTGCATGGTATGACCATGCATATCATTTGCATTTCATTTTATCACTTACTGAGCGTTAGGCTCATTAGTTTAGGTCTTGTGATGTAGGTACGAACAAGCAACAAATTAACAAGTTAAAGACAGTTGATGGAGGTTTTGCACTGGTGGATCTTGTGGCTGGCTGGGCTAAAGAGATAAATAGAAAGTATTTGAAAAAGAGTTTTATCGATCGGGTTTTATAAAGAAAAAAGACTCTAATATTTTTACGAAAAGAAAGTTTTAAATTTTACGCATTTTAAAGAAATAGAAAAATACGGGATGTTACAGATGATCTCCTTCCTCTTTCTCTTTTGAACTTCATAGCTTCTCTTTCTCGGCACTTTTCTTTTCACCTAGTCTCCCTGTTTCCTTCTAAAACTTTCTCTTCTTTTCTCTCGGATTTCTCTCAATCTCCAGACTCTCCTTTCCTCTCCCTCTCCATTCTGATCTCCCTCTTAAAAAAGCCAACCTCTTCATTTGCCCACCTCAAGCAGAAGGCATCTCCTCAAGTGCCTAATTGATGACTACCCTTCGTCGTACAACAACACAGTTCATTTCTAGAGATGTTTGGAACTCCTATTCGATCAACTCTTTACTAGGATCGATCCCAAAATAACTTACATTTGCCTCTGTAATATTTTTCTGAGTATCGGTCGATCGTCTTCTGATGCACCAGTGGAAGGGGTAAAGATATAACATGTAAATACTTGAAGAAATATGGAGAGCAATCTGTTAGTAATTTCTTGGTTGAAGAAATGATCAACCGGTGTTTGGAGAACAATAGGTGATGCGGCTAATCGATGCAAGAAGGCGCTCGACAGCAAATGATTAGTCGATAATTTTCGGATAGATGAGGTAGTTGATCATGGACGTGTAGAAATATCACAGAGACGGATGAATTTGTGAGCAGTTGATCAGCTACGTAGAAGGTGATCAACTGGTCCAAGAATTACCTTAAATTACCGCAAAGCACAATATGGAAGGTCTGACTTTGGAAGCCAATAACTCCCACATTCTAGAATCTTTTGAGCGAAGATTTAGGACACATCTCCTTTGATGAAATAAGAAAGAACTCCTTTAAAAATAATGGAAATATCCACTACATATTAGAAAATATGTTTGATAGAACTTAGATCACTAGAAGTAGTAAGTAGTTGTGAGTAATGCTTATGTGTGGAAGATTTGTTGCTCATTTGGAAAGTTGGACACTAGTTCACACACTCTCCTTCCAAGGATAAAGAATGCGGATTCCAATAAAAGAACTCACCGAACTTACAAGCGAGCCCAATCTTGTGATGTAACACTCACAAGGTAACATTTGGTTGTAACATGTTAAAGGGTTGAAATAGGAATCATTCTAATTTTGAAATAAGCAAAAGTTTTTCTATTATCAATCTTTACTGTCTTAAACATGTATATAAGGTGGCTTTAAATAGCCAATTACAAAATATAAAATAATAGTAAACTAAATAAGTAACAATACACTAAACCAACGATAGTATAAGATAGGGCGATGCTTTACTTAATAGTTGCTATGTTAATTATGTAATGCCCCACATTTTTAAAACCTTTTATTTCTTACATTTTCAGTCACAAAAAATTTTCTTTTTAAAACATATCAGAGTAAATCAGCGGAATAATAACATATGTGTTTCAAAACATTATTTAATAAAATTCCATTTATTTGAGAAAATAGTTTAGAAAGTTCACAATTCATTATATTACTGAAATAAAACCATTATTTAAAACAACCATTTTTATTTTCTTTGAGCCATAATGCATCAGGTCAAATCCAGTTGA
Organism: Begonia loranthoides; assembly: GCA_022433065.1. Lineage (NCBI taxonomy): Eukaryota > Viridiplantae > Streptophyta > Magnoliopsida > Cucurbitales > Begoniaceae > Begonia > Begonia loranthoides. The sequence continues at coordinate 23,480,915 of CM039468.1, read as the reverse complement.
TAACCCAATATCTCTACAGACAATGCCTCCTCCTCTACATTGACATCATCAACATCATCACAATCACCTGCATCACAGATAAGAAAATGAGTCTAACGCTCAACACGAAAATAGAATGTATGTAATGCTTATGCTCATGCTTATGCAGTTGTTCTCTAGAAAATAACCTATTTTTTGTCTTTTCATTTTCCTTACATTTCCTTTACGTTTCATTACCAGAGAAAGGATACATCTATTGGTATGGCTTAACCGACTCCATCCCTACATGGGTGAAGGTTTCAATCAGGGGTGTTACCACTACCATCACCTAATCTGTCTTTTCTAACATTGAGGACTAAGAGCAGAGATACATCTATTGGTTGGTGTGGACTAACTGACTTCATTTCTATATGAGTGGAGGTTTCCATCTGGGGTGTTCCCACCTACGACCGTCACCCTAACTCCCGAACCCTCACACGCTCATTTATGTTTATTCATTCATTTCATTTATCATGCCATGTATATGTCACATTTTCATAAGTCCTAGCATAATGCATGAATGTCAGTTCATATCAATTTCATAATAGTCCTCAAAGTATACAGTCCATACAATATATAAATTAAATGAAAGCAATCCACTATAATTAATTTTCAACAATAATTTTTGCAATAATTCTAATAATAATTTCAACAATGGGCAGAAATCAATCAAAGCAAAATTTAACAAACAATCCCGTGATGTAGGGCCTCCACTGGTCATCGCATCCTATTTCTTACCTTTGAAGAACTTTCCCGCAGTCTTTAGCGCATTTAGCTATTTATCTTTTTTCTCGTTAATACCTTCAAAATAATTATCATTTATTTATTAATATATTTATCAATTATAAATCCTAACTTTGATACCGTTATTCCGTTTATTCATTTCACATTTTTCGTCCAATTATTTTCATCGACCAATTAACCAATAATTATCTATTAAAAACTAACCACCAAATTTCCACAAAATTTATTGCTTAACAAATCTCAAATTCCCATTCATTATATAGTAAAATTGCTTAGTCCAAAACAATACCCAATTACTTAACCATTTTCATTGCTTACAACTTAACAACTTCATATATCATCCATTAACATCAAGCATGCATACAACAGAAAATGACCAGAGGGCAATTTCAATATCATTAATTTCCTTTGTTGCCTTTTACTTTTCTTCACTGTCTATTATCCAAACAGTTATCCAATATTCCGGTTCAACAACAATCTTCAACAAAACAACCAACAGTTCCTCGTCACCAAAAGAAATCCTCATAATATCCAAGAAGCAGAAATTGAACATATACTAAAACTGTAAATCAACATAGAGCATCATAACAACCCTTAACCTAACATATAATTTCTCAAGGTAATAATCTCAATCCCAAAGTAACAAATTCAGCAGCATAATTCCAAAATAACAGGACATATATTCATTAATCACAGTAGTATATCCAACCCAAACAAAACATTTCAACCAACAGAGGCCAACCAAATAGTAGTAATGTCCATCACACTATTATTTTCTACTTCATATTCTCTTACAATCCATAAACAAAAACATTGAATACCTGCAGAGTCCAAGAAAGTAGAGAATCAAAGCCTTCCATCACACTTCATTCTCTTCTCAATTTCTCTTCAAGAACACCCGAAGCAGGCCTTCTCTCTCTCGGCCTCAATTTCTATAGAGTTTCACTCTTCCTTTCACTCCGTCTCACCTGCTCTACGTAATGGAAGGAAAAGTCCAGCATGTATACCCATCCACTACCATCGATTTATAGGCAGGAGGAGACTTTACGGGGATACAATGTTGATGGATGATTACCCACTTCAAGGAGGGTGGTCCAATGTAGGTCGGCCACGTGGAAAGGAGTATCTTGAAATATCAAGTCGGCCAGAACACAATTCATGAACCGGGTTCACAACAGAACCGGTTGCACACAGCCAAAACCCCTTGCGTAGTCTTCGTCCCTACAAATTCCTCCACACCCATTCCCAAATGCAATACCAAAATACAGAGCATAGAAAAATCAACCGAGAGTTTACCTTGGCCAAATCCTCGTTGCACAGGAAAGAAATTGCAGCGCACGGGAGAAATCACCCTATAGCCCGAGCGTGGCCTAGCCCTCGGACGACTCGTCTACCCAAGCCTCCCTTCGTCATCATCAGTAGCCCACCGCCCGGAGTCGCATGTCGAACTGTCCCGAGCTCCCTCACTCTCTCTCATTGCTCGCTCTTGGGTTCTCCCCCTCTCAATCCCCATCTCCCCCCCCCCCCCTTTCTCTTATGCAGAAAACATGGCTCGATTTTCCCTTCTCTCTTTTCTTCAGAAACCAACCACACTTATTTCTTCTCATTTATCTTCCAATTGGATCGAGCCGAACCAGATAGACCAAACCGGTTCACCATCGATCTTCCTTTTAATTTAAATCCCCATTTCACTTAATTAAATTCTTCTTTTAATAATTTAATTAAATTCTTCATTTAATTAAATTATTTTCAACCCAATTCCATTTCCCGATTTACTCCGAATATGCTTGATGATAATTATTGGTCCAATTTAATTTCTTCAATTTGGTTTCGCAAATTAATTTTCCATTAAATAAATCATTAATAACTATCCAATTATTTCCCAATTAAATTTCTCATCAAATGAATCTTCAATTATCCAATAATGCCCAAATAATTTCTCAATTATTTTTTCTTAATTCCGTTACGAGAAATCGGGGTATTACAAATTAACTAAAAGAATATTTAATTAAATTCTTCCTTTCTTTTTCTTCAAGTCTAAAGGTCTTTTGGTAACTATTCCTTCTTGGTGCTCGACCACTTGGATCGTTTCCATGTATAGGCTTCCTTGGTCTCCAAGCTTGGACATTTGGATTTTTCATAATATTTTCTCTTTGTTCCGTGAGCTTTTGACATAGCACAAAAAATCCAATTTTAATAATGTAGCACATTCTACAAAGCTTAGTAAGTCAGCTACAATCTTCATGACACACTCTTTTTAATGTGATGTCATTTCAAATGCCAAAATCATCAAACACCTGTCAAAAGTCAGAAAGTAGATAGTTTTGGAAAGTTCATGAAATATTCTACGTTTGAACTTGAACTTCCACTTGTGCTTGACCTTGAATACCTCCATTATAATGTTGGAAGTTTGATTAGTGATAGAATAGACCCTTAGTCCATCATCCTCTTGGGATTGAAAAAGATTCGTCCTCAAATCATATCATTTCCTTCCATAGTTTTTATTATCATAATAAGAAGAATCATCATGGGCTATCAACATTGCAATGTCTTCAATCTTTTCATGAATGCAATAAGGAAACAAATATTGTTAGATGTAGCAAGCTGATGATATTAAGATTTCTGTAAATCTCTTCCCACGTTTGAACAATAACACGGCTACTAGATTCTCATTATTTGCCTTTGAGTTAGTAATAATGTAGACCACATTAATAATTACCATAAATAAAAACTTGAGAACACCTTTAAGTATAAGTGGCCATAGAGTAATTCCTTCATAATCTTCTTCCACAAGATAAGGAGATGTGTCATTGTCACAACCTAGAGACGGCTCGGACAGAAACATCGGGCCAAATGACCCGATTCTCGTAGAGGACCCGATCGCCCAGCCTAAGGCTAGTTGAAATTTAGTAGAAAACTTGTAATAATTTTTCCAACCGCAATCCACATGTAATGAGTCACGGTCCAAGTAGTGACTGCAAGAATTAAATTGCGGAAATATAAATCACAACCAAACAAACTGTGCATCCATGTCCATACATCAATAATTCTAAAACATAGAATATTACAAAAAAACCATTAATTCTTACTAGCTGAAAATATAATTAACCAAAGGAAGCGAAACAAGTCAACTGCAACCCAAGCTGGAACTCCATGAATCTAATGTGTCCACGGTTTATGTATTTCTATCTCTACCTGGGGAAAAATGTAGTCTAAGGGGTGAGTGATTAACTCAGTAGAAAATTTATACTCACCACCAAGCGCGTGAGAAAGCTTGTTTTACCTTTTATTTATCTAAACTTTGATTCTTAGGGACTATGCATTTTTATCAAACGTTTTCAAAATCATTTACATCATTTTTAAGGAAAACCAGCCTCAAAGGGCCCCGACGAGATATTGTAGAAAAGACCACAGTTTACATAGACAACTATACAAAAAAATACTCTCGTCGATTTCGCACTAAAAATCATTACCAGTGAAAAGGGAAGTCGCTCATAGACTCCTCCAGTCAATTGCACAGAATAAAGCAACGACAGTCTATAGACCTGGCTCGTCACCCCGAATTTTGCCGACGAGCCAAGCTCAGCGCCGACCCAACCCGTATCATCACCCAAGTCCTGCAGACAAGCCAAAGCTCAACGCCAAAACAACTCAAATCACGTCCCGAGTTTGCCAATTAGCTACGCTCAGCACCGACAAACTCGTATTGAGATAAACCATAGTCCTGACGATGAGCAAAGCTCAGCGCCGACACAACTCGAATCACCTCGTGAGTTTACCGACAATCCAAGCTCAGAGCCGATAAACTCAGTCTCAAGTTAGCCGACGAGCCAAGCTCAGCACCGACAAACTTGAATCAAATACACTCTAGCCAAGTTTAGGTATTCGAACCCAAGGATGCGTCATCACCTTCCCAATCCAATTTTTCACGAACAGTGTACAAACATTCGTCCCCACGTAGTAGGAAACGTACCGGGAATGCCTCATGATATTCTGACACTGAGACCGTTCAGACTATGAAGAGGATTCATTGCTCCCAAAAATAGATATCACATACCACGAAAACTATGCACGGAATTAAAATATGTAAAATTCCCGTAAATAGATATAATAAAATCAGACGTGCTGTCGAACAGTCCCCGTCAGTTTTTATGCATATGTGGGAATCCACAAAATATTATTTTCCTTTTTAAAAAAAAATGATGGTATGGGATATGCAAAGCAAGTAGGTATAAAACTCCTACCTCGATGACGGTCTCTCCTCATATCCGAAGGAGCAGCAACATCAGGCACCTACTCGTAATCAACAAACTCGTCCGAGCCTACAATATGTCAGGACAATCTCTCTTGTCAATGACTCTCAATAAACAGATGAAAGGGTCGTATACCAGTCTAGGCACCCAACCGACATATAAACAATTCATATAAGAATCCCATAAAAATCCCCAAACTTTGTCTAACAATATTCTTGAAACTCAAAATCAAACTTTAAACACCTAAACAGTTTCTCAAATCCAAAATCTCATTTATCTAACATTGATAGATTCTAATTCAACCAAAAGAGCACAACCATACACAACCATGCAGCAAATGAAATCCACAACAATTAGTGGACCATAACAAAACAATTCCAACTTAGTACAAAACGTCATCGAAAATCGAATCATTAACAACCACGGCAACATGGACAAATCCACATCTCAACCAAATATCAAACCAAAGTATCAACCAATCTTTCACATGTTCAGCAATTTCAAGAAGCAGTAATGGTAAATTTTCCAAGGACAGAAACAACACATCCACTACACAGGAATGAGTCCACAATCCTAATATGTGATTTCAAACCAACAAGCAGAACAACACGTAAAATTAACAAGGCTTAATCAATCGCCTACAGCCAGGGAGCAGTAATTCAAAATGGGTAACAGACCTAACTAAAGAACAAACTCAAACCATCAAAGCAACATTAATATGGAATTCGTAGCATCAATGGCAGCGACAGAATAGTGTGTAGAACTATACTAATCCAACAGTCTCATCAGTGAAAACCAAACCAACAGAGAACCCAAACCAACTACAATCTCCAACAACAGCAACATTCAAAGCAGAAATCGAGTATCTAGCATTTTCATTCTTCAATGGCAGTTAGAAAACGAAAACAGAAAGAAATCCCGACAGAAAACCCACACTGAAATCATCAGAATCCAAGCAGAACAGAAACAAAACGAAAATCACAGCCTAGTATTCGGCATTTCCTTATCGAAATTGAAGTGATAGCGGAGGAAAAATCCCTCAGGCGAAGCTCCACAGCCGCGACTTCACTGTTTCCCATGATCTGCAGTAGTTCGTTCGCTCGTGTGCCGTCGGCAGTCGTTCGTCCGCTCGCCTGCCATCGGCTCTCGTTCGGACAGAGTCGCTTGCCGCTCACCTCCGCACGAAGGACTCCTCGCGAACTCCCTCGGCCAAAGGGATTGGAGAGTAGGCCTCTTCTCTCTCTTTATTTTTCTCTATTTCAAAACTGCTACGGCTGCTACTGCTCTCTCATTTTGAAACCTACTTCTTCTTTCTTAAACCTTCCCTTTTCTTTTAACCGCCATCTCTTACTTCAAATCATTTTTATTCCAAGATTGCCCCTTTTTGTCTTCTAATATGCCGTAAGAAGGAAAAAAATGAGGTCTTCTCTCTCTTTTCCTATTTTAATTTTTTTCTTTATTTTATTATTCATTCATTTTCTACTATGGTTAGCAAACCACTTTCCCCTTTCTATTTCTTATATTATTTTCCTTTCAATTTTTTCTTTTTATTTATTTATTCCTAACTCCAATTTTCATCTAATCACCTGACCACTTCTCTCTTTTCACTTTATTTTAATTCCAAATTCCGACTTCAGTCTCATTTTATTTTGAACATCAACCAACAACATTTCTTCTCCAAATCTATTTCTTAATTCAATTTTTCGATTTTGTTTCTTAAATAACTTTTCCGTTCGAAATTTTCAATCTCGAACTTAAATCAGGATTAGCTCCAAACGTAAATCGACAACGATCCTTTAATTTTTTCAACTTCCTTTCTTAATTTATTTGATCGCTCGGTAATATCCAATTTCACCAATTTGACTAATTGACCAAAATTCCACACGTGGTCACTATGCGACAATTCAGATTGATTTTTTAACGTTATGACCGATTTTAACGCGAAAAATTTACACACGAGAATTGCTTATCAAATTTTTCACGAATTTCACAGTCATGGACTTTGAGATTGGCAACGACTTCAAAATCTACATGAATGAAATCAGGAAACAAATCTTGTTTGATGTAGTATGCCAATAATAATAAGATGTTCACAAACCACCTCCCATATTTGAACAATGATTTAGAAGTAATGTAGATACCCCTTTTGTAATTCAATAACTTCCATAAATATAATCTTGAAAATACCTTTGAGTATATGTGGCCAAAGAACAATGCCTTCATAAAATCTTGAGTTGCCTTTTCCTTAACATGGTTTACTAGGACTCCAACAACAACTTTCCTTATGAGTGATGTTCGAACTCCCTAAAGTGATACACAAAGCTTGTCATTCATGGAAACACAATCTTTGAATTAAAGCATTGGCCACTAGTTTTATCTTTTCTTTTTTGCACTTGATCATATAAGAAAATTATTCTCGTAATTCATTCTTCGACAATAATGCAAAACTATGCAAGTAGCATTTGAAAAACAAACGGTTATCAAAGTAATCCTTGTCATCATACAAGTCTTGCCCAAGAATCCAATCAATATCAACAAATAATAAAAACTTCCTCAAGATGTCGCATGTTCCACTAATTCCAAAATAGTAATCAAATTCAACAAAATCTTTATAGTCCTTATTGCCATAAGGGTCTTGCCATAAAATCAAATCAATATCGACATCATCAAATATCAAGGATTTCCTCACGATGCAATATGTTCTTCTAGCCCCAAAATAGCAATTAAGTTCATCACAAAAATTAAACAAGATCAATAACAATCCAATATGCATAGCCATAAATGAACCTCTATCAACATTAAGGGAACAACTTTGTCATAACAATTGCCATCTCCAATTGGAAACTTAGTACTCATAACATGCAAACCCTCAATCCAACCAATTTTAAGAATCTACGTAATCAATGTAACTAAGGGCACATACCTCTAGGTCATACGTGCAGTAGTCTTTAACCGAGTTCCTTATAATGTCTCACTTTCCATAAACGAGTAATAATTGGAACACTTGTTATGCATAGGCCACTTATCATCAATCTCGGTATTTCTAAAAAAAAATGGCTTGTATTTATTTGCATCATATCACGAAGCATTATGTTAGTAAAACTTCTAAAAAAATCAATCAAAGTTGGCTTGTTTACCTTGATGTATTCTTTATCTAGCAACCAACTCAAATTTTCCTTAAAATCCATGGAATACATAATGGTGTTACTTCCCTCATCTTTGATAAAAGGACATACCTTTTTCTTGTTTAGACATCAGGCATGAATATTGTGATCCTTGTCAATGTGCCACCAACATTTGTAAGAGATGTCGTGCATTACTATCTCCAAGTAACTTGCTTTAACCAAAATCATCAAAGTCATGTTAGCACAAATTCTCTCATCAATGAATAAAGACCAAACTTTGTTCTTGTTGGAGCATTGGCTATGAAAAGTTTGCTCCTCTTGTGTTGTTGTCATAAGGAGTTAACTTGGTCCTCTATAGTTTTGGGTACTTGCTCTTCTAAACAATCATCCTCCTTTATTTGAGATTCCAAAGATAGTGATGGTCCTTCTAAAGGTGCTGTAACGTCTTCGTCATTTTGCTCTTTTGCCTTAAGAGTTTTTCCTAATAACACATCATGACCTTGTGCTTGTAAAGTTGGAGTGTTTGATATATTTGTTTCAAGTCGTTGCATTATTCCTTCAAACATGGTATTAAATTTATCGAGTTGAGATTGTTGACTCTTAGAAGATTTTTCATACCTTGTGATTTGTTGTGAGGATGAGATGGTTTTGATAAACATTGGAGCATACATTTGTCTGAAAAATCTCTTCATTGAACTCCACATTTTGATGTCTTCCCCTCCATCTTCTTTTTGGTTGGTGATTTATTTGGCCCACCATCTTGAAACTCTTCCTGTAACCTTTGAAGAAATAATTTGTACCAAGGTCTTCTCTAGAAAAATAGTTCTTTGAATAATCTTTTCAACCTTGTCTTCCCATTCCAAATAATCTTCGAAAAAATCCGAATCGCCAAAAGTAGAGATCGATGCCTCCAACTTTCCCTTGCTTGTAATGTAATCACAACTCCTAGCCATTATGTTGAAAAAAAGGATATAATAAATTAGTAGGAATTTTAGCTCTGATACCAAATGTTGCACTAGCAAAAGGGGTAAAGAAATAACCTGTAAATACTTGAAGAAATATGGAGAGCAATTTGCGAGTAGTTGTTTGGCTGAAGGAATGATCAACCGGTGTTTGAAGAACAACAGGTGATGCAGCTGATCGATGTAAGAAGTCGGTCAATCACAAATGATTAGTCGGTAATTAGCGGATGGATGAGGTAGTCGATCATCAACATGTAGAAATATCATAGGGATGGACAAATTTGCAAGCAGTCGGTCAGCTACGTAAAAGGCGATCGACAGGTCCAAGAATTACCTTAAATTGCCGCAAAGCATAATATGAAAGGTCAAAACTTTAGAAACCAATAACTCCCACATTGTAGAAGCTTTTGAGATGAAATTTGGGACACGTCTCCTTTGATGAAATAAAAAAGATCTTCTTCAAGAACAATGGAAATATCTACTAATTATATGTAAATATTCTTGAGAGAACTTAGGTTGTTGGAAATAGTAAGTAGTTGTGAGTAATGCTCCCATATGGATAATTTGTCGATGAAGCTCCTTTGGAAAGTGGGACAGCACTTCACACACTCTCCCTCCAAGGATGAAGAACGCAGATGCCAATAAGAGGACTCAACCAACTTACAAGTGAGCCCAATCTTGTGTTGTAACACACACAATCTAACCTTTGGTTGTAACACGCCAAGGGTTGAAATGGGAATCACTCCAATTTCGAAATAAGTAAAAACTTTTCTATTATCAATCTTTACTGTATTAAACATGTACATAAGGTGATATTAAATAGCCAATTACGAACTATAAAATAATAGTAAACTAAATAAGCAACAATAACACTAAACTGACTATAGTATAAGCTAGGCCGATACTTTACTTAATAGTTACTAGATTAATTAATTAAAAGAATATTTAATTAACTTCTTCCATTCTTTTTCTCCAAGCCTAAAAAGCTTAAGAAGTTAGCTACAATCTTCATGAATCACTCTTTTTGATATAACATCATTTTGAATGCCAAAATTATCGAACACTCGTCAAAGGTCAGAAAGTAAATAGTTTTGGAAAGTCCATCAAATATTCTATGTTTGAACTTGAACTTGCACTTGTGCTTGACATTGAATACCTCCATGATAATGTTGGAAGTTTGATTAATGATAGAATGGACCCATAGTCCATCATCTTCCTTCTCATGAATGTGACCGACCACAAATCTTGCCTTGACCGACTGTAAATTAGAAAACTTCACAATACTGGAAGATACCAGTCGATCATCAACATGCACACCTAATCAACCGCTCCAACATTTCTTTACCTCTGTAATATTCTTCTCAGTCAGTGATCGACTGCCCTCCATCGTGATGATTGACTGCAAATTTCTTATTTTGTCTCTGTATTGATTTGTAATGAATGTGATCAACCGCCCTCACCACTGTGATCGACCACAACTTACAGAGAGCTCAAGTTTTCTTATTCTGAACACAACCTAGTCTATCAACCCCTCTAAAGATCGAGCTCTCACCTCTGCTATCTCTTCTACAAATCCACATATTCTTTAACAAAACATAAACTGTAATATCCCGAATTTTTATCGAAATTTAAAATTTATAATTGAAAAATAATTGGATACATTCAAATTAGTTGAATAAATTATTGGGATATTACTAATGACATAATCAATATGTTATAATGTTTAATTGAGGAAAATGGATTTTGGGACAAGTTGGGACGGTATTTGGCATCCTCAACTCTAAAACCGTCGCAGTACAGACGCTGCGGACGACAGCAGAACCGTCTGCTTTGAATATGTCCAATTCTGGGACAATTCGGACTGTTGCGGACGAGAGAAAAATGGTGTCCGAATGAATTTGTCCTTAAACTGGACCCATTTGGACAGTAGCGGACGAGAGAAAAATGGCATCCGAATGACTCTGTCCTAAGTCTGGACACATTCGGATGACTGCGGACGACTCATGCGGACGCTAAATTGCGTCCGAATATGCATTACGGGCTGTACGAATGAAGGACTAGGGACGCGTTTTCTCGTCCGAAAATTGGTTTCGGACTATGCGGATGATGCACCGCATCCAAAAGGGCAAAATTGGCCGAAAAACCCATTTAAATCTGATGCCTCTCTCTCTTCCATAATCCATTTTACTTTCGATTCCTTCAGCTGGAAGGAGGCTTCCACACGGAAGCTCCCCTGTAAATATGTAAGGCTATTGATTCTGGGTATTTTGTTCTTCTCGGGTGTTGGCTGGTGAGTGCTTTCCTTCCCTCTTCCTTTGAGTTTTATGAGTTATGTAGTAATTTCTAATCTGTTCAGACTTGGAAAATATATTAGTATTGTGGGTATTGTTGGAAAAGGACTGTGCATATGATTTGTTGAATTGTCTTCTGTTGACAGTTCTAAGAAGTTGGAGGTTTGATTGAATTACATTTGGATTCTATAAATCATGAAATGTTTCGAATGAATCTGTCTGTTTTATGCTTTAACTCTGTGTTGATTATTGGCTTGCAATATGGGAAGAGAAAATAGTATGGATAGAGTTTGAGTTAAGGTTGTCTATGGTATATTGAATTATTGAAGGTGTTGACAGTCTAAATGGTTTGTTGGATAATTTGTTATGCTGGTTGGTCTTGGGTTATGACCATTTGTTTTGGTTTCTATTTGTGAGTTGCTGCAAAATGGATAATGGACGAATAGCTGCTAATGGATGGCGGACATGCTGACAATTTCTAAGGAATGTGATGTACTGTTGTTTTTGGACGTACTTCAGGTAATGAAATCATTCCTTGTTTGATGTTGCCTTGAAGTTGTACACTTGATGATAGTGAATGGGTTATTGGATGTTGAAGGTGATGACATACTCTGTTGACTAAGTTTGTTGGATAATCTGTTATGTTAATTGTGATTTTGGGTTGTAACGAATTGTCTTGTTTCTTGGGGATGTGCCGTTGCAAATTGTATAATGGCCAATGGACGAGGAGCAAGTTGGTGAAGATGACAACTTTTGGAGGTCTTGTTAAGATGTGCTGCTGCTTTTGGGCATGTTTCAAGTATGCTGGTATTACAAAGTCATTTATATAGTCTTGTACATGGAGTTAAGGATATATGAAGATGGCTTTATAAATGATGCATTTGGTCATTTCGAGTAAGTAGCCCTTAACTGGTTCTCTACTCTGTTATTGGAAATATGGACTTATGATAAATTATTCTTTGTCGGCTTTGTAAGATTAATTTATCATGACACGTTGATGGAATGAGCAAAATTGTGGGTTATTGGTATTCCGTTATCTAAGATCTTGGAATTGGTATTGTGAGGTTGCTTGGAAATGAAATTGACTAATGAGATTTATTAAGTGTAAAGGTTTAGGGGATTGTGTTATTAATGCATAGTTGTTATGGTTTTGAAGGTACGAAGAAGAGAAAGGAAACAGAAAGCCGTTATGGACGCCAGGTAAGTGATACTTACTGTGCCTTCGTCTTCGGACGCTACATCGCAAGAATTAGGATTGCATGTTGTGTGTTTACTAGATTTAGGTTCTTTTAATGATATATTTATTAGACATTTATTGCATATAGGATTGTATGAATCCACGTATATATTGTATGACATAATAATCTATGTAAATAGGCGTGTAGGGGTTCAGAAAGTTAATAACGTCCCATTGTCATATAGATCCGTGTTGGACGGATTAGAATGAAAATAGGTTAGCGAATGGGATACCAGGGTTCAATACTTCCTGTTTCAAAATCCCCAACGTTTTCGTAACAAAGGAGTGTATACGACCTAGGTAACCCATTGATATATATATTGCTCCTTTGTGGATTGACCGGGTTACTCATGGTCCCACGGTGTTTGTCATGTATACACTCTTGACTTAAATTGCATTGTATGATCATGCATATCATCTGCACTTCACTTTATCACTTACTAAGTGTTATGCTCATTAGTTTAGGTCTTGTGATGTAGGTACGAATGAGCAACAGATGAACAAGTGAAGGACAGTTGATGAAGGATTTGCACGAGTAGATCTTGTGGCTGGTTGGGCTAGAAAGTGAAAGGAAAAGTATTTGAAAAAGAGTTTTGTAACTTATTAATGTTGTTTTTATTCCTTTGCATTTGATTTAAAGAATGTTTTGGCTTTTGAGCATAAATTGAGAAAAGTGAAAGTAAAGCGATCGGGTGTTAGCGATAAAAGTAAAGCGATCGGGTGTTAGCGATCGGGTTTTATGAAGGAAAAAGACCCTTATGTTTTTATGAATTTTTTTTTTGAATTTTATGTATTTTAAAAATACGGGATGTTACAATTGGTATCAGAGCATCCTGGGTTTTAAAATCGATTCTGTAGACTGCCAACCAGCACAAGTTTCAACGTGTGGGAATTGTCATCAACTGTAAGTATTGTATGAGTTGTTTTCTCATTGTTGAAACGATTGTTTAAGTAATCGTTTTTTTTGTGATTGATGGAAAGAAATTATGATAAGGGAAATTATAAGTGACAGGGATGAGACTTTTCTTCGGTTGGCGAAACAAGCATCTGTTATTTGGAGAATGTATGAGAAAAGTAATTTCAATTGTGCAGTATTTGGAATGATTGTAACTGATGTAAGTATTTTCTTTTGATAGAATAGAATGATAACTATGAGAAAAGATAGACGATACTGGAACTGTTTGGGTTTTTGAGTGCAAGAATTAACTTTTAGGGGAGTAAAGAAACAGGGGAGACTCCGCCCAAATTTTTATAAATTGGGAAAAAGAGATAAGTGGAAATTAAGATTTTGTGTGAACTAGATAATTTGGTTTGATTGTCTATAAGATAAGGACTTCGGATATAAGGACTTAGGATAAGGGATTTGTTTAGATTGAACTCATAAATTAATCGAGTGTTGCTTCTTGGATAAATTAAATTTTGCTGTGGATGGGAGATTTGAAAATATTATCTGTTTCAGGTCTAAGAGAATAATATTCTAGTATATTGGATAATTAACTATGGAGTGTTGGAAGAGATAGAAAATGGATAATAAGGCCTGTAGTATAGTTGGTTAAGTCGCTATCCCGATGAATAAAATAACCAAAGACGTGATTCTAAAGATGCAGAAAAGAGCCATAAAAGCAAGAATCTTACTAGCATAATAAGAACATGTAAGTTTAGAGGACTTACTCAGCTTCGGCTGTAAGAAAAACGGTTACGTCACAACCTACCTCAAATCGTGTAAGCAATACTGGCATAAGTTATACGAAGGACTTAAGATAAAAGTTTATAGAAATATAAACTATGAAGGAGTGTTGTGATTTAAAAGATGGATGGAAAGTCTGACGAAGTTGGATTTCAATTTACTTTTTGTAAACCAATGAGTTTAGAAATAGAAAACAGATACGAAGTTGAAAATGAACATGGTGACTGAATATAAAATGATCAATAAGCTAACTTAGAGTTGTGGGATTGATTCGACTGATGTTTCGAATCTATTACTAGTAACTTCAATTAGAGGAATGATTGAAGTGAGTTGAGATATTAAACCCCACGACAATAATGGTTGGAGCGTAATAGGACTGGGCATAGTACAGTGGCATCTTCACGTATATCGCGGACTCAACTTCCCCTTCTTACCAAATCGAATAGCTCCTTTGAAAGGTAATATCTTTAGAAAGACTAAGTCCCCAACATTGAATTCTAAGTCCCAATGACGGTGATTGGCATAGCTTTTCTAAGGACTTTGAGCAGCCAACATTCTTTGTCGGATGATTGCAACTGATTCAACTGTCTGTTGTACTATGTCAAGGTTATAAAAGTTGGCTTCACCTACTTCACTCCAACATAAAGGGGATGGACACTTTCTGCCATACAGTGCTTCATAGGGTGTCATTCTAATAGTCTCCTAAAAACTGTTATTGTAGGCAAATTCAACCAATAGCAGCATCCTTCCCCATCTGATTTGGAATTCCAATACATAGGCACGCAACATATCTTCCAATATCTTGATTGTACGTTCACTTTAGCCGTCAATCTATGGGTGAAAGGCAATACTCAACTTCAATTCTGTGCCCATGGCCTTGTTCAAGCTCTTCAAGAACATAGATATGAATCGTGGATTCCGATCAGATACGATGGATATTGGAACACCATGCAGTCACACAATTTCTTTAACATACAAGTTTGTGAATTTTTTCATTTTGTAGGTCATTTTTACTAGTAGAAAGTGGGCAACCTGTCAACAATTACCCAAATCGCTTCATGCCCCTTTGCAGTTCTTGGCAGTTCGATAACAAAATCTATTGTGATGTGCTCCCACTTCCATTCTAGTATTGCCATTTGTTGAAGCATTCCACCAGGTCTATGATGTTCAGCCTTTACATGCTGACATACATGGCACAGCATAACATACTCAGCAATATCATACTTCATCACAGGCCAATAATAGTGCACTTTAAGGTCTTTGTACATCTTATTACACCTGAGACGTATGAAAAAACTTGAAGAATGAGCTTCCTTCAATATTTCCAATCAAAATAGTGAGTCGGTAGGCACGTACTATCTGTTTTTAAATTTCACTGTTCCATTTACAGATATAGAACTGTCTTGAAACTCAGCCAGAGTCACATTCAGATTGAAATCTTTGCATTGGGCGTCTTTCTGTTGGCCTTCCTTAATTCTTTCAAGTATAGAGGGCTTTAGTGTCAGAGCTAATAAAACATCAGCCAACTATGTAGGAGCCATCTGAACCTCCAACTCTTGAACGTCTTTCTGTAGTCCCACATGCATTTCTTTACATAATATACACATAATTGCAACCTTCTTGCTTAGAGCCTCAGCCACAACATTCGCCTTTATGGGATGGTACTTGATCTTACAGTCATAGTCTTTTATGAATTCTAACCATCGTCAACGCCTCATGTTTAACTCTTTCTGCATAAATATATACTTCAAGCTCTTATGGTCAGTGTAGATCTCACATTGTTGCCCATAAAGATAAGGCCTCCAGATTTTCAGTGTGAAGACCACAGCAACGAGTTCAAGATCATGAGTAAGGTAGTTAGTCTCATGTGGTTTAAGTTATCTTGAAGAATAGGCAATCACTTTTTCATTCTGTATCAGTACACCACCAAGTCCGCTCTTGGACGCATCACAATAAATACAAAATTTTCCTTCCTCGTCAAGCAGGGCCAGGACAGGTGCTGAGGTTAACCGATGTTTCAACTCCTGAAAGCTCCCTTTGCATTCATTTGACCACAAAAATCTTACATTCTTCTTCGTCAGACTGTTGAGAGGTAGAGCAATTTTTAAAAATCCACTTACGAACCTCCTATAGTATCCTACCAATCCAAGAAAACTCCTCACATCGCCCACACTCTTTGGTTGTACCCAATCAACAATTGCTTGAATCTTCGCTAGGTCTATAGCAATGCCATCTTTAGAGATCACATGGCTAAGGAAGCTGACTTCACTTAGCCATAATTCACACTTGGAAAATCTAGCATATAGTTGGTGCTACTGCATTATAGACAAGGCAATCCTTAAATGTTCACAGTGTTCTTCTTCCAACTGAGAATATACAAGAATATCATCGATGAAGATGATAATGAACTTGTCCAAATAATCTCTGAAGATTCGGTTCATCAAATCCATAAACGCTGCAGGGGCATTGGTCAACTCGAAAGACATCACCAAAAATTCATAGTGTCCATATCTTGTTCGAAATGTTGTCTTAGGTATATCATCCGGTTTTACTTTCAACTGATAATACCATGAATGAAGGTCAATTTTTTAAAAAACGCAGGCACCGCTTAGCTGGTCGAATAGATCATCAATCCATGACAAAGGGTGTTGATTCTTAATCGTCACCTTGTTTGGTTCCCAGTAGTCTATGCACATTCTTAACGTTCCATCCTTCTTCTTCACAAACAAAACTAGAGCTGCCCAAGGTGAGAAGCTTGGACGAATAAACCCATTGTTGATCAACTCCTCAAGTTGAACCTTTAACTCACACAATTCTGTAGGTGCCATTCTGTATGGATTCTTTGAAACAGGTTCTGTGTCGGATTCCAGTCAATTACAAACTAAATTTCCCTATTAGGCAGTAATCTGGGAAGATTATCCAGGAAAACACCCAGAAAGTCTTGAACCACCGCAACATCCTCTATTTTTGCCTCAAATACAATTGTGGTGTTCATTACATTTACTAGAAGGCCTTTGCATCCATTTTCAGTAGCTGGTCTACCTTGAGTGCAGAAATAACTGCTAGCTTACCCCTTTCCTTAACTCTTCGAAATATATGTTGTTCGCCACTGAGAGGGTAAAAGCGGACCTCCCTTCTTTTGCAATAATAACTGCTTGATTCTGGGATAATCAATCCATGCCCATAATGATGTCAAACCCCTTTATCTCCATAGGAATACACAGTCATTTATTTGAATTGCATATGCTTTCAGAATGCCACTAGCAGTCAGATAATCTCTTGATGGTAGAAGCACCCTATACCCACTCCTCATAAGATTAGGGAAACCATTTGCTTTTTCACAAAATTTGATCGAGATGAACGAGTGAGTAGCTCCAGTATTAAGAAAGGCATGCGCAACAATATTACTAACATACATAGTACTTGGGGTGATCAGAAAATTTATTTATTCAAATGTAAAAATTTCTAATGTTACAGACGGATACACTAATATCGTATAAAAGCACATAGATAATTACTTCATAATATCGTGTGTAGCTGATACAACTGCCGGTAGTTCTCCTTCTTCGTCGTTCCCGTATAATGAGAAAACTCGTGGGGTTGCCCCGACAGATCCTCTTGCCAAAGTTAGACAATGTCTCGCCATATGCCCGGGCTTTCCACAATTGAAACATCCTCCAAAGCCTACTCTGCACTGCCCATAATGATTCTTCTAACATTTAGGGCACCGGTTCAGTGGAGCAGCAGTTGCTTCAACCATTGGATGCTTGTCTCTCCCTTGCTGTATTTCATTCACCGATGGCCTCTTCATCCCACGGTTCACCAGTGGAGCACCTCGCTACTGAAGGTTCTAGTTGTTCCGCCAGACTCTCTAATTTATCTCCCGTTGTTTTGTTGCTATTAACTCTACGTCTTCAGCATCAAGCACCTTAGCCACAACCTGCGCATAGGGGATACCTCGTGTGCCAGACAATCTGACCTCTCTCAAGATCTCTATTTTAAGTCCTTAGATGAAATGTTGAACCTTGTGCCCATCATTGGCCACTAAATGCGGAGCAAACCTAGACAACGCTTCAAATTTCTGATTGTATTCATATATTGTCCCAATCTGGTGCAATCACATAAACTCCACAAGTTTCTGATTCTAGATCGTATAATTGAAATATTTTTCATTGAATAGTTCCTTGAAATCCTCCCACGTGAGAGTCCAGACATCCTATGTCGCCATCACAGAATCCCACCAAAATCGGGCATCCTAGAACATTAAATAAGCAGCACACTTTACCTTCTTAGTCTCTTGTATCTCCACATACTCAACCATATTTTCCAGGGACCGTATCCACTTTTTGGCCCCGTGACATCGGAAATATTGCCCTCAAAACTAGGAGGCTTAAGACACTAGAACTTTTCCCAGCCAGCTTCCACAGGACCCACAACAGCACGGTGATTCCCATTCCCGTTACCATTCTCTCTTTCCATAAACTGCTCCATGACTTGAAACTACTGCTCCATATAATGGGACTGCCACTCCACTAAATTGGCAATACGATTAAGTGTCCCATCTCTCTCATTATGAATCTTAACAGCCTCTTAGCCGCCAGTATTTTCTTGTCTACCGGGCTTCTCATCTCTCTCATCATTAATTCGTATATTGGTTCTTTCTCTCCTTTTTATTCTAGAGTCCTCTACATTTTCACACTAGGGAATAATAAGTTAAAAGAAAACAATTTTAAAAATTTAAACTTACAGTCAAAGGAGTATTCCACGATGAGTCTTGCATTACCAACAGTCTACAGAACCGCGTTTGACTTGGTTATGCTCTGATACCAACTATAACGCCCCGCATTATTAAACCTTTTTTTTTTTTTACTTTCATTTTTAGCTATATAAAAATTTTTCTTTAATTTATTTAAAACGTGTATGAGGAAAACTGATTTGAAAAAATATCAAAGTAATATGAGCAGAAACAGATGACAATTTTCAAAACACAATTTCAACATTTCCAATGCGAGTCCAAGGTTTACGAAATATTTACCATATTCAAAAACCTTAATTAACTATTCAAAATAATCAGCATTGTTTTTTATGAGCCATAACCTTCAGTTTAAACTCGGCTGATGACCCAAGAGCTCATCTTGTAATGTCTCCTCCTCCACTGGCATATCACAGGTCTCATAATAATCACCTACATCACGGGAGAAATCAATTAGCCTAACGATCAGCAAAAAATATGATGAAATGCAATATTCATGCTCATGCAATGTATTTCAGAAAAGAACCTATCTTTTTTATTATACTGAGAAAAAGGATACATCCTATGGTCATGTGACTTAACCTTCACTCCGACGAGGAGATACATCCATCATGGGTGTCACCACATACCATCACCAATCTCTTTTGATTTCAAGCATTAGGGATTTACGGTACAAGAGAAGAGGATACATCCTATGGTCCATGTAGCTTACCGTCACCCGCTCCATACGTGGGAAGGGATACATCCATTAGTGGTGTCACCACCAATGGACCATCACCAAATCTCTTGAACCACCACATGCTTATTTACGTTTATTATGTATGTCATGCAATATGTCAGCAATTTCATAAGCCCTAATCGTGATGCATGGATGCATGTCATCTACAGTTCACCATAATGTACAGAATATACAAAATGGAAACATGATATTAAAACAGTGATACAACAGTTCATGCTTAAGTTAAAACAATCCATTATTATCCTCTAGCATTTATTGACAAATTATAAGGAACAACTCATATGCTATTTAAAAGAGAGCAAGAGTAATTTACACGATATTCAACAAGGGCAATATATGTGTTAATTAATCAAAAGGAACTTATATGCTATCTATAGAAGAACAATTTAATTAACAAAGAACAATTTGTGCAGCAAGGGAGCATTTATTGCAAACAAGGCAGAAAACTCCCAGTCTGAATCACCAATGCATACACCAGCAAGATAATATTTTTAACAAATTCCTTGTTGTCCATTTCCTTAAGGTTAAGAGCCAAGTCAGAACCAAATCTAGTTCCTTCATCCAACTATAATTGACCGTAGCTAAAGATCATTGACAGTAGCAGAAAATATCTCACAACAAATAAACAAACTCATACATGATCCAGTATATCAAACACCAACAAATGGCAGTAACATAGCTGAACAATTCCTTGCATCAATAACAAAAGCAATTTTAAACAACAATGAAGCCTGGAGTAAATCACAATGCAGTTTCACAAACTAACAGAAAATGGCAGTGAACAATTAACATGTGGACATACTTATTCAAAAAGAAGAACTATTCTCTGTCACTCAAACCTCACGATTCACAGCACAATATTCCCAAAATATTATCCCGTAATTAACAGGAGCATACAACTAAGCAACTAACCATGGCAGAGTTCAACAAACAATAAAATCTTATGATGTTGGGCCTCCACTAGCCAACTGACATTCAATTCCTTACATTCAACAGAAATGCCACTTCACAGCAAGCCCTTCCCACAAATCACGACACCATATCGAGCAGCAGCACACCCAGGAAAATGGAAGCTCCGTTTCTTCTTCACATACACGCACTCACTTTTCTCTCTTCTCACACACACACACACTTCTTTTCTCTCTATAATCATACACTTCCGCACAGTCGCAGCTCTCTGTAAAAATGCAGAGTTCAAAATGCCTTTCCATCCACTACCATCAATTTATAGATGGAGGAAGACTTCACGTGGACGCCAAGGTTGATGGACAGTCACCCATATCAAGGGAGGGTGGTCCAATATTCGATCGCCACATGGAGAGCTTTTTATCGTATCGAGAGAGGAGGAAAATATATTGAGAGGAATAAAAGAATTGGCTGCAATAGAAATAGTTTTTCCGTTAAAAATAGACTTTTCGGTAAAGGAAGCCAACTGCACCATCGACCGTGCAATCGTCCGACTACCTAAATTTTGCCTATGTTTTGTGTTTCGATCGAACCTTTCGACTACGTCCTTAATTGATGACTATACTGAAAAAAAAACTCAATTTTTAATGCATTTTGGTCGAGTTATCCGACCTCAACCTCGATCGCCCATCGACAAAAAATGCAGGGAGTAATCTGTAATGCATTTCGGTCGAGACATTTGACCTCGACCTTGACCGCCCACAGACCGAAAATGCAGGGAGTAGTCTGTAATGCATTTCGGCCAAGACATTCGACCTCGTCCTCGATAGCCCATCTACCAAAAATGCAAGGAGTAATATGTAATGCATTTCGGTCGCGACATTCAACCTCGACCTCGACCGCCAACCAAAAATACGAGTAATCTGTAATGCATTTCGATCAAGACATTCGACCTCGATCTCGACCGCCCATCGACCGGAAATGCAAATTACACCATACTTAATCTAATTAAGATTTCTTCCATTATTTCGTTGCATTATATCATTCCAATTGCATCATATGAAGAGTACAATAGAAAATTACAAACCACAACGAATTGTTCATTTCGTGAAATCATTTACATTCAATTTATAGATAAATTATCTGGGCATTACATCAACATCAATCGAGAACCAACGAATAGCTCATATCTCATGTCCCAGAATACCCCAAAAAGAACCTCGGGCTTATCCTGGACCACATCTATTTATGTCCTCTTTGGGAAGCCGGGCCACACAGACCACTCTGACCCTTAAGGCTATTTTACCATTTTCGTTCTGTTTATTCTATTTAATTCATTTCCATTCTGTTTCGGTTTCCTTTCTCAAAATCATGCATGAAAACCATTTTCGTATCGTTTTGAAAACCATGATGCATGTCATGCTCGTGAATACATATAGTTCAATATCCTCTATATAGGCCTCAAAACATGTTAATCTCATTATCATTATCTTTAACTCAAAACTAATAAATATATCATTAAAAAACCTATATCTAATAAACATGCAACAAACATCAATACGATCCTCAAGACATGATCACAACCTAACTTATATTCTATTAATGTAGTAAATAGTCTGCATACAATTCCTAATCAAAGCTTTAACGCGTATCAGCACTTAATCGTTATCCTTCTTCCCTTTTTAATACATTCACAAGACCTTCACAATTCAATAACATTAATCGTCAACAATCACCAATTATGAACCTCAACTTTAATACCATCATTCCCCATTTATTTCGTAACAGAATAACATAATCTAAATACACTAAACCACTTAACAGCTTCCATCACTAACAACTTAACAACCAACCAAGTGCATTTTAAACCAACATAAGCATTTCCAATAACAGAGCGTAATTCCACCATTTAAATCACTTCTCCATCACATATACCAAGCAGCAATTAAAATAGGGAACCAGACTTCATCCATGAATTAATATTTTCTCCTAACACTAATTCGCAGAGAACATATCCAATTTATAGAACCAAATCCAACAATAGTGCTTAATCACATAAAATCCAACATGCAGAGCACAAGTCCACATAACAATTACTGAACTAAATGCATTTATTTTCAACAACAATCACCATCAGAGTAAAATATCCAAATGAAATCACTCACACAACCAAGAAGCAGCAACAACATAGAGTAATATCCAACCGCAGGGCATAAATCTTAACACTTTATTGATTAATAGAAACAGAGAACCTCAATCACATCATCCATTCATCTGCATTAAAATCCATAAAGCCAAGAAGAAAGTTGGATATGTGAGGAACTCGAGAAAATAAGGAGCTCCAACCTCACATTCTTCTTTTGTTCCTCTTTCTCTCTTTCTTTCTATTTCATTTTCTCCCTTCATAGAGCACTCATTTCCCACTTTTGCCTCACTCTTCTCTCACGTTGTTTCTCTTGTCTCGACTCACAGCTCTCCTCCAAAGAGCTTCTCCATCCTATTTCTCTTCCCTTTTCTTTCATCAGAGAAGCATCCATTATATGATTTCCACAAATCCCAATAATCTCACCTAACTATCTCTATAATTTTCCATCTATAAAGAATACCATGTGGAGGAAACACAAGGGAGTAAAGTTCTCGAGATCATACATTATCTTCTCGGGCAGCCAAAACTGCATGGGAGCGATCGATATACCCATTGACCACCAATTCTTGGTTGATAGCAGTTGATCAACTGCTGCAATGCTTCAAACGGACACTCGCACTTTTCAGTGCTAACGGTCAACATGAATGTCGACCAGAAATTCCTAGTCGATAGCATCAAGCGACCGGTAATGCTGAAAACTAAACTTCCTTCATTTTTGTCATTTCTCGCCACTACCTTATTTTTCTTCCCGCCACTACTTTACCTTTTATGCACAAGTGTTTGATAAAGAAGTTGATCAATATCAACCTCTCTCACTACAGGTTGATCAATATCAACATCTCTCACTACCACTTCTTCATTTTCACCACACTGTTCTTCTCTCTCCTCTTTTGAACCATAATTAAATTAATAATTAACACTCTTAATTAATCCAACAATTTAATAACACTAAATACCCCACATAACTATTACCTATATTATCTCAAAATCATCCACAGTTATATCAACTTATTTTCAGGGTAATATATTCCATAATAAAATCATTCCTTAATTTCCAATAATTCACAATGATACTATTCTTAGACGCAACCTAATTCCAGGTATTACAGAAGGCTTTCTTGGAAGAAATCAATTTTTGATAATCTCAATCGTTGTTGGTTTGGCGCCATGTTAATCGATTGAATTACTTTGTTTTGGAATTTGAAAATTTGGAGAATCGGACATTCCCTAGAAATAAAACTTGTTTCCCTTATTGTCATCTATCCAAGAATGAAATTTGGATTTTTATGATAACAAATTGGAAAGTTACTTTTAATTTAAAGGTTAGATTTTTAAACCTAAGAATTGTCTATTTAATTAATGAAATCATGTCATGTTTTGACCCAATATATTGAGGATTATTTTGGGGTCTCGAATTAGCCGAAAAACATAGAAAATTTGACAAAACGTGTGGCTGGCGTCAAGGAAGATGGTGTTGGGCCGCATGTAACAACCCGATTTTTATTTACTTTAAAATCTGTGAAATTTAAAAATTTTATAAATATCAGAGTTTCTTCCTTTATAAAACCCGATCGTTAAAACTCTTTACTTAAAACACTTATCAATTGCAATACAAGTAATAAAATCCTTTTATGAAACGCAGTGGAATTAAAACAAAACGTTAAAGAATATTACGTAATTTACAAACCTTTTTTTAAATAATTTCCTTTTAAATTCTTTAGCCCAGCCAGCCACAAGATCCACCCATGCAAATCCTTCATCAACTGTTTTTGACCTGTTCACCTGTTTCTCGTACATACCTAGATCACAAGACCTAAATTAATGAGCCTAATGCTCAATAAGTGATATAAGAAAATGAAGTGCATATATGATGCATGATCATGCAATGCATTACAGAAAAGAACCGTATCTTTTCTGTTAATTGGGGTGATGGATACGTCAATTTGTCATGTGGATTAACCATATTTCCGATGAGGAAACACACCAATAGGGGTGTCACCACGTGCCATACCCATACACTTTTGTTGAAGACATTGGGGATTTCAGTACAAGAGAAAAAATGAACCATTGAGTCCATGTGGCTTAACTGTACCTCACCGCCCCCTAGGTGAGAGTAGGTACTCCAATAGGGGTGTCACCATCGATGGACAGTCACCAATTCTCCCGAACCCCCACATGCCTATTTACATATATTAAGTTTTTCGTGCAATATGCTCGTGAATACATACAGTCTTATATGATTGTATAAATGTCTAATAAACATATCATTAAAAGAACACACAGCATACAATCCTAATTATTGCGATGTAGGGTCAAAAGACCAAAACACAGTCAGTATCCACTTACCTGTCGTCTGCAACCTTTTACCACTTTATTCCTTCTTCGGAAATACTTTCAAAATGATTAAATATAAATTCATTAATACTTACAAATTAATTAACCTTATTCCCCTAACACAACTTAATATCATAAATCCTCAACCAAAAGCCACATAGATCATCCAACGAGGCAGTAACCAATCCACTTTTATGCAGAAATCTAATCAGTAATTAAATTGCAGAATGGTAACCAACCGAATTAAATCCAAGTAGTAATCAAGATACAAAGTGTTAATCATATCACAGAACCAAGGAGTCTAAACCAAAATAGGCCTGATTCATCAATATAGTATTTATATTTACAACTGATCCCAATAGAGACATAATGTAGCTCTTAACTTAAATCATAACAATCCTTACGCCACTTATATTTACATCATTCCCTCACTGATTAACACTATCGTTTTCGTGCCACGCATAAAATCCAAAAAAGTGTTTAATAGTTAAACTTAGCAACTAATAGACATCCAAAACAGAGACAATCCAAACCAGTACAACATAGCTACTCCTTAACATATCAATCGACATGAATTACAATGAAAGGGCATAACCAAATCTCATAACAGAACTCCACCAATGCACAGGACAAAATCAGTAGGGTAATAATCTTCTCACAAAATTAATCAGGCAGAAACAACTCAACATTGAAGTAACTTATCCTCTATCACAAAATCCATACAGAGAAATCCTTACTAGTTAAGAACGCTCGAGAAGAATGGAGGCAAGCAGGGGAATTATAGCCACCATCCCATTCTTCCACTTCCTTCTATCATTTCACAGAATGCTCTTGGTCATTACATTCATAGAGAGCATTCTCCTGCCTCGGCCATTCCATCCCCCAGTCATTGGCTGTCACTCCTAAATAGGCAGAGAATATGCAGGTAAGCAGAGGAGTCACACACTTCAAAGGAAGGTGGTCCATTGATCAGATTCCACGTGGAAAAACTTGCCAGAGGAACAACAGGAGGAAACTAGCTCCGGTCTGGTCCAACATGAACGGTTTGCCCCTGCCATCACCAATTTCGTCGCGGTCATCGCCACACCGAACTGTCGAGCAACAAAATGCCAAGGAGAGGAAGAAATCAAAACGGAAAACTACTGACTTACTTCAGCAACGAATTCGCAGCACCCAATTTTGCGCTCTGCCAGCCCTAGCGCAAAATGCCCGAGCTTCCAATCACCGTATTTCCATCCTTGTTCGCGTCTATTCCTCACCGCGAAGTAACAATCGGCTGCAAAAGAGATTCCTCCCCGTCGAATCGCAGAGCCCGAGCCCTTGACGCCCTCTTCTCCCTTTGTCCCTCTCTCTTTCTCTCTTCTCGTCTCCCTCTCTCGAACTCTGTCTCTCTCTCAAATGGCCGAAGGCCAATTTTGTTTTAAAAGTGCAAACCGAATTGGTTTGAACTGAACCGATTCAACTCTACCTTTAACTTCAACCGATTTCTTCTCCTTTCCTCCTAATTCATTTTTTCTTTTACATTTATAATTACTCCTCTTTCCATCCTTCATTTTAATTTTCCATTCATTTAATTTCTCTTAATTCATTAATCCAATTAATCCCTCTTTTAATCTTCACATAATATTCATTAAATCTCTAATTAATTATTCTCCTACATTTTAATCCCAACTAATCCATTATTTCTTTTCCCAATATTATCCCCACATTAATTTGATTAGCCCATATAAAATTCCCATAATTTATAATCTAACAATTACGTCTTTGGTAATACCCCGATAATTATTCGACTAATTCGAATATCCCCAATTATTTTCCAATTTATCCTTTTTAAATTCTGATATAAAAGTCGGGGTATTACACCGCGACTCAACCCTAGTTCTGGGCTATGGCCTGGCTTATTTTGGTCATGGCTCGGACCCTGTTTTGGGCACAATTTGGACTTTAAACTCAATTGTTCTTGGGTCGTTTTGGAGCCATTTTGGGCTTTAAACTCAATCATTCTTAAGTCAATTCTTTAGCCTAAAGTTTCAAAATTAAAGTGAGATATTTCGATCCTAATTTTGTGATATCATTATCTTTAGATTACGAGGCTTGAAATTTGGACTTAGCAAATTATTGGACTTTCCTAGTTTGGATTAGGCTTTGATTGTTGGTAAACCCACTTAAGGTAGAGGTTTATTTTTATATCCAGTATTGTATTGATTTCTAAGCATTTATTTTGAAATGTGTTCTCATATAAAATTACGCCTCCATTTTTTGGCATGTCTGTTTTTTTTATATAATATGTATATATTTTCACTAGACATGTTTCTATTCAAGCTTGAATGTTCATTTTCATTGATCATTTTGGTTTTGTGAACAAAGTTTGATCAACCCATATAGGGGTCTTGTTTTCATTACTCACATTCGACCATTGGAGGTATATTTGTTTGTTGTTAACTAGAGTAATGGAACAGTTGTAGGCTCATGTCCCAGGGCGCAAAACCCTAAACGTGATTAGAGTGGTTCATGACTTTAGCGATCGTCGAATATCACCGTTATTGTATATATCTATGGTATGGTGTGCTTGGAGACTGTGAGTGACTTCATTTTCACTAGGCTTTTCTATATGTATAGTAGGGCCTATTTTCTGTATATAGCACACTATAGTGGAGTGTTTTCTCATTTGTTCTACTGCTTGTTTTACATACTAGTTTTATCAACTTATGTTTTATATATGACATGCTTCCCATTTTTTTTTTTATAATTTTAATGTTAAATGTAAAACTCTACACCTATTTATTTTAGTCGACTCACCCCAAACGATATTCCCTTTACGTTTAGTTAGCAAGAACATCAGTTGCCAACACAAGAGTGATTCGGTGGTACCTTTATTTATTTAATACTTTCCCAATCTAAAGTTTATTTTATGAGGTTGGACTTTGTATTTCGCACTGTTATTTTGGATTTGACTTTGTTTTGATTAATGTCTTTTGCTGCTGTATTGAACATTTAAAGTTATGGGTTTGGCAACTCGATTCATTCTCAGACAGAGTTGCTCCTCGTTATATATATAATTTGTGGTGCCCTTGATTAAAAGTCTATTGAGTCCATAAATAGATTTCTTTAGTTTATGAAATTTAGTATTTTAGATATAAATTTTAATGATTATATAATATAAATAATTTCATCAATGTAACTGTAGAGTCCCCCAGTGCTCCCAATACAATATTATTCACTTTGAGCCAAAGCCCACATGAACCATTCACTTTTCACTCACTCAAGCGATGTGGGATTGTGCACCCCCACTTGTAAAAGTTGAGTCTCACAATTAACAGCATCTTAGTTCCTTCTTTCCTTCACAGGGCAGACTACCACAATCTCCTCCCCTTGGAGCCAGACGTCCTCGTCGACCACACTTTCAGTTGGGAATTTGGCTATAATACTATTTGTGGAGTCCCTTAGTGTTCCCAATAAAATATTGTCATCTTTTTGCCGAAGTTCGCCTAGTTTTGTTTTTGGGGTAAGGTAAAAATGTGTTATATTAGATAGGAAAGAGAACTCAACTTATAAATCATTTAATTTTTACTCTCCCAAGCGATATGAGATTGTGCATCTCCACTGACATGGGCTGAGCTCTAACAATCAGCAGCATCTTGAGTCATCCTTGCTTCATAGGGTAGGCTGCTACAATAACAATTGCGAAACACAGTCTTACATCAAACTAACCAAAACTCAAGATCAAGATGAACTACAAATACCATTGCTATTCTGAAAGAATATTACGATGCAATTGGAGAGAAGACCTCTTTAGAATTAATATCTTTCTTTTGTGTAAAATCTTTTTAACAAGATAAGACTTATGTCTCTAGATTGCACCATTTAAATCCATCTTGATTTTAAAAATTTATTTACAACATACGCGTTTCAAACCTATCGGCAATGGGATGAGATCCATACAGGATTGAGGTTTCTTCACCTGCTTGAAAAGGGAAAAGTGGGAGCGTGGAGTTGGCTGAAGAGTGTTTAATGAAAGTTGTTCTTTCTTCTGTTCAGTTCCTGTGCATGATTCATCTCTCCATCTTCTGTCTCAAAATGTGATGTTTAGACACGGAGCCTGTCCATAGATTATAGAAACAGGAAAGCTGATTCACGTCATATATTATTTGATTTATTAGCGAAAATCTCACTCAAAAGTGAATAATTTGGGGCCTTGCAGAATTTAAGAAAATGGAAAAACTGTGAGACAAAAGCGTGAAAGAAAAAGAATAATGTTAAGAAGAAAATCTACCACTCCTTAATTCTTTGGGTACGAACATTGTTAATAGGCTAAAATGGGAGCAGATGACTTATAAAATAGAAAACTCTCCTTCCTTTAAAATGCAATTGTGAGGGTAATTTCTCGAAACCCACTTGCAGGTTAAAGTGGATGTCCAGTTAAAACGGAACGATCCCATTTCTTTTGGAGGCGTTGTCCGCCCTGTAGTTCACATTTCTTTAGTGTTTATGTGTCGTTGACTTTGAGTTGCAATGAGAAAAAAGTCAACCTGTGGCTGACGTAATTACATATCGAAATTATTGAAATGATGAAGGTCCCAAGTTCTTCTCTCGCCAGTAAAGTCCCCCGGGTAACAGAAAAAAGGAATGTATTGGTTCCCACGTCCCAACTTCAGAAAAGAAATGATCAAACCCATGATTGATTATTTATTTGAGTCGATCCCATTTGATCCAACTTCAATTTAGAAATGGGAAACTGCATCAACGTGCTGAGTTCAACCCAGAAGGAGGTTCAAGCTCTCGACTTAAATGGCGGAAAAGAAGGATTAAAACACGATGAACGGCGTTTGTCATCACTACCTAACTCAAAACTTGAAGAGGGTAAAGCCTTTAGTCCCGTTCCATTAATGGCAAACTCTGAAAGCAGTATTGTTTCTTCAAACAGAAGTTACTCAAAGAGAGTAAAAGTAAGAAAGGTAAAGATAGTGGTGACAAAAGAACAGTTGGAGTTGCTGATGAAGAATGTAAAAAAGTTCCAATCCAGAGGAATTTTCTTCACATTTCCTGCAAACAGAGATTTCGGAGAAACCTGCGAGAAATGGAAACCATTTTTAGCTACCATTCCCGAAGTCCAGAATTTCTGAAAATTTTTTGAAATTTTCTTTTTTAGAGGAACTGTAGAGAAAATTAGATCGAAATCAATTAAGTAGACATGTTCTAATCTATAATGTGTTTGAATGATTTCGTCGGGATTCCTGCGTTGCATAGCGTCTTCCCGTTTTCATTTCTATTTGATTGCTTTCTCCTTATATGAATGTTTTAGAGTTGGGCTACATGGAGACAAGTTCGCCAATCGGGATAAAAGTGATTAAATAAAATTATAAATTTTTCTGTTTTCATATTTTTTGCAATAATTTTTCAGGTTATATAATTATTTATATTTGGGCATAGTAAAATTTTCTTTTACGCTCAATAATTTTCAAGATGTTAAAGATTTTCACCTAAATTTCTGTGTTCGTTTTATATTTTTTATGTGGTTCTTGTTTAATTATGATAGAATGGATTATAGGAGTAAGTGTTAGTATATGAATTCTTATACCAAAAGATTTCTATTTTCTGCCATGATTTCTGAAGTCCGAGACTATGCATATCTTAACTAATTGAAAAGAAATAGTGACGTTTCGATGCTGGTCTTTCTGAATTTGAGAATTTCTTATCGTTCTTTCATTGAATCTCATATGCTCAAACAATGGAGTCTGCAGTTTGTGGCTTAACTTGATTTCATTGTTAGAATTTTGGAATCTCCTTTCTTTTAGGAGAAAATTAATCTGTTTCTCTAAACACAGAAATGAAGTGAATTCTTTTATCCTATCAACAAATTAACTTTATACAAAAGATTCAAGCTTTAACGAATGGTGCGTTCTTCCTTTCTTCCGAAGTTAAAAAGAGAATCACTTGAATTAAAAGATGCTTTTGATGAACAAAACCCTATTCTGTATTCATAATTAGTCCATCAACTCTCTCTCTCTCTCTCTCTCTAGCTTTAGGTGCTTATGGACATCCCTGCAAAGCTTGTTCAATACAGGCATCAAATCACAACATCAATCATCAGTGTGATCCTCCTCTCGTTGTTGGTATATGGAGCCCCACGGTGTTCAACAATTGTTGCATATTTCTGGCCTCTATTTCTGTCCACAGCTGCGCTGTTTCTGGTTGCTGCCACAATTTTTGGAGGTGTTTCAATGGCTGCAAATGAAGTTACTCAGAATGGAAAACCGGGCCAAGAACTCCTTTCTTACGTTACACAACACCCAGAAAATACTGAGTTTCAAAAATATGATTAAGCAAATAATCTGATTTAAAAACGTGCACGCACATCATTATGAATCTCCAGTCGTAAAAATTGCTATTTTATAATAATAAATTTCACATGTAAATTTTTGCGTTATTTTTGCTCAAAATCTTTAGAAGTTGACATGTTTTGTCACATAACGGTCACGTGTAAATTTGTAGTCAAATGATCAAAACAGTGAATTTGGTTATCACAGAGTGGTAAATATAGTGAGGAATTTAATTCGGCAATTGAGAATTGCCTCGTATCGACATTAGTTAACATTTGGAAATATAAAAAAAACCAAGAATTTGAAATGGGTGTATTTAATGTATATTATGTTATATATAATATATATTACTTAAAATAACAATTTAATTTAATAAATTTAATAAAAATATAAGAAAATGAGGAAACCCTCATTCCCTTATATTCGACCACGAAAGAAGAAATCGTGAGAGAGAGGGAGAGTGAGGGTTCCACAAAAAAGGGGTTGAACTCCGATTTTGAGTTCGCAACATCGCGATCTCCAACATTTGTAAAGACATTCCATGGGTCAGTCTCTCCTCCGCTCCGTTGTTTAGTTTGAACTTTAGAAGATATATTTGATTTAGATTCGAGCTTGAAAACACAAACCCGAGAGTTATTTCTTAACTATGTTGGTAGATTTAAAATTTATGCAAGTGTATTGGTCATTTGGAGGCAAAAACAAAGGAAATGGCGTGTTTTTGTCACATAAACCTTGGTAGAAGGTCTCCCTAGTCAAACCTCTAGTCATGCTTAGGTGCCTGGGTAAGATGTTGAGAGTTTCGACAAGGTATAAGTTGATTAGCGGTCGACCGCTGAATGTCCTTAGTCGACTGTTGAAGGTCCTAGGTCGCCTGCACAGTGCAATTTTTCATATTTTTTAACCGTTTACACATTTGTTGAGTTCTTAGTCCCACTATATGACCCTTCCACTATTCTCATGTTATTTACTGATGTGAATTCTTGACTTTTGACATGTTTTCTGGTTCAAACAAGTTTGTGAATT
The DNA here is from genome assembly GCA_022433065.1 of Begonia loranthoides. NCBI lineage: Eukaryota > Viridiplantae > Streptophyta > Magnoliopsida > Cucurbitales > Begoniaceae > Begonia > Begonia loranthoides. The sequence continues at coordinate 23,448,377 of CM039468.1, read as the reverse complement.
ACGAGTCGGCGCACAAGGTTGCTACACCTTCTGGTAAAAGGAGAGACCATTGTCAAACTAAAAATTTTATACTTTATCGCATTGCATGGAATCATGATTTTCAAACTTTATTTTATGGGTTGCCACATATGAATACTTTATGAAGATTGTTTGATAGCACGTCAGTTTTATATTACATATATATACATGAGTTTTAGACGGTTCTTTTACGTGCATGGTATTACATGGATTGCTCTAGTATTGATACTAGAGGATGAATCCCCTTGATACTTTGGACGGTCATGGTGTCAAAGTATCATGAGGTAACCCCAACACAATTTCTACTACGAGAAGATGTTTTGTTTGTACGCTATGTGAAAATGGGTGATAGGGCGATGATGACATGCTCTTTGAGTTTCAAATCCCTAAACCTGATCAGGATGTATTTGGTTATTGATATTACTAGTTTTTTCATCGTTAAGCCTTGCTAACCAGCAACTCTAGTGATCCTGTTGGATCTTCGAATCACCGTCATATTTACCTTTCTCACTCATGAGGCGTTGCCTAGAAACAATCGCTGCCTTTTTGTGCTTTGATCAAAGGAGTCCATGGGTGATCCTCCTTTTTCACCGAGACTTGTTTTATGGTGAAAAACTCAAAAGAGTTTTATTGATATTAGTTGTTTATGTATACAACTATGTTTTCTGATAGCTCATCGGTGGATAGTGGGGCCGGTTTCTTACAGCGTGAAAACTGATTTTAATGATTTTAAACTCAAGCATGACATTGTCTTGATCATGGTTTTAACGAGAAAAGATAAAATCAGTTTTACATGAAAAATGATTTTAAACTCATGCACAATATTGTCTTGATCATGGTTTTGACAAGAAAAGATAAATTCAATTTTATATGTATTGTATTTAGTATAAATTTTCTACTGAGTTAGTCACTCGCACCAATGACCTCATCCATCACAGGTAAAGACAAGGCTAATCCAGAGTAAAGGTTTGGTGGTGGATTTCCCCAATTTCACTTATTACTTTGATTGTTTATCTTTGTCCCCAGTGAGGACTTTATATTAAATTTGGGTCTACAAAAGAATGTTTGGATATTGGTTGGGATTTGGATTTGATCCACAGTATTTATTATATTTTTGCTATTATTTCTCGTAATCACTATGTGGACCTAGACTCATCTCATGTGGGCTTTGACTTTGATTTGTGTTCAAATCTTCTACTGTAAACTAAGATTTAGCTTAGGTGATCGGATCCTCTCTGAGGATTTGGGTCACTTAACGATGTGTCACGATGAACAATCACTAGATCTCAGTTAATGAGGCTAACCATTTATTACAGTTCAATTTATTTTGTAGAAAAAGGGTGATAATAAAACTTGAAGGAACCACCAAGCAACATGGATGAAGGAATGCCAAAGAACGTCATTAGTTAGAATCATCAGATATAAATTAAAGCCAAAGGCCAATACAACTAAAAAGTATTACTTAGTTATTTAATAAAATTTGTTTGTGACACTCAGACTAGGGATTTTTCCTAGAGCGAGAACTATTTTCATAAGGTTATTTTCATAACCTTTTGTTGAGCGAGAACTATTTAAGCTTGTCTTAGGATTTCTTTCCATCAATTTTTAGAAAATATCAGAGCTTTTCCTCTTTCCCTTCGTTCTTCACGAGCAAAACCCACAATTCTCTCGATTGTTTTCAAATGTCGATTTGTGTTTTGAATTCTTATTCTTCGTGAGAGTCAGATTAGTATTCCTTTTACTACAACTACTTCGTTTCATTTGTGGAGCAATGTCATTGCCTAGTTGTTGAAGCTCACATGCTATCAAGTTGGAGTGTCTTCTTCTCTTAGAAAGATTGCCTTGGAGTAGGAAGCTGTAGAATTTAAGCAGTTTTTTGACCGACTTGCTGTTTTGTGTTTTACTAGTCTTCACTTTAATTTGGTTGGCGAGAATTCTATCTTGGGCTGGTAAAAGGGATCAAACTTTTGAAGGAACATTCACTAGAAATTTATAACCAATGATCAAGGCTGAAAATCTTGTTGAAATCCCTAGAAACAGTGACAATTGTATATTCAAGATTCAATTTTTATCTACGTCTGGTCACCAGTACTTGACTACCAGTCACCGGCATTATGTCCAGAAGTAACACCAAAGAGGGGTATGGTTGACTGATCTGCTTAACTGGTCAACCATGAATTGTACAGAGGCGATTCTAAAAGAGTCTGCTCTACAACTTCTATTTCTTCGGTCAACCGTAAATCGTCTAGTAGCAGCCCTTTGAATCTATGTATTTTTTGATCATCCGCTCCCTTATCACAAGTCAATCACACCACTCTATAAATCTTCTAAACCCTACCCAAAGCATGTCATTTGGTATGAGAGCCTAACTTTAATGATGATGACCATGAGTGAAGCAAATACATCTCAAATGGGTGACTCGACTGTACAACCGCCATCCCACCCACCTATTGCAGAAGCCAAAACTAGCGCTCAAGGATAAATAGATGACTTAAGAGCCTCTCTTTCTACCATCACCCAACAATTAAAATAGCTAATGAATTAGAAATGATAGGGCTCTAAGAGCTTTTAGACCAAGGGTCCAAGGGGTGTTAGAAGAGGAAAACAAGAGATGAAAGATGTGATAGAAGAAAGGACTGACGATGATATCGATTATGAGGCATAGTCCAAGGTATGTCAATGACATTTATGATGTTTTGAGACATATGAAACTCTCCATACCTATGTTTAGAGGATCTAACAATGGAGACAAATTTCTTGAATGGGTTGAGAAAGTTGAGAAAATTTTTGATTGTTATAATAATTTAGAAAAGACTAAGATTCAAATGGTCTCTCTAGAATTTACTAGTTATGCTAATCTCTTGTGGGAATGTCTTAAAACTCAAAGAATGTGAGATGGCGAAGGAGTAATCTTGACTTGGAGCATGATAAAACAATTAATGCGACGGCGATTTGTGTCAAGTCACTACAAGCAGGAGCTTTTCTTACAAATACAAAGTTTGAGGCAAGAAGTACTACCCGTAGAGAACTATGTGACATAATTTAAAAATTTGAAGATTCATAGTGTGATTGAAAAGCCTAAGCAACAAACTATAGCAAGATGCATCAAGGGTCTAAAAAAGGAAATTAGGGATGTGGTTGAATTACAACCATATGTGCCCTTGGATTGAGTAATCCAATTTTCCTTTAAAGTAGAATGGCAATGCAAGAGATCTTTGAAAGTGTTTAGTGATAGGCCAACACCAAGGACCCCCATAGCAAATAAACTACAACCTGAGTTTGAAGTTAAGCAAGTTCTTAATAAGTTCACAGTGGGTCAAGGACAAGAAAAGAAAATTAGTGGGGACTCAATGCGAACAAGAGCTTGGGAAATCAAGTGTTTCAAGTTTCTTGGATCTGGACACATAGCCTCCTAGTGTCTAAATCAGAGGGTAATGATCTTAAGAGAATGCTCCAATGAATTTGAAAGTGATGATGAAGAAGTTGTAGTTACTAAAGAAGATGAGGAATTACAAGAGAAGAGAAAGTGGTTTTTGCTCAAAAGGGTCCTCTCCTCATAGTTATTTGGAGGGCTCTTACTACACAAAGTCAAGATGACATGTGTCAGAGAGCAAACATCTTCCATAAATGTTGTTTAGTCAAAGAGAAAATATGCACTTTAATTATTTATGGGTGTAGTTGCATCAACGTTGCCTCTATGGATATGGTGGAAAAGTTGAGGTTAGAGAGATTTGTATACCCGATTCCTTACAAATTAAGTTGGCTTACCGACAAAGGGGATTTAAATGTGACAGAGCAAGTGGAGATTCCCTTTTCCATGGGAAATTATCGAGATGTGGTTATTTGTGATGTAGTTCCTATGGAAGCAAGTTATATCTTGTTTGGTAGGCCAAGGCAATTTGACAAGAGGGCTATCCATGATGGGTATACAAATTTTTATTCATTCAAGCATGAGGGTAAAGATGGTTAAGTTAGCCCCTTTACGTACAGATCAAATAAAAATTAACCTTCAAGTTAGAAAGGAGAACACCAAGAAAGAAATTATGTTCATATTGAAGAATGAGTTGAAGAAAATTTTATCAAGTTACAGATGTACCACAAGGCCTAATCACAAAATCCCGAGCCAAGACGCTCACTAACTTATTTATTTATTCTTATTTTGCAGGTGAAACATTCTATGATAAGTTGGAGGAAGCACCATCCATAAATGTTATGGAGAAACCAAAACACTTGCTCAAATGGGAGCTCATTTGTATCACTCGAGACACCTCCAAATCCAACATTTCCACGGTTCACTAAAGCGATTTAATGCCATCAAAAGGGAAGTCACTTCAAAAGTAGAAAGGGAGGTAGCATAGGGTAATTTTATGGCTTTATTTTGGAACATTTGGTTGTAGAATTTTAATGGTTGATTGGGATGCTCTCGGCTTAGCCTAGTGGCCGAGAGCACATTTTTATGTTTTGGTTATTTGGACATTATTTTCATTTAGATTAGGGCAACCCTAATTTAAAGGGGTATATAAGCCCTCTTTATGGCTTGTCTAAACTTAGATTATCATCAGCTCAAAGTTATCCCTTTTTCAAGGGTTGGATTTCCCTCTATTTTGGCCAAACCCTTTTGGTGTTCACCAATAAGATTTTTTGTCAAAAATTGGTTTTATTGTGTTTCTTGTGAGCTTTTAGTGAATTCTTTTAAAGCTATTCTTTTCTCCATATTTTCCAGAGGTGGACATCTCCAGCAGAGGAGTAGAAAGCTTGCAAAGATCCAAGTTGGAGTGCTTCCACCATTGGAAGTCATTAAAGTCAATTGGCACGGTTTAGGTGCCTATTTGGACCAACTTCCACCCCTCCGCTCATAACTTCCATTTCCAAATGATTATGCCTCTAATTTTTGGAGGGCTTCCCTTTCACTCACCAAGTAGGGTCTAGTCCAAATTTCATGCCATTTAGATTCGAATCTAATGAGTTACGCATTCTGCCATTTCAGGTCCATTTCTTTCCTTAATAGGCACTCGGACCAGCTTGTACTCCTTCATCCATAACTTCCTCTTCTAAATGAATTTTTGTGAGATTTTTGGAGGGCTTCATTTTCATTCACAGAATAGTGTGTGGTCCAAATTTCACATAATTTAGACACATATAGACTAAGTTAAGCTAGTTGCCATTTTGGGTCCCATTCTTCCTCTAATAGCCACTTGCATTAAGGGGTTTCCATCTATCCCCTTATTCGTAGTTCATCAATTACCAGCTTCTTGTTATGATTATGCTTTGAGAAAGGCTTGAAGAGAGGGGAGTAATTCCTAAGGTAATCAAAGATCTTATTGAGCAATTGCAAGATGTTTTTCTAGAAGAACTTCCTCGTGGACTCCCTCCTATTTGGGGCATTGAGCACCAAATTAATCTTCTACCAGGAGTTGTTTAGCCGACCAAGCCCTCTTATAGATTAAATTCGAAAAAAGCAAAAGAGCTACACAAGCAAGTTACTAATTTACTTGAAAAGGGGTACATCCGTGAATCATTGAGTCATTGTGAAGTTCCAACGTTATTAGTACCAAAAAAGGATGGCTTTATGAGAATGTAAGTGGATAGTCGGACCATCAACTAGATAACCATCAAATATAGATTTATGATACTAAGACTTGAAGACATGTTGGATGAATTGAGCGGGTCATGTCACAACCTAGAGGTAGGTCTAACAAAATTGCCAGGTTAGGCAACCTGATCCTTGAAAAGAATTTGATCGCTCAGCACAAGGTTAGGATGAAGCGGAAATCTTAACATGAAATTAAGCCAAAAACGCAAATCCCATGAGTTGAGGATCCACATAGTGATAAGCAAGAGTCAAGATAATATAAAAATAAACAAAGAATGTATTGTGTAGGAATCAAATCAAACAACACCAAACAACAAATCTCAAATGTACTAGAGATGAAAGGATCGCCAACGACCTTTGCCCAACCAAGGGGAAGTCAAAGCGCACAAATGGGAAACACGAGCAGACATGCCGCAAAGACTCCGTAAAGATATCTATTCACCAAATTTGAAAAAAAAAATATAGTCTAAGGGGTGAGTGACAAACTTAGTAGGGAAATCTATACTAAAATGGTTTTTCTCATCCTTTAGAAACCAATGTCATGCTTCTCATTTCCTGTACATGGATTTTCAATCATAAAATTCTTTACCATTTTATTAAACAGGCCTAAGGCCGTCAATGAGGCTTTTGTCAAAACATGTTGTAGACATAGATAACTATATCTTAAAAATATGGCAACACCATTTTCCATTTGAAAACATCATCCGTGAAAAGGGATGGTCACACAAGGACTCATCTAGTACTCATCATAGAATAGGTGGTCATCCATCGATAACAACACCTCATAAGGTGGAAGAAGAAAAATGTCGGCAATCCAGAAATCCAGCATGTCACCCGAGTTACCGATGAGCCATGCTTAATGCTGACACAACCTGTATAATTGAGAAACGAATAAGGTTGCGGGTGATGGATTGCTCCTCAACTAGCTACCTACAAGATCCAAATTGATGAGGGTTGCCGATGAGCGCAGCTATGAGCCGTCACGCCACCCGTCAAATGGAAATGTACTAGGCAAGCAAAACGTAGCGACTAACAACCTTTTGATCCATATGACTAAAAACCTTGACCAGGTTCTGGGGCTCAAAACCCAAGAAGTGCATCATTACCGCCCTATCACCCTTTCGACTTCTGGGGCTTGAAACCGGAGGATGTCACAATACCCTATCACCCTTTTGCAACAATCAATCTTCTCGCAATAGAAGATTGCACAGGATAACCTTGTGATGCTTTAGCACCAAAACTGCCTAAAATATCAAGATGATTCATCTTCTCAATATAACCACAGAATATCAAACAACATACCATGTACGATAAAGTAAACACGAGAAAATATACATATACATAAAAATGGATGTGTTGTCAAAGCAGTCCCCACCGGGTTTTCATATGTGGTACCCCACAAAATATCAGTTTGAAACCCATGATGCAATGCAGCACATAAAGTACAAAAATCTCTACCTCCATGATGACCACGACAACCTTACCAATTAGCCAACTCCACGCGCTATCGGAGGTGAGTGTCAAAACTAGTGACATCTCCAGAACCTATAACAAGGTTGATGTCAAAATCTCAACAATCGCATAGGGGATAACAAATATGTCCTAAATCAAGACTAGGAATCCAAGACGGGCTCTAGAGACAACCACTAGTCCTAAACCAAAAATGAAATCTAGGAATACATCAAGAGTCCTAGATCAAAACATGAAACCATACCCAAAACTAGATATGGCTAGAGAAGCCGAACGAAGTTCACTAAACCCAACATTGAGAAACAAATTATATGAATGATTAAACATAACAACAGTCGATCCGACACCTCAACAAACAACTAGAAAGACCCATCAGTCGACAAGACATGGTGACAGTCAATGGAATATGACAAGCTCGACCTGAACAACTCGGTCAAGGAGACATAGCTGAAATCAATAGAACTCGACCATGGTCGATAAGGCATAATTGTGGTCAACAAAGACTACGCAATAGTCAACGAGGCAAAGCGAAGGTCAACTGGGACCTCAGAGCGTCGACCAGACTCAACGATTCTCAACCAAGACCATTCAGTGTTGACGAGACACGTCGACGATCAATCACAGCCTCACAGTACTTGATAAGACACGCACGCAACCATCTAAGACTCAACAGTCGAGGAGACTCAACTAAAGTCAATAGAGTATAACGTTATTGGGGATTAACTTAAAATCCATAAATTGAACAGAGCCTAAAACCATGTCAAAGAACAAGAATTTCCTTCAATAATGACAAGGAAATAGTGGAAGGATTCTATACCAAGTCTAGGAACCCAACCAACGTGCAAACGACTCAAAAAAGAAAAAAAATACACTGTGTAGTCAACAAGGGACCTCCTATAGTCAACTTGGGATCATTTATGCACAATGTGCCAAATTTGCAATTGACCGAATCTGTGTCTGTAGTTGACCGAGCAACTACATTTGATTGCATGAACAGTAGCGGTCAACAGCACACAGCTTTTTGGTCTACCAAAAATCAACCAGTGCGTTACCAACATGATTGGTCGACCAAACATCGCACAGAGGTTGACCGAGATGATTTTTGGGCACAATTTTTTGACAAAAAACATGCCATTTTGTCCATTTTCAGCCTCCAAACAACCAATACTTAAGCATAAACTCTAATTCTACTAACATAAAGCAAAAATTTCCCCTGGATTTGAGTTTTCCAAGCTCAAATCTAAAGTTAACAAAAACAAAAATTTTTGAAACAGAAAAACAAAGCTAGAAATTCACTTCCCCATGAAACGTCTTTACGAAAGACATGTACAAGACAATACAAACACAAATCGAGTAGAGAAATGGTGAGAATTGCTCGCCGGCTTCTCCCCCCTTCTTTTCTCTCTCCCTCTCTCGTTCGTGACTTCCTAGCAAAGGAAATCAATTTCTTTTTAAAAAGAAAAAAGAAATAAATAAATTTATTTATATACTAAATATAATATAAATTAATATATTACAAATAATAAATAAAATCCTTAAATTCTAATCCAAATATACACACAACTCGATCTAAGGAAACGATAACTTACCGAACAAAATCTTGTAGCTTCAAGCAGCAGGGGAGCACAGAACGTGCAAATTGGCCATTGATTGGTCCTCTTTCACACCTAGACAAAGACCCACAACATGTGGCAAGAACCTGGTCAACAGAAAACATTTTAACTTGGTCAAAGAGAAAAATGTACTAATATATATATATATGTATGTATGTATGTATAATCCCAAAATTATGGATTTTAGAAGTCAGCCCTATTCTCAAAGGAGAATCTCAAGATTCAATACCATCAAATTCGTATGAATTGATGAATGGAAAATGGCATTCAAGACAAAGTATGGACTCTATGAGTGGCTAGTGATACCTTTTAAACTTTCAAATGCTCTAAGCATTTTTTATGAGACTTATGCACCATGTATTGAAAGAGTATTTGGGAAAACTCATTGTGGTATACTTTGACGATATCCTGGTGTATAGCACCGATTTGGACCAACATGTTGATCATCTACGACAACTATTTGAGACCCTGCGATGAGTCAAACTTTATGAAAATTTAACAAAATGTTCTTTTGTGCAGGAAAAGATATAATTTCGTGGGTTTATTCTATCTCATCGGGGAGTTGAGGTGGATGATGAAAAGCTAATAGCTATTAAAGAATGGCTAATCCTTACCTATATTTCCAAAGTGGGGAGTTTCCATGGTCTCGCTTTCTTTTATCGGATGTTTGTCATAATTTTAGCACTATTATGGCTCCAATTACATATTACACAAAGAAAGGAAAGGAGTTTCAGTGGGACAAGGATTGTCAAGCAAGTTTTCAATTGATCAAATTTTTCAATAAGGTTTTTGAAGTAGAATGTGATGAGTCAAAATTGGGCATTAGAGCTATTCTTGTGCAAGAAGGAAGACCAATTGTGTATTTCAGCAAGAAGTTGAATGGGGAGAGCCCTACATTATTCAACTTATGACAAAGAATTCTATGTTGTAGTAAGAGCACTCGAGGTGTGGCAACATTATCTACTTTTAAGAGAATTTATTATTTATACAGATCACCATACCCTTAAACATGTCAATAGTCAAGGCAAGCTAAATAGGAGACATGCAAAATGGGTGAAATTCCTTGAAAGATATCCATATATGGTCGAGTACAAGAAAGGAGAAAACAATGTAGTAGTTGATGCACTCTCTAGAAGGTGCATGTTTTGAACTAAATTGAATACTAGAATATTGGGATTCAATTAGATGAAAGGTGCTTATGTGGAAGATAAGGACTTAGGATATTGGTTTGGAAATTGTGGATCAAAATCAAAAAATGGGTATTATATTATCGATGGATACTTGTTCAAAGGTGGAAAATTATGCATACCTAATTGTAGTCTCTAAGAATCACTTGTTGAGAAGCCCATGGAGGTGATCTTTCGAGTCATTTTGGCTAGAAAAAAAACTCTAAAAGCTGTAAAAGAACATTTTTATTGCCCAGATATGTCAAAGGAAGTTCATAAAATTGTTGAGAGGAGTATCAATTGCAAAAAGGCTAAAATTTGTCTTCAACCTCATGGATTGTACATGCCCTTGCCGATTCTTAGCCATTCATGGGTGCAATTGAGCATGGATTATGTTATGGGTGTACCTTGTACAACAAGAAATACAGAAGCAATCATGATGGTAGTTGATCGTTTCTCAGAGATGGCTCACTTTATTCCTTGTTCAAAAACTGATGATTCATATTACATTTCTGATCTTTTCTTTGAAAAAGTGATAAGGCTTCACGAGGTACCAAGTTTGATAGTTTTAGATAGAGACAGTAAATTTTTAAATTCTTTCTAGAAGACCTTATGGAGGTTATTGGAAACTAAGTTATTATTCAGCACCTCATTCAACCTTCAAACCGACGGCTAGATAGATGTAGTAAATAGAACCATGGGATCTCTATTGAAAATTGTTGTGAGGAAGCAATGATAGATTAGGACTTGCAACTCCCTTATGTATAGTTCACTTACAACCGAAGTGTTCACAGTACAACTCAAAAGTTTCCATTTGAAATGGTTTACGGGTCAATCCTCTCACGGATCTTATTCCGCTACCAAACGATGGATTAATAAATGTGGATAGAGAGATAAAGGCCAAATTAGTTAAAGAAATGCATGAACAAGTGAGCAAAGAAATTCATTTTAAGAACAAAATGTACGCAAAAAATGCTAATAAAGGAAGGAAATTGATGGCATTCGACAAAGGAGATTTAGTATGATTACACTTGAGAAAGGAGAGGTTCCCTAAGCAAAGAAAATCTAAACTTATGGCCAGAGTCAATGGTCCTTTTAAAATCATTGAGAAGACCAACAACAATGCCTAGAAGATTGAGCTTCTATGAGAATATGGAATTTTAGCTACTTGTAATGTTCAAGACCTTTCTCCTTATTTAGGGAAAGAATAAAAAGAAGAAGAGACCTTGTATTTGAGGTCAACTCTTCTTCCACCCCTAGAGGATGATGTGCCATGAGGACCAATTACGTGATCTCAATCAAGGAGGTTTTTGAGATTGCTCAAAGTATGGAGAGAGTGTTTGATGCCAACTCTTGGCATTTTTAGGAGAATTTGGACAAGAAAGAGGAGAGGAAGGCAATGAAGAAAAACTAGGGGAAGTTTCAAGGATAAGGATCCGACCCTAGGTGTCAATAGGAAGTTGTCTAGTAGCGGCCGTTACAACACTTATACCTATTAGACATGTGGACAACCAGGGCATTTGAAGAAGAACTGCATGTAAAACAAGTAGCAACAACCACCATGTTAGTCCTTCTCTTCTTCCTAGGGTAGTGCTGCTCAGAGTACTCTTGCAGATGTATGTGGTTTTAGCAGGTCATATTTCCAACAGTATCAAGGACAATAGGTTTTCACTCAGTCTACAGGGCCTCAACTGAATTATTACACCATTTACCATCTAATCAATCTAGACTTTCAGAGGCTGACTGATTATCAACAAAGCTATGGGTCTAGTCCTTACCCGTAGCAAGGATCCACTGGTTTTAGAGAACAGTCTTTTCAAAGCAGTGGTGCATGTCTTATGTAATATCCAGGATTTTAATGAAATTAAAATCTCATTATCTATGAATTTTGGAAGTTTTATAATGATTTTTCCCATTGAATATAATACCCCAATTTCCCATAACATAATGAAGTCCAAGATAAAGACACATTGAATGGCAAGTCATGGCCTATGGTGGTGTTAAGGATTGAGGAGGGTCTAATGGAGGCCCAAGGAAGGAATGGATTGAATAGAAAAGGGATAAAATTGAAGATGGACCGAAGCAGCCCACGGCCCAGGCCACTGCGTGGGCCGCCCATAAGTCAATGGGTGCAACGTCCAAACAAACGCCCGCCAGCCAACAGCACTCCCGCCAGCTAACAGCACGCCAGCCTGCCTTGACCGCGTGCCTGCCAATGTTGACTGTTGCGCCAGCTGCCGACCACTGCGCCTAGCACCGCCTCCCAAGTGCCACCCGCGGCAATTATTCACCTAACATTGAATTTTTCCATTCTTTTGTATATTTTATGTAATTTTATAATGTTTCTCTGTCCCCTAGAGTTGCCTATAAATAGATTGGCAAACCTTCAATGCAAATCATAACTTACAACTTGAAATTTGAGAGCATTTTGCTTATACAGTGATTCTCTTCTTGAGTTCTCTTTGAGGACTTGATCTTCTTCAATTGTTTGCTTAAAGAGATCAAAGTTGATAGCTTTGGTTCAACCAGCAAGTTTAGTTTGGGTCAATCTCCTTCCTTTGGTAGTTTCGGTTCTTATCTCTCCATAGATAACAGGTCAAACTCTTAATCCGTTTGAATCTCCACGGCATCCTGTGAACATTCTGCATTGTTTTCGAGTCTCGGATAATTGAGGGTGAAAGTGTGGAGAAGGAGTTACTCTAGAATCTAGAGAAGTTATGCTTTGGGAAATTCTAGCGTAGGAAAATTCTACAAAAGCTTCCCATGGATGTGCAAATGCCTATAAATAGAGGCATTGGATGAAGGAAGAAATCACACCAAAGCGAGAGAGAAGTAGAGGAGCCAGAGAGAAGGAAGGGAGAGAAGAGAAATTTGAGTGCTTGTGAGAGTTTTGGGTTACGAAGTTTAGGGGTGGAATCGTTAAAGCAGGAATTTTGACGAGAGAAATTACGCGGTAGCTCTTGGATTATTTTGGTAATAACAAGAAACAAATAAGGAGCTAAACACGTTAAGGACCATAGGTAAGTGATTGCATGTGTTTTGGTCTTCGGACCCTACATCACAAGAGTTACGAGTTGTATGCTGACTGTTAAGTGTTTTTATGAATATTTAAGTTGTTTACTACTTTACTAAAAATTAAGCATATTCCATGTATTGTACTATTGGTTGTTGAATTTTCATTAGAATTAAGTTCTTTTAATGTTATGTTTAATAGATGAGCATGCTTAAAGATTTTATACTGTATGTATTCACGAACATCATGCATCATGGTTTTCTAAATGAAACAAAAATGGTTTACATACATGATTTTGAAAAGGAAACCGAAAAGAATGAAAAGACATAAATGTAAAAACAATAAAATGAACTATGAGTTTATTAGTTGGTCTTTAGACTAGCTAGCCAAAGGATATGTGAGACTGTTTAAGTCTTAATGGCACAGTCACTAGTAAGCGAAGGTCGGAGCTCGAGCTTCATACTCGGCATAGTCGCTAGTAAAGCTTTCGGTTGTAGTCGGAGCTGCTTATTCCTGAGGGTAGTCATTGTGTGAGCACAATAGCTAATAGGTGGTTCGGTTGGAGCCGAATTCTTTGCCACATATACGTCTGTGGACAAAGATTGGGACAGACCGCCTAATGGTTAGTGAGGTCGTTTAAGCCTTTGTGGCACGGGAGGTTGGAGCCCGAGCCGCTAGCTAAACTTTCGGTAGGAGCCAGAGGTTCTATACCAAAGGTGTCAGGGACTGTAAATGAAATGGTAAAAGATAAATGAAAGACAGAAAACGGAAACACATATGGTTTTGAAAAGCTCATTGCATGAGCACTATGCCATTTTTTCCTATCACTTACTGGGCATTAAGCTCATAACTTCTTGTCTTGTGATATAGGTATACGCCTAAAAACAGATGAACAATATATAGAGCCGTTGATGAAGGATTTACACGTAGCGGATCTTGTGGCTGGCTGGACTAAAAGAGTAAATGGTTTTGTAAGTAATAAAGTAAACATTTTACGCTTACTAAATGCATTTTAAGTTTAATAATATTTTTATTAATACTTCCGCTATATTTCAAGAAAAAGGATTTTTAATAAAATAAAGTTATTTCGCTGTTAAAATTTTTTAAGTAAGTATATTTCTTAAAACGATAAATGAGAAAATGATTTGAAGTAATGGATTTGTTTAATACTTGGTTTTAAAAGGAAAGGCTTACTCTGATATTATAAAAAGAAAGGTTTTAAATTTCACATTATTTTAAAGAAAATAAAAATCGAGATGTTACATCTTAGTTCTGTTAAGGGTGGTTGTGGGAAGGGCAACAAGTGTAAGGAGAATGTCTCTAGGTAGGCAAATGTAGTAGGTGGAATTGAGTAGTTTTACAGCCAGGAAGACCAAGGTGTCATTGATAGTACTATTCTTATTTCTCACTCTTTTGCACAAGTATTGTTCGATACCGAGTGATGTGCCACAGATTCCCTCTATCTACAATCAAGCATGGAGATTCACTAATGATATTTTCAGTGTTTATTTTGTAGGTGTTCAAAGAGGAAAGATAATGAATTACATTCATCAAGCATCCAAATATATGTTGGAGCTATTCAAGATCAAGCATAAATGGAAAATCAAAGACAAGTTTAAAGAATGTATTAGACAATCTAAACCCCGAGCCGTATTTGGCTTATTTGACAGTCTTCAAAGTCTTATATCAAAAAGTATGCTTCATAAAAGTTGTATCTAACTTTTCAAGCTTTCTAGAATGAAGTTTTACGTTAAATTTAGAGTTTTTTTACTATGCCAAAAGGTCCCCCAATAGAGAGCTACATTTCTGCTAAAGAAGCTCATTCTTTCTTATTTGGAATTGAACCCAAATCAATTTGGCAGGATGAGAAGGCTACGGATTTTGAACTCTAACAAGATTAGAGTGATGTTCAAATTTTACTAGATCTTCTAGTTATTTAGTTATTTTTGAATTATTTTAAGTTTACTTAGATCTTTTAGTTATTCAGTTATTTTTGAATTTTCAATGGATATTTTAGTTTTTAGAGGATTCGATTAGGGAATTGCATAAATTGAGTTCTATCTCTAGTTCAATTGCTTTTATTTTATTATGGGCTATTTATACCCCACTAAGACTTTTATGAAAGTTAGTTTTTGAATAATTAAAACTCTCTTATAAGTCGTGGCTATTATTGTTTTCTCTTAGATTAATTTTAATCTTTGTGAGTGTGAAAATTGAAAGTTTGAATATTGTGAGTATTACTCGAGCTTTGTCCATTCATGCAATCTTCTAACCAAATTCAATTGGTGAGTTTCTTTTATAAAATTGGACATAAACTCTCAATATTACTTGTTGGAGTGAGTTCCTTTTTTTTAAAGGAATTTCTTTGGTGGAATAGAAAGGTTGTAGCTTTGGCAATCTTTTCACAAACCAACTTGCCACACATTGCATTCTGTTGCACGTTACTAGGTCAACGCACTCCTTTATTTATTCTATATTTGCATCAATTTTGGGTTTGTTAATAGAGAAGATGAAATCTCTATTGATTCTTAGCACTCTCCTAGGTGTCCAGATTGGAGTGTCCTCTGTGTGTAGAGAAGTTTGTATGGTTATCGATGACTACAAGTTTTCTATAAACTTGGTTGTCTTGTCGATGAGTTAGTTTGATTTGATGTTGGGCATAAATTTTCTGAGAAAGTATAGGGAGACTATTGAGTGCCACCAGAAAAAGTCATGGTCATTTTGAAAGATGGACAAGTTGTTGTCTACTGCAATTGTTCTAGTATGGTAATGACTAACCTCATACTATGGGCTTGTCTGGGTTACTGTAATAGATTAGGATAGCATAGGAGTCTCTGGTTGGTTGATGTTGATGGCAAGACCACTAGCCAAGACATGGATATCTCAGTTGCGAAAAAGTTTTTAGATGTGTTTCTTGATGAGTTGTCAGAGCTACCTCCAGATTCAAAGATAGAGTTTTGTATCAATTTAGTCCCCTCTACTACCCCAATTTAGATCCCCGCATATAAGATAGCTCCTATAGAGTTGTCTGAGTTAAGGACGCAGTTGGATGAGTTAAGGATGCTATAGGTACCATGTGATGAGATTTTTGTTGATCCTACAAAAATCGAGGAAGTTGTTGTTGGACCGATGCTGGATTAATGGACCGGGGGGGTTGGGGGTGGTGAATTAGGCTAGTTAAATTTTTAGTACAATATTATAATTCTATTTCCTAAATATAAGAGATTGAAAAAAGAAAACGATAATGTTGTGAAAAAGCATGTTGATATAGCTCAAGTTTTTGAAAACGAGATTAGCGATTTAAAAGCTAAGAATGATGAGCTAAATGCTATGGTACTTAAATTCACAAATAGTAGCAAAAACTTAAACATGCTTCTAGGGCAACAAAGAGTAACATTTGACAAAGCCGGAATGGGATATCAACCCCTTCAAAAGAAAACGAATTATAGGAATGTCTTTGTCAAACCGTATACATGTTATACATGTAATTCATTAGGACACAAATCTAATTCTTGTCCTTCAAAATTAACAAAAGGAAAGTTGATAAATTTGTATAGGTTCCAAAAGGAACCAAAATTAACCCCAAAGGACCCAAAAAGACTTGGGTACCTAAAATGTCAACGTGACTTTTGTTTGTAAGTTGGAGATTCTCCTACAAAGGATGAGTGGTACTTGGACAGTGGATGTTCAAGACATATGACGAGAGACTTTTCAAAGTTCACCTCCATTAAGGACAAGAAAGGAAGTGTGACATTTGGAGGTAACCAAAAAGGTAAAATTATTGGGATTGGCAACATAGGTAACCCTTCTAATCTCATAATTGAGGATGTATTATTGGTTAATGGTTTAAAGCATAATTTATTGAGTATTAGCCAATTGTGGGATAAAGGATACAAAGTTATTTTTGAATCTAAATCTTGCATGATAATGGATGAATAAAATGGGAAAGTTTTATTCATGGGGTATAGACATGAAAATATTTATGCTATTGATTTAAATAGTATATTATGCAATGACGAAAAATGTTTTAGTGCAAATGCTTCTAACAATTCTTGGTTTTGGCATAGAAAATTAGGACACGTAGGAATGGATATCTTAGCTAGGATTTCAAGAAATAATCTAATCAAGGGTCTTCCTAAAATATTGTTTGAAAAAGATAGAGTTTGTGATGCTTGTTAAAAGGGAAAGCAAACTAAAAGCTCATTCTCTTCCAAACAGTATATTTCAACATCTAAGCCTCTCCAACTACTTCATATGGACCTCCTTTGTCCTTCTAAGGTTTCAAGCTTAGGAGGAAAACACTATGCTCATGTAATTGTGGATGATTTTTCAACATATACATGGGCTTTCTTTCTAAGAACAAAGGATGAAACCTTTGAAGTGTTTTCTAGTTTTAGGAAAAAGGTTCAAAATGAGAATGAACTCACCATTGTCACAATAAGGAGTGATCATGGTGGTGAATTAAAAAATGAACAATTTGATGCTCTTTGTCAAAAAATATGGCATGAACACAACTTTTCTTCTCCTAGAACCCCTCAACAAAATGGAGTTGTTGACAGGAAAAATCGAACACTCAAAGAACTAGCAAGGACTATGCTTAATGAGAATGATCTTCCCAAATATTTTTGAGCGGAAGCCGTTACAACGGCGTGGTATGTTCTTAACTGTGTCTCCATCCGTTCAACCTTAGAAAAGACACCCTACGAACTTTGGAATTATAGAACCCCAAATGTAAGTTATTTTAAAGCTTTTGGATGCAAATGCTTCATTCTTAACCAAGGATAACATAAGGAAATTTAATTCCAAGACGAATGTAGGAAATTTTTGAGGATACTACTCCTCTAGTAAAGCATATAGGGTGTTCAACAAAAAGTATGTTAGTTGTGGAGGAATCCATGTACGTCACTTTTAACGAATCTATTCCTTCACCTAGAGTTGATAAACCACTCATTGATTTAGAAAATGAGCTTTAATCTCTTAGCTTATGAGATAAAGGAAAGGAAATTCTTGAAAGTCATCCTCAAGAATCTCAAAACCAATTCTTAGTGGGAACATCAAGAGAAGATATTCATGATGACTTACCATAAGATTGGAGGTATGCCAAAAGTCATCCTATGGATGATGTTCTTGGTGATCCCAACCTGGGAGTCAAGACTAGGTCCTCCCCTAAGAATTTATGTGCCAATATGGCCTTTATTTCTCAAATAGAGCCTAAGAATTTTGATGAAGCAGAAATTGATGAAAATTGGATAATGGCCATGCAAGAGGAACTAAATCAATTTGAAAGAAACAATGTTTGAGAACTTGTTCCAAGGCCACAAGATCATTCAATTATTGAAACCAAATGGGTATTTAAGAACAAATTGGATGAAAGTGGAGTTGTAGTGAGAAATAAAGCGAGGCTAGTGGCAAAAGGATAAATCAAGAGGAAGGAATTGATTTTAAAGAAACTTTTGCACTGGTAGCTCATTTAGAATCAATTCGTATGCTCTTAGCTTTTGCTTGCTACAAGAATTTCACTATTTACCAAATGGATGTTAAGAGTGCATTTCTTAATGTATATATTATGGAGGAAGTATATGTTGAGCAACCATTAGGGTTTTAATTATATGACAAACTTGATCATGTGTATAAAATTCATAAAGCCCTATATGGTCTAAAACAAACTCCAAAAGCATGGTACGAACGGTTGAGAAAATTCCTAAAAGAAAGAGATTCCACAATACGAAAAATTGATTCAACCTTATTCATCAAACACAATGGTTAAGACATTATGATTGTGCAAATCTGGGTTGATGATATTATCTTCGTTTCTATCAATGAAACACTTTGCAAAGAGTTTTACGTATTTAATGCAAAGTAAATTTGAGATGAGCATGATGGGAGAATTGAAATTCTTTCTTGGTTTGCAAATTAGACAATCTCAAGATGAGATTTTCTTAAATCAAGTGAAATATGTCAATGAACTCATTAAAAGATTTGGAAGGGTTTCTTCCAAATCCTCACAAACTCCAATGAGCACCTCCACAAAATTAGATAAAGATGAAAATTATAAAGATGTTGATATAAAGAAATATTGTGGTAGGATTGGATCACTCTTGTACTTATCGACAAGTAGGCCCGATATTCTCTTTAATGTGTGCTTGTGTGCGATATTTCAAACCTCTCCTAAAGAGTCTCACTTAAATGTTGTCAAGAGAATTTTCAAATATTTAAGTGAGACAAATAGTCTTGGATTATGGTATCCCAAAGGTGCCTCATTTGCTCTAGTGGGATATACCGACTCCTATTATGTAGGGAGCTTGGTTGATAGAAAAGGCACGAGTGGAACGTGCCAATTTCTTATAGAATCTCTAGTTTCTTGGTTCTCTAAGAAACAAAATTCAGTGCACTTTTGACGGCGAAAAGTGAATATACAGCAGCAAGAAGTTGTTGCACTCAAGTACTATGGATGAAGCAAACCTTAGAAGATTATGGACAAATTTTCAATAAAATTCTAATTAAATGTCACAACACGAGTGCAATCAGTATTTCCAAAATGCCGGTCTTACATTCACCGATAAAACACATTGAGATACGACATCATTTCATCTGTGACCGTGTGTCTAAAGGTGACATAGCTCTTGAATTTGTAAATACCGAGAATCAATTAGTGGATATATTCACTAAGCCACTAGATGAAATGACATTTTGTGACATATGGATTCGATTGGGATTGATGTACCTTGATCAAACTTGAGAAGAATTTTTGAGTTGCTCCAATTGGTTGAACTATTTTAATCCCCATTAAATGTTTTTGGTAATTGAGAAAGGGGGAGAAATCAACTTGATAAAATTTCTTTAAAAAAGTTAAAATGAGTTTAATTTGTCAATTGGTAGAATTTGAATTCTTGGAGTATAAGAATTCAATGAGAATTTGGTTAATTCAATTTCAATTTGACCGAATTAGAGTAAGGAAATTGGTGTGCAATGGATGCACAATTTTGGACGACCAATTTTCCTATAAATTGCTCTCAAATTGTAGTTTTCGGTCGACCAATTATGATTAGGTAGACCAAAAAATAAGCAAGATTAATTCTGTTATATCCCTCGACAATTTTGGTCGACCACCTAATTTTTGGTTGACCAAATCGTGTTTTAAAACAAATTTTGGAGCTACCAAACCCTAAACCGTGTGAACTCTATCTCTCCTCTGGCAATTTTTGGCAAACACCAGGTGACTCCCACATGATTTCTCTTTGATTTTCTGCCTTCCCCACTCTGTCCTCAACTATCTTCATATCATTGTTCATCTCCAGTGTCATTTTTCAAAAGTTCTCATCAATTGCATCACGTGCGTCTAGCAAACGAAAATCTTCAGCGAAGAAAGGTAGCTCCTCTATGCCGAAAAATTTTAGGTCTAAATTATATGCTAGTGATTCATGTCAAGAAAGATATGTGGAAGAATTTAAGGATATGTCCTTAATTTTGTCTCAAAAAATATCGTTTGCAGGATTATCAAGTTTGGATATAGAAGAATTATATACTCGGATGGGACTACATAAATTGTTTAGTTTGGATGGACCATATGTAGAGAAAGTTATTCGGTTTTTTTATGCCAATGCATCATATTCTACGGATATAATGAAATTTAAGAGTTTTTTGTATGGAAAAGAGATTAGATCAACCCCTCAATTGATCAATATATTTTTGGACTTTGACCAGGGTAATCAATGTGAGCCCTACTACAATGGCAACTTTGAACCTGATTTCCAGGACATCGAGGCCGGTGATCATTTTCTCGAACAAATTTTGAAGGATCATCGAGAAAACTTTACCTTGAGACCTAAAGCCAAGGATCTCAAAATCCGAGCACGTGTGATTCATCACACGTTGACATACAACTTGCTTTCGAGAGATGGTCATCGGGACCATGTGAGCTATATGCATATGTATGTCATGGAGCATCTATACAGTGAGACACCATTCAATGTGGGATACTTGATCCTTTATCAAATGATTGAAGTTGCGCATAGTAGTTCAAAATCTCTGTCATTCAACATTTTGCTCTCAAATCTATTTCGGAAGATGGATGTATCGTTCCCTCCCATCGAGCCTTCTATATCACTACGAAGTGTGGACATCTATTCGATCCAAACTTTGGGAAGAATGGGATTTGTGTTGAGTGATGATAGTCAATGGATCCTCAAATCCGCTCGAGTTGCCTCATCCTCAGCTCAAGATATTGCTCATCTGGACAATGTCGATGCTCCCATGCTCACCCTTCCCTCCACATCACAGCCTGGACCAATCTCTTGTCCTGCTCCTTTGTGACGAGAATCCTCAGCCACTACCTCTAACATAGCCCACCTTCAAGAGACGACAGACTAGCAATCGGCTTATCTAATTCAAATGGTTGGTAGGCTTAAGTTAATGGAGAAGCGCCTTGAGGATATATCTCAAGGAGTATGGACCACTGTTCCTCCATCTCCTTAAGCACATCCTGACATTCCATTTTCATCATCCCTTTCTCCTCCTTCAGCAAATTATGCTGATATGCCCGATGCTTAGATTAGTATTTTTTTTCCTTTCGGATTGTAGTTGAATTTCTTATCTTAAGTTGTAATTGAATGGTTGTTGTAACATCCCATTTATTCTTTCAATTTAAAACTCATGATTTTTGAAATCTTTTTCTTTTAAAATCACATGAGAAGACTTTTCATTTGAAAACCAGCTTAAATAAGAAATGCATACATAAACTCTTTTTCGTTAAACCATTTATCACTTAAACATATCGTACTGTAAAATCTTAAAACATTTACGACAGCAGAAGACTTGTACTTAAATTACTAAAAGAATTAAATACAATTTGAAAACCTTCTTAATAAAATGAAATACTTTAACAAGGTTTACTTTCCTCAAAAAATCATTACCAATTATTACATTTCTTCTTTAATCCCTTACCTAACCAGCCGCCAACCCCGCAACGTACAAATGCCTCATCAACTGTTGTCATTCTTGATCTCTTGCATACCTACATCACAGGAGGAATAATGAGTCTATTGCCCAGTAAGAAATATAAAATATAATGCAACATTAACCCTTATGAAAATTCTACATGATTAAGCCTGAGACCATTGTAAGTTGAGTGAGAGCAACCTCTTCAGTTTCTGAACTCACCACTCGTTGAGTAAGAGCAACCTCTTCAGTTTCCGAACTTACTCAAACGAGCTATTTCTACATGTGAGCAACCTATTCAATTTCCGAACCCACGTACAAACACCATTCTTATCTTCATTATTAGCCCATAAAATGCATGACGTACATTCTATTAACATATCTACATAAGTGTCACACACAATAGTTCATATATTGCAAACAATACTATAAACAATTAACAACAATACTATGCTTCAACTATAACATTAACATTTAGCATGTTCCTATTACACTATAACGTTATACTTCTAATCTTTTATCCTTGACATATTATTTCTAGAAAATCATTTTCATCACAACTGTTAGTAATCTAACGTAGGAATATAACGTAACCAAATAACCATCGATAAAGACTAACATATCAATTTACACAAAAACCCTACTCTGCAATGTAGGTCTTTTCAGAAAAAAACACAAGCATTATTCCTTACTTCGTGTCCTTAGCTTTACTAAATTAGCACATAATTTATCCTTCATGAAACTTATGTACTCCCTTCATAGTTGCTTATTGAATTTCCCCCTTTATTTCTAACTTTGGGACTCCTTTATCCGAAATCACAGAACCTTTCTGGATACTTCTCAACTTGTTCATGGTCACAGCTTCTCATACACTGTAAATAACCTTCATCCTTTTCCTTTTGTTCTTATTCTTTGCATTCTCTTTCTGTTTTTAGAATTCCAGAACCTCCTCATGGTTTTCTCATCCATCATTCTGCCATCAACAATAACCTTTCATAATTACTCACGAAGAAAGTCTCACTATATTTCTCCATGATTTCAGACTCTCTCTCTCACTGGCTCTTTCTCTCTCTCTTTCCAAATTCTTCAGAGTCTTGGCAATATTACATTGACTAACAAGTTTATCTACGTCCATGTAGTGAATAGATATCATATTGGTACTTAGAGAATTCAGGAAATGCAAATCAAAGAGTTGAGGTCAAGCATTTGTGGCATTTATGGATGACAAAATGCACTCTGCAAGACGCGGTCGAAGTCATGGTCTCATGAGCGGTCGATGGGACCGACCGAAAACATATACAAAGTACTTCGAAGATTTTCGGTCGAGGTTGTGGTCGACTTGTATGACCAAAAATGTACACAGATTACTCCAAAGGTTTTTGAACGAGGACACGGTCGACTATACGATTGAAGATGGTGACCGAAAATGTATATATATTGCTCCTAGACTTTTTAGACAAGTAAGCGATCGAGTACCCGGTCAAAGAGTGCAACAGAAAAGCAACACAGATTACTCCAAAGAGTTTCGGTTGACAGTGCAGTCGAGGAGGAAGAAAAGTGGTCGATCGACAAAGTGTAGAACAACACAATGACTAGCTTTCAATGGTGGGATGTGGTCGACCAAAAAGAAAGTGGTCGACCGAAGGCAGACAAATCTATAAATACAAGTCACTCCAAGGCTAGAGTAACCAAGTGAGAAAGCACCAAAACTCTATCAAATTTTTTACTCGATTTCAAGCTTACAAAAAGAGTGCACTTGCTCAATTCTCACCTACGCATATTGAGATTTATTGTTTGAGAGGTTGATTATAAAGCGAGAGCTTTTTACAACGAGATTGTTGTAATCGAACGAGAAAGGTAACGTGTGACGACAAAATTTTTCATAACCTTTTAAAAATACGTAAAATTTAAAACTTTTGTAAGACAACTAAAATCCTTCATAAACAGAGTGCGAAAAAAACCTGACCGTCAAAACCCTTTCATTATTCTCGTTACAAAAATTGCTTATAAAAACATAGCGCAAGTATAAATGATTTATTTAAAACATAGCGGAAGCATAAACAATCTATTTAAAACATACTAAGAAAAATTGTTCTGTTTTAGTTGTTACAAAAACTCTTTTCTCTTCTTCAGCCCAGCCAGGCACAAGTCTCGCCTGTGCAAATCCTTCATCAACTGCTCCTTGGTCCATTCATCGTTTTCTCATGCATATATATGCACCTACACGACAAGAAAAATGTAAGCCCAAAGGCTTAGTAAGGAAAGGGATTATGCAATATGATCATGCCTCTCTTTAG
The DNA here is from genome assembly GCA_022433065.1 of Begonia loranthoides. Classification (NCBI taxonomy): domain Eukaryota; kingdom Viridiplantae; phylum Streptophyta; class Magnoliopsida; order Cucurbitales; family Begoniaceae; genus Begonia; species Begonia loranthoides. Next base: position 23,424,270 of record CM039468.1, on the reverse strand, counting down.
TTCATTTGGAATGGGTCTATCCCAAACCAATCTTTTCGTTACGTTTCGTTCGTTCATTCATAACTCGTATATCGAGCTGGAGATTGGAGGAACCCATGTGTGATGGTATAGTTTGATCGGCTTCTAGCCTCCTATGTGCAGCTAGTCCCTTTCTCAACAAGGTAGGGGTGTAGCCTAGCTGCCAGACTAGATCTGAACTACCCATCCGCCCCCTGACTTCCCATCATTCATTCGTTCATTCGTTCATTCGTTCATTTGTTCAATTTGTTCGTTCATATTCTTCACATCATGCATGTGAGTACCATCCCGAGGTGGCACTCCCTACTTGTTTCTATTATCATGATGCATGTTGATACAATATAAAAGAATGATAATCAAACAACGAATAGCAAGAATAACACTAATTGAAAGCCAATATAGAAACGAATTGAAAGCAACATATAACATGCTTGATTCTACTGAACATGACAATAAAGATATGGCAAGGTGAATGATAAACATGCTCGGAAATTATCTCCAGGAACATGCTTAATAAACCATTAATGCAAAACATATGAAATGTATAATCACTAGATAAGACACTGAGCTAATTATGCATTTTCATCTAAACAAAACCGAACATAAACATGCTTAACAAACAATTACTGGAAACGTGCTTGATTTATAATTATAGGATAATAAACTAACTAATTATGCATGCTTATCTAAACAAACAATTATATGGGAATATGCTCAGACAATAGAAAACAGAATCATGCTTAATAATCGAATACGACTAGAAACGTGCTAATAAATTGAATCGAGCTAATAACAGAATTAATCTCTTAGCTATCAACTTAGTTAATTAAACATGCTCGGGTTATTTAAAGGAGCTTTCATGAGAAATTACGTTCTATTTGATTAAGTATGCTTTTATTCAAATTAATTAAACATGCTACAATTAATAGTCTAGTTAATTAAACATGTAGAGAATTCTATTTAATTAAATGTGCTTGAGTTAGTTAAACCTGCTAAACATGCTCATACAATTGTTATCCTAAATAATCTGCACATGCTTGATTAACTGAAGGAAGTAAGCATTAACAACTAGGGAAACTACAGCAAGTAATACAATAAATTGTATAGAACATAAAGGAAACTCTTAGCTCATTCACGTGTATCATGTCATTCTCCAGTTCATCATTCTATTCTACAAGCTTAACGTCATCAATTATCATTCATTCATCACATTTCAATCAAAGTAAGCATTTTCAGTAAAAGAATTACAGAAAGAAAAGTGCAGGAAAGTAACAATGCGAAATCTACACAACTCACGCATACTACGTGTGGGTAGGGCCACCACTAGCCAAGACATTACCCAATTCCTTACCTTAATTCTTTATCGTGTTTAGCACCTAATTGTAATCCTTCATTGGCTTTTTGATACCTTCACAATTAAAACATTATAACTTATCAATGAATCGTATTCTAACTTGTACCAATTCTAAGTACATCTCCCACGCCTAAACAGAATATAACATAGCCTAATAAATTAATCCAAATAACAATATCTAAATCGAGTCACAAAACTACATTTATCTACCAAGCGAACGTTCGATGGCCTAATTCCAAATATCCAAAATATATCAATCCAAATGACATATCTAAAACGAGTATGATATCAAATCTCTTATCAATGTCATGCAAAAATGCTATAATCCAATTAGCTTGAATAACAATTCCCATATATATTGACAACCAATAATTCCCTACATATCTCCACAAGCCATCAATATCATTTTATAAACCAATAGATTATTGCTTCCCAATAAATCATCCCACAAATAACAAAATAACACTAATTAAGGCATCATTCATAACTTCACCATTCCAAATCCATTCAAAGCATACAATCCCAACAAATTATTCCATCAAATACCTCTTTATAAATCCTTAACTAAATAACTCAACTAATTAAGGTAATCCAACACCCACAGGGCATAAATCACACATTCAACCTCCAAAAATCCATCCAGAACATCCATCTCAGCGTAATAGCAGACTAATAACAGTTAGAGGAGGATTTCATTACCTGGATTACTCCCGAGAGCTTCATTGATCAACCCCGAAACCTCTCCAGCCATCACCATCCAATTTACAGCAGCTAGGAGCTAAGAGCTGCTCCTTCAACCCCTCCAATGCCTCTCTTCTTTCCCTCATCTCTGCCTCCAAGTTGCAGCACCGAAGAGATAGTTATTCTCCCCCAAAAATAGAGGGCAGAGAGTATAAACTCACGTCTGATAACATATTAAATATCCAGTTTTACAGTTTGTTCCTTACTCTGCATTAATGCCGAGTGCGATTCCAGGCCGAAATGGAGTGGATGGAAGGTGGAGTTATCTGCATAGCAGAAAACAATTCAATCCAAACCAGCCAGACCGGGTTCAGACGTAGCCAGATCACAGGTCGCCATGCACACCCATCCGAATCTGCCTCCCCCCGTGCATCGCAAGAACCGCTAGCGCAAACGACACCGCAGTGAACCCTACCACCACACAAACACCAGAACGTCAAGAAGAAGAAAGGAATTGACCAAACGTACTGCTAATCGTCGCCAAAAATTGCCACGGCAGAAGCTCTGATCCCAAGCCCTATCCGTGATTCCTTGTCCTGTCACCACAACACGCTTGTCGTCTGTCACGAAGAAGCCGTCCGAGCTCGCCTTCGCCGTTTCTCCCCTCTCGCGGTCATCCTTGTCTTCATCATTCTCTCCATTGCCCAATCGTCTCTCTCTCCTTTCTCCCTCGTGATGGCCAAAGGCCAAATGAAAATCTCTCTCCTTTTTTCTAATTTCCTAAACTGCTATTAATGGTGTGAACCAGTTCTGCTGGACCGATTCATGCCATCCATATTTCCCTTTAATTTCTTTAACCCAAGTAATTAAATTTATTTAATCCCCTCACATTTAAAATCCCAAATAACCATAATTCTAACTTCCTTCTCTTTTAATTAAAAGAAACCGAGCCAACCCATAATTTTGGACTGAGCCAAACCAAATCAATTCGATCCATTATTCACCCTTCAGAATATGTGATTCCAGATGAAGGAAGGTGTCTGCACCTTCGCCGCGTTCGTCTAAAACTGTCCAGAATTTGTACAGATTCAAAATCACCACATTCACATTTGTCCTCATTTGTCCGCATTCATCCAGAACTGTCCAGAAATTGGACAGATTAGAAATCCTGACGTTCACAAGCATCCTTTATCATCCTAAAGCTTAGGGATGGCATACCATGCCTTTTTGGAAGATATTTCTCTTCCTTGAGTCGTCCGCATGCGTCCGAAAGCGTCCAGAACAGCTTTTCCTTTACATTTTCCTACTCAATTATCATCCCATAATATTTTCCCCACAAATACACATCATAATTTAATACGTATCGATACATGATATAATATGTTAATTATCCCGACTATTAAGTACATCGCGTATACGGGGAAAACGTTATTGGGACATACCTCCCTCCTTATTTAAATTTCATCATCAAAATTTGCTCAACATAAACGCTCTCTTATCTCAAAATCAAATCGCACTTATGCCTTGCATAAATAATTCTTGCATTGCATCCTTAATGGATCCAAACACCAACTCTTGATCCAAAATTTGATATAATAATCTAAATTATAGACACTATGAATCACGACATACACTAAAATGACCCCACAAACACATTTTTCTCTTACATCCATAAGGGTCAAAGTCACTTTACTACAACTTTTGTTGGTTTTCTTCCCAACATTGGACAGTTTGTGACCAAATGCTTGATCTCACCACACTTAAAACATCGTCTGGTACCGACTTTACACTTCCTAAAATGTTTTCACCGACAAGTAGCGCATGATCCAACATGAGAAATCTTAACGAAAGTAAAAAAAAAACATGTTTACTGAAAATGCTTACTTTGATTGAAATGTGAACTCATTTCACGCCTGCTTATCCTTCATATTTTGATCTTCATGGTCAAACATCCTCACAATTTTACCAGACGTGCCCGTTTCATTTCCTTCATGTAGTTGTAATCTCTCAATAGAACAGTTTTGTTTCGAGATTCGATCCATAACAATCTTGTTTCCCTTTCCGTATTGGTACCTATTTCCATTTTTGTTTCTGTTTCTGTATCCATATTTGTTTTTGTTTCTGTCTCTATATCTGTTTTTGTGTTTGTCTCTGTGTCTGTATCTATGTCTGTTTTCGTGTCTGTATCCATTCTCGTATCTATCTTGCTTTCCGTATCCGTTTCTATTTTAGTTTTTGTTTCCGTATCTGTTCCCGTTTTCATATCTCTATCCATTTTTGTTTCATTTTTTATTTCTGTATCTGCTCCCGTATCCATGTCTGTTTTCGTATCTATTTCTGTTTCCGTATCTGTATCTGTATCCGTATCCATTTCCAAAAATTTGTTTCTAGAAATTCGTTTTTATATTCATATACGTATCCATATCTGTATCTATCTCCATTTCTGTTTCTGTCTTCGTAGCCGTATCTGTATCGATGTCTGTGTCTGTGTCTGTTTCCGTATCCGTCTTCATTTTCGTATCTGTTTCTATCTCTATATCTGTATCTGTGTCTGTATCTGTATCCATATTCATATCCATTTCCATATCCGTTTTCGTTTCCGTTTTTGTTTTCATATTTGTGTCTGTTTCTGTATCAATTTCCGTTTATGTTTATGTTTCCGTTTCTGTATCCGTATCCGTATCTGTTTCCGCTTCGTCCCTTGTGTGTGGCTGAAAACTTAAGACAGAATCACTCTGTTGAGCTTCGATCTTTTACTTCTTCAATGTCAAAAAATTTTGACACCAATTCAGAGTAAGCCACATCTTGAGTTCCCGACACTACTACTCCTTTGAGAATTTTTGTCCAAGTCATTACAACCACAACCTTGGCTATCCCAATGGGATCCCCGCCAAGATCTCATATCCTTAACCAGCATAACATGACATATGCTACCCTCATCTGCTTCTCTTATATTACCACTTCCTGTCTTAACATGTGTAACCATGTCCTCTTCCGTACTAATTTATTTCTCGGCACCATCTAGGTCTATACTAAATTACTTATGTATTTCTTCTTTTTGGTTTTTCTTTTATCTTTTCTCTTCTACATTTTTATTCTTACCCTTCTTTTATTTCTTCGTTCTTATAAACCTCTCCAAGTTTCGGGACTACCGTTCCAATTGTTAAGACCAGCATCTTCTTAATTTAGCTTAGTCCTTAATCCTTGATGTTCTTCTTTGTAACTTAGGCGACCTTGTGTCATTATTTATTTGGTTTAGTTTATGTAGGCTTTTCCTTTTACTTATCTTATCTTTCCAATTTCTAAAAAATACATCCTGCATAAAATTCCAAACAGTTCTAGTATTATGTATCTTCTATCATGTAGCATAAATAAATTATCTCTTTATCTGCAATTAGAACATTTTCTACAATCCGTTCTTTGACCATGATATCTTTCAGTTAAAAGTTAAAATGCTTAACTAAGGAAAATACTTAAAAAATTATATTAACATACTTACAGTTGATAGAGTATTTTCCACGTCGAAGCTTGTACTGGTAGGTAGGCTACAAAAATCATTTTTTAAATTTATAGAATCGTTTTAAATCACACATGTTCAGCAAAACTGCATCAGAGCAATTTATAGAATCGTTTTACTCTAACACAAACTGTGACGACCCGATTTTTCATAACCTTCTAAAAATACATAAAATTTAAAACTTTTGTAAGAAAACTGAAATCCTTCATAATCAGAGTGCTAAAAAGCCTGACCATCAAAACCCTTTCGTTATTCTCGTTACAAAAATCGTTTATCAAAACATAGCGGAAGCATAAATGATTTATTTAAAACATAGTGGAAGCACAAACAATCTATTTAAAACATACTAAGAAAAATGGTTTCGTTTTAGTTGTTACAAAAACTCTTTTCTCTTCTTCAACCCAGCCAGGCACAAGTCTCGCCCATTCATAAACTTCTCCTGGGTCCATTCATCGTTTTCTCATGCATATATATGTACCTACAACACAAGTAAACTGTAAGTCCAGAGGCTTAGTAAGGAAAGGGATTATGCAATATGATCATGCCTCTATTTAGTTCATTTGGAATGGGTCTGTCCCAAACCAATCTTTCTTTACATTTCGTTCGTTCATTCATAACTTGTACATCGAGTTGGAGGTTGGAGGAACCCGTGTGTGATGGTATAGTTTGATTAGCTTCTAGCCTCCTGTGTGCAGCTAGTCCCTTTCCCGATAAGGTAGGGGGGTAGCCTAGCTGCCAGACTAGATCTGAACTACAAATCCCCCCCCCCCCCCAACTTCCCATCATTCATTCATTCATTCGTTCATTTCGTTCATTCATTTTCCTCACGTCATGCATGTGAGTACTATCCCGAGGTGGCACTCTTTACTTGTTTCTATTATCATGATGCATGTTGACACAATATAAAAGAATGATAATCAAACAACGAATAGCAAGAATAACACTAATTGAAAGCCAATATAGAAACGCATTGAAAGCAACATATAACATGCTTGATTCTACCGAACATGACAATAAAGATATGGCAAGGTTAATGATAAACATGCTCAACAAACATGCTCAGAAATTATCTACAGAAACATACTTAGTAAACCATTAATGGAAACATATGAAATGTATAATCACAAGATAATACACTAAACTAATTACCCATTTTCATCTAAAAAAATCGAACATAAACATGCTTAACAAACAATTATTGGAAACATGCTTGATTTATAATTACAGAATAATAAAGTAAATAATTATGCTTGCTTATCCAAACTAATAATTATATGGGAATATGCTCAGACAATAGAAAACGGAAACATACTAAATAATTAAATACGAGTGGAAACATGCTAATAAATTGAATCAAGCTAATAATGGAATTAATCTCTTAGCTATCAACTTAGTTAGTTAAACATGCTCGGGTTATTTAAAGGAGCTCAAATGAGAAATTACTTTATAGTTGATTAAGTATGCTTTTATTCAAATTAATTAAACATGTTACAATTAATAGTCTAGTTAATTAAACATGCAAAGAATTCTATTTAATTAAACGTACTCGAGTTAGTTAAACCTACTAAACATGCTCATACAATTGTTATCCTAAATAATCTGCACATGCTTGATTAACTGAATGAAGTAAGCATTAATAACTAGGGAAACTACAGCAAGTAATACAATAAATTGTACATAACAGAAAGGAAACTCTTAGCTCATTCACGTGTATCATGTCATTCTCCAGTTCATCATTCTATTCTACAAGCTTAAAGTCATCAATTATCATTCATTCATCACATTTCTATCAAAGTAAGCATTTGTAGTAAAAGAATTACAGTGAAGAGAAGTTCAGGAAAGTAATAATGAGAAATCTACAAAACTCACGCACACTACTTGTAAGTAAGGCCTCTACTGGCTAAGACATTACCCAATTCCTTTCCTCAATTCTTTATCGTGTTTAGCACCAAATCGTTATCCTTCTTCATCTTTGCGATACCTTCACAATTAAAACATTATAACTTATCAATGAATCGTATTCTAGCTTGTACCAATTCTAAATACTTCTCCAATGCTTAAACAGAATATAACATATGTAACGACTCGAATTTTTTGTAATTCCTTGAAAATGCAAGAATTTTAAAATTTTCAAAAGACTTCTTTATAAAATGAAATCAGTGTGCGACGTAAAAACAGGATCGCTACTATCCCAATCTCGCTCTTGCAAATCTCTCATCCCTTTATTTATTATCTGCTTATTATATGTTCATCGTTTTGACGTGCCTCCAAAAGAGGGGTCAAGAATCGGTCCAATGAAAAATGGACAAGTACAAGCAAGTAGCTCACTTGCAAATAGGAGGTGGCAGATGATATTTTCCAGCAGCTACTTCCAATAATTGGTAACGGTTGATCTCCCTCTCACGAGCTCCTATGAAGCTGATTTTTGGATACCTCACTCTCACATATATCTATTGTACTCCCTCCAAATTTCAGATCAAAAGCCTGTATGCAACTCGAGATCTCATACGAAAGCTGCTCGGAGGTCAGCTGGAATCAGCAGATTGATTCTTTAGTAAAGAAAGGTGCGTAACTTCTGAACCCGAACTCCTTTTCTGTTGATTTTTCTTTCCTTGGAACCTTGATGGATAGGGGGTGATTTTGGCGGTGGTTTTAATAACTTTGGTCCTGTGAATGTTGGAGAAAAATGGAAGGCAGATTCGGATTGAGCCAAAGGTGAACCGATCTGCACCTTTGGTTTGATTGAACTCCACAAGGAGTGTCTCCAATTGGGCTGGGACGTGCGTTTTACCTCCCTTACACTCTAGATCTACTACCTTAGAGGCAGCAGGTAAAGGAGGGACAGTAAGATCTTCAACCAAAATGAACAAGGACTGAAAAAATGGTGGCTCACTCACTCGGATCTACTCCAAGAAGCTTGGCCGATGTTCCTCACAAGGATGTGAACAGTCTCTCTTCAAAAACTAGGTTTTTTTTGTCAAATGTTCACTGTTGCTCAGCAGCTACAAATGTACTATATATAGTGCCCCCATTAGGGTTACAAAATAAGAAAAAAAAGAAAAGAAAACAAATAACAAAATAAAATGGCAATGCTGAATTTGATCACCACTCGGCTAGGTGAAATGTGAATGGCCGAGTGGACTTAGCTTGTGTGGTCCATGGACTCTAGCATCACCACTCCAATTCTCATGCAAAAGTTCCTTTTCTAAAACCATGCAAATCTCCAAAAAGCATCAGCATAAAATGTACAAAAAAGGATTGAACACACGGCCTTAATGGGAGTGCTTTTCTTGAGGGCCGAGAGGAATATCACCTTGAGTTGTCTCCTCCATTTTCCAAACCAATAAATTGAAGGGTTTCTCCATGTCTTCAATTGTTGGTTCTCCTCCAAGATTAGCATAGAATTGATCCCCTGAAAAATGAGCAAAACAAATTAGAAATCTCCTAGGCTCTCGATCTAGTCAAGGGACCTTGCGGCATATCACATTTGTACCTACACCACAAGTAATACGTGAGCCTAATGGCCCAATAAGGAAAAGGGTTTAATGCAGTAATGAAATGCCTCTCTTTAGTCCTTTTTGGAATGGGGCCCACCCAAACCAATCCTTTCATTACATATATTCGTACATTACTCGTACATCGAGCAGAAGATTGGAGGACCCATATGGGGTGGTATATGTGATCGAACTAGCCTCCTATGTGCAACTAGGTCCCTTTCCCGTCATGGTAGGGGCTCTGCCTAGTTGCCATACTAGACCGGACTACCCACCAACCCCCAACTTCCCATTCATTCCATTATGGACTAGCCTCCTGTGTGCATACTAGGTTCTACCTAGCTACCAGACTAGACCCCATTATGGACTAGCCTCCCGAGTGCATACTAGGTTCTACCTAGCTGCCAGACTAGACCCGATTACCCATTCGTTTTATCATTCATTTTTAATATTTTCCTCACTCATGCATGTGAGTACCACCCCACGGCGGCACTCCCTATTGTGATGCATGACCATACATTCTCATCCTAACATGATGCATGATGCGTTATAACATAACATTACCAATAATTGATTTGCGCATTGAAATGAAAGTAGCTGTAATTGAAAATGCGCATAAAATGAATAACAATAATTTAAAATGCACAACAAGGAATAATTGAAATATGGAATAGTAAGCAGTGAAGCACATAGGGAAATCAAACAATGAATGCACTCAATAAGGAAATACATAAAATGAACACGAACATCATAACAATATAAAATGAATTGAAACAAGGAAAACTTGCTTGAATTGGTAGAACACAATACTATTAATTAATATGCTAAATATCCTAGTTAGTTTCCTAGTCCATTTACATGCTTCCTACCTGTATTGTTCTAGGTGATTATTCTGATTAGTTATCCTAGGTGGGTTACATGCTCAAAACATATTACAACTATTAAGTTAGTTAGATATTCTACTTAATTACATGCTCAAGGGTTGATTACTTGCTTTTATCCTAATTAGCTAATCATGTTTAGGTTTAGCAGATAATAACATGCTAAGGACAAGTAATTATAAACAAGGTTATAAGCAGCGCCAAGAAGACAATGACAAAGGAAAGATAAAAACATAATATGTTAATATAAATCTAGTTGGTGATCCTAGTTCATTACATGCTCAAGAGAGAATGGTGATTAAACATGCGTAAGGGAGTAAACATGCTAGTCAATTAAACATAATAATAGATTAAACATGTTGCGATCATTATTCTAGTTTATCATAATTTAGTTAATTTGGACATATTAAACATGCTTAACTAATTAATTGATTTTCCTAGTTAGATTAACATGCTCAAGGATTAGTTATTAAATTAGATAACTAACTAAACATGCGCAATTTAGTTATTTAACAACTAGTTAATTAATTAGATTACTTAGCATGCTCAAGTTAATTAACATATTTAGCTAACTAATATACTCACGAGATTAACAAGCTTAAGTCAATTTCATGCTACAGTTGGTTAACATACTGACACCTAATTAACCTCCTTAAGGCTAATTAACATGCTTAAGTAATTGAACGTGCTAATTGATTTAATATGCTAATTACATGCTACGATTATTATTCTTAATTAATTACATGCTCATCCTAATTAATTACATGTTCAGATTACACGCTTAGTTAATTACATGCTTAGTTTCCATGCTTTCATTCTAGTTAATGAAGTATACCTAATTTATTGTTAATTAGTTAGTTGTCGTAAATTAGTTAATTAGACATATTAGATATGCTCAACTAGTTAATCGATTATTGTCCTACTAATTTACATACTCAATGAATTAACAACTACTAATTAGATGACTAATGATTCGACTAGTTGATTAGTTAAACTAGTACTTTATACATACTCAATAATTAGTTAATTACTCCTAGTTAATTAAACGTGCTTCTCTAATTGATTAAACATGCTCAATAATTAGTTAATTATTCTGATTAATTAACATGCTCAAGAAGGTTACGACATAATCTAATTCACAAGCTTAGCATATCAGTTTAGTTGACATGCTTGGATCAACTAGGTGAGTAGTCGGTTTATTAACATCTTATTACAAGTGTTTGCTCTAGCTAGTTGATTAGTCAAGTGGTTAATGTCTTGGTTTACTATTACAGGTGTTTACACTAAGAGATTAACCTGCAGAACAATCATTGGCAGCAAAGTAATATATGCATAAGGAAATAACAACAAGGGTATTAAATTAAACAGCCAGTAAATAGACAGTAACCATTCTTCATTTCACACGTTAACCATTCCTCACCCCTTCAACATTCATCATCTTTTCATCAAACAAAGCATTTGTATCACATAACAGACAATAAAACAGAGCTAAACAACAAAAGGGAAATATTGTAACACCCCAACTTTTTATCAGAATTTAATAAGTATAATTGGAGTATAATTTGGAGATTTTAGATTAATTGAATAATTATCAGGGTATTACCGGGGACGTATTCACTAGATTATTATTTCAGAATTTACCAGATAATAATTAATGATTAATTTGTAAAAGAGTAATTAATTGGAAAATTAATTTGGGAAAAACCAAATCAAAGAAATTGAATTGGACCGATAATCAACGCCAAGTGATACTTAGAATAAAAAGATGATTTAAAGAATTAAAAGGAAATGTAATTAAATGGAAGAGGGATAAAATAGTTCGGTTTGGCTGGATATTTAGAGGCCCAGTTCGGTTTAGAAACAATTAATAAAAGGGGGAAGATTAGGTTAATTTTGGTTTTAAAAAGAAGAGAAAACATGGAGAGAGAGAGAGTTGGTGATCGGGAGAGGAAGACGGAGGCTGAAAGGGTGAACGAGAGAGACATCAGGAAGAGAGAGCTTGGGTTCGTTCTAGCCAAGCGAACGGCGAGGGACGGCTGACGATGATCGAAGTGTCGGGCTTCGCAATTTTGGTCTAGCGCGAGGTACTAGTCGTCAGAGCAGCGTCAAACATTGATGCTCTATCAATTTTAGTCGACGAAGATGATGATGAATGGCGATGGCGATAATGAATGGTGGTGCTGTTAGATGGCGATGGCTAGAGGATAACTCGGGTTGGTTTGCTGGAGCTCGGGGTGGCTGTTCTTGGATTTCCTTTGGTAACTCGTTCTTCCTTCTCTGCATCATTGATTTCAGATGTTGCTCTATGTCCCCTTCCGTTTACTGCCCTGTTATTGGTCAATAAGTGGATAATATACTCTATTGGTTGGAAATTCAAATTGTACAGCTAAGGATATATGTGTTGTGGCGTTAAGTAGGATTTTCAGATAATTGTCTGTACTGTGATGTTAAGTATGATTTCTGGAATAATTGTGATTAGATCAACCATTAAGACTTGGTTAGTTGTTGGGTTACTTGTTGATGAAAGGTTGTTTTCCCAGTATTGGCTCCTACGTCTAGGTTATGGAGAAATGAGGTGAAGAATGAGAAATTATATTCGGTCGCTAAGCTGTGAATATTGGAATTTCTACGTGTTAAAGTTTATAGAATTTGATGAGAAGTTGTTAATGGATAAATGTTTTAATTGTGAAGGTATCGAAAAGACGAAGAAGGATAACGATTAGGTGCTAAACATGATAAAGAATTGAGGTAAGGAATTGGGTGTGTCTTGGCCATTTGGAGGCCCTACACCACATGGGAGTGTGCGAGTTTAGTGTTGATATTATTAAATGCTTGCTGTGATAGTTGGTTTATAGATGATTTCTAGCTATTAACTCCGTGGATGATTATTGCTGCTATCTAAATTGCTGATTTCTTGCTGTAGATATTCCCTTTGGTTGTTAGTTTTGTTAACTTGTGACATTCATTGTAGGTTCTATGAATTTCTGCTTACGTTGTTAATGCCCTGTAGAAACCCTTGGTTGATGACCTTGTTCATTTATTTTTATGCTATGAGATATTCTGCTTGTGTTATTAGTGTTGTTGTGATTGGTTTCTTTGTGATGAATGAACGAGTAGTGCTTAGACGAATGAGAAATGCTTAGATGCTTCAATGAATAAATTAAACCTGAAGATCCTGATTTGAATTGCTTATGATTTAAATTTTGTTTAGCTATACTTTATTAATCCAGCATGTTTAATTGCTAATTAATTTAGTTAATCGCAATTTCATTGAGCATGTTAACCAAGTTAGATTAAATTAATTAGATTAATCATACTCGTTGCATGTTTACTAATTAGTTCAATTAATTAATTTTTTGTCTAATTAATCAATTAATTAACCAGCATGTGAATTAATAGACTTGAGCATGTTTAGCTAGGCTGAGCATGTAAGTATGTTAATCAACTTAAGCATGGTAAGTATTAATTAAGCATGTTAAGTAACTTAACTAGAATAATTAATTAGACCTAAACAGGTTGATTAACTTAAGCATGTTAAGTAACTTAAGCGTGTTAAGTAACTTAAGCATGTTAATTAGTTACTTAAGCGTGTAATTAACTAGGTTGTTTGATATACTATTATTATTCCTTAACTGCCATTATTCCGTGACGGATATTCTTTGTTAATTCGGTGTGCTTTTCTTTCCTACATTACATGCTTTACCTTGATGGTTCATTTATGAATGATTTCTACTTGGATGAATGAGTTAAGAATGTAAAAGAGTTAGAATAATGAGTCGAAGCATGAACGAGTTATTGTTGCTACTGTCTATTGTTTAATATCTCTACATATATTGTTCCTATCGTTTCTATTATTCGATGCATATATTTTCTGCCATTACCGTTGTTTAAAGCCTTTGCGTTAACTAAGCCTTAAGCATATTTAATTATGAATAGACTGAAACCTAAGCATGTTTAATAAATTAAACTAGTAAGTGTAATTACTTCTTGAGCATGTTAATTATCTAGGATAACCAATTAGAATATTCCTTGAGCATGTTAACTAACTAGAACAATTGGTTAGACAAACATGTTAATTAACTAACTTATCGTTAATTTCTAGTTAGCCTATTTATGATATTAGCAGCATGTTAATTAACTAGAGTAATCAACTAAGACTTTGAGCATGTAATTAACTAGAATGAATTAATTAGTAAGTACCTAGACTCAAACATGACTAGTTAAGCACGTTTAATTAACTAGATATGTATGTTAATCCATTAAAAGCATGTTTAATGAATTCTAGTAAAAGGCATGTTAAAATCATCTAGAGTAATAATTGTAATCCTTTCTTGAGCATGTAATCAACTTGAGCATGTAATTAATTAGGATAATAACTGGACTAGTAGTTATAGTATGTTTAATTAGTTAGAATAAAAGCATGCATAATCAACTAGAATAAGAGTTACCAATTTACAAGCATGTTTCCGTTATTTGTTGTTTAAAGCATGTTTTCATATTTAGTTTAGCTTAGTCTAATGAGCATGTTTAGTTAATTGTGATTCATCGCACGTTTACTTTATAGTCTCTTATTGCTCATTGCTTTCAATTCGATATAATTGTTCCATGTTGTGCGCTTTTAATTTATGTTATTATTTATATGTGCCTTCAATTTCAGCTGCTTTACTTTTAATACATTTGTTGTTTACTTTTCGTATGTGCACAATTATTATTAATGTTATGATATAAGTATCATGCATCATGTTAGGTTGAGAATGTATGGTCATGCATCATATTAATAGAAACCCTTAGGGAGCTCCACTTTGGGGTGGTACTCGCACATGCATGAATGAGGAAAATGAAATGAATGAATACAATGAATGATGATGAATGATGCAATGGGAAGTTGAAGGGCGGATGGGTAGTTCGTATCTAGTTCAAATAGGGTTAGAAGTAGATCAACTATTCCATCACATACGTGTTCCTTCAACTTTCAACTCGATGTACGAGTAATGAACGAATGAATGAAACGTAATGAAAAGATTGGTTTGGGGCGGACCCATTCCAAGTGAACTAAAGAAAGGCATGATCATATTGCATATTCCTTTTCCTTACTAAGTCTTTGGGCTTACAGTTTACTTGTGGTGTAGGTATACGTGTATGATGAGAAGAACGATGAACAACATACAAAGCAGTCGATAAAGGTTTACACGGACAGAGCTTGTGGCTGGTCAGGCTAAAGACGAGTAAAGTAATTGATAAAACATAATGATTTACTTAGCATGTTTTAACTAGTATAATTTCGCTTCCGCTATGTTTTAATAAATGATTTTCATAACGAATGTAATGAATGGATTTTGACGCTCGGTTTTAGTTCTTTGATAATGAAGGATTTTAATTGTCTTACGAAAGTTTTAAGTTTCGCGTATTTTAAAAGGTTATGAAAAACCGGGTCGTCATAGTTGGTATCAAAGCCGTGGTTTTAAAAATGATTTTTGTAACCTGCTTTGATAATCATTTTTAAAACTAAGTCAGCTAAGTTTGCTGAGTAAAACAATTTTTTATAAAAGTCTAACTTATACTATAGTCTGCCTGCCAGAAACAGATACAGAAATAGATATGGAAACGGGAACAGATACAGAAACAGAAATGAGAACGGTTATAGATACAAAAAGAGAAGCAAGATGGAACGCGTCTAACTCAGCCATGGAGTAGTGTAGT
This sequence comes from Begonia loranthoides, assembly GCA_022433065.1. Lineage (NCBI taxonomy): Eukaryota > Viridiplantae > Streptophyta > Magnoliopsida > Cucurbitales > Begoniaceae > Begonia > Begonia loranthoides. The sequence continues at coordinate 23,408,625 of CM039468.1, read as the reverse complement.
TCATAACTTGGAGAAGCTTGAATGGACGGATTTCATGGTGGAGAATACATTCGAGTATGCCAAAGTCGTGAAGAAAAGGAGGAAGGTGCTATAGATTCAGGAGTTGAGTGGCAACGGTAAAGTGTTTATTGGATTAAGGCAGTATTTAGATATAAGGAGGTTGTCTTTTGACTCTTGATGTTGAAGAATGATAGCGATTAAGGGATTTTTTCTCTGGAATCAATGTAATCAAAGTGGCGCAGTGGAAGTGTAGTGAGTGAGTGTGAAAGTTGATCGACTTTTGGGTGCAAGAGGATGCATTTTGGATGAAGTCAAGTTGATCAAGTAGCGGTAGTGGAGCAGTTTAGCGGTGAGAGGAGTAGATAGTCTACGATACAACGAAGTATTAGGACCGCTAGGGAGAAAACTACGTCATCAAATGGGGTAGCTAAGAAGAGATTCGATGCATAGGTTAAGGTTAGTGAGAGTATGATGTAGGGCAAATTTCGAGGACGAAATTTATATAAAGAGGGAGGTATGTAACATCCCGACTTTTTATCGGAATTTAATAAGTATAATTGGAGTATAATTTGGAGATTTTAGATTAATTGGATAATTATAGGGGTATTACCAAGAACGTATTCGCTAGATTATTATTTCAGAAGGAGAACTCTCCCTCACACGTAGGTAGAACTCTCTCGCAGGGGGAGAGTAGCTCACGCAGAAGAGGAGGACTGAATGAGAGAGGGTTGGCAGGGGAGGAAGGCTATACCTAGAGAGGGAGGGACAAATCGTAGCACCCAGGGGAGGGAGAGGTCAGCTAAGGCATAGGGAGGGCGACTTCATCATCCAGGAAGGGGGAAGGGTTCATTCTTGTCGTCAATTAATGACTAGACGAGAAGAAACCAGATTTTAAATCCCTAAATTTATGCTAAAGTGGGTTATTTTGGACGACTGCAGAAGCACTGGTCTCGTCCGCATTCGTCCGCAAGGCTAAAATCTCACAGGCTAAATGGTTTCTACGGACAAGGAAAGGCATCCCCACCCTGTCCGTATTGTCCACAAACGATGTTCAGATGCAAAGTGGCATCTGCACGTAGCATCTACAGGCATTCGAAGGTGTCCCAAAATTGGACAAAGGCAAGTTGGACGAGGCTACTCCACGTCCTCAATCGTCTACAGTCGTCTGAAACTGTCCAAGATTTGGACAGATTCAAATCGGACGTAGCTAGTCCACATCCGCACTCGTCTAGACTTGTTCGAAAGTCCGCGACACAGTGCAGTCAGGACGCAGAATCACATCCTGAGTTGTCCCAACCCATTCCTCGTGTGTACAATGCGTTTGCGGACGAGACAACTCATCCGTAGGCATCCAGAAACGCCCTGGACAGCATTTCCTCACATTTTCTCACTTAACTCCTACCCCATAACACATTCTCCATAAGTACATGTCATAAATTGACACATAATAATACAAAATGTAATATCTTAATCACCCCTTCGTCTAATTACATCGCGTAAACGGGGAAACATGTAACAAAAATATCCCTAGGTTTAACGCCCTAAAACGTCCTTGGTAATACCTCGATAATTGTCCAACTGAAAAAGAGTCAAGTGTTACAACATAGCCCAATAAATTAATCCCAATAACAATATCTAAATCAAGTCACAAAACTACATTTATCTACCAAGCGAACGTTCAATGACCTAATTCCAAATATCCAAAATATATCAATCCAAATGACATATCTGAAATGAGTATGATATCAAATCTCTTATCAATGTCGTGCCAAAATGCTATAATCCAATTAGCTTGAATAACAATTCCCATATATATTGATAACCAATAATTTCCTACATATCTCCATAAGCTACCAATATCAGTTTATTAACCAATAGATTATTGCTTCCCAATAAATCATCCCACATATAACAACAACACTAATTAAGGCATCATTCATAACTTCACCATTCCAAATCCATTCAGAGCATACAATCCCAATAAATTATTCCATCAAATTCCTCATTCAAAATCCTTAACTAAATAACTCAACTAACTAAGGTAATCCAACACCAACAGGGCATAAATCACACATTCAACCTCCAAAAATCCATCCAGAACATCCATCTCAGTGTAATAGCAGACTAATAATAGTTAGAGGTGGATTTTGTTACTTGAATTACTCCTGAGAGCTACATTGATCAACCCCCAATATCTCTCCAACCATCACCAGCCAATTTGCAGCAGCTAGGAACCGAGAACTGCTCCTCCAACCCCTCCACTGCCTCTCTTCTTTCCCTCATCTCTGCCTCCAGGTTGTAGCACCGAAGAGAGAGTGATTCTCTGCCAAAAATAGAGGGCAGAGAGAATAAACTCTCACACGCCTGACAACATATTAAAATTCCAGCTTTACAGAGTGTTCCTTACTCTGCATTAATCCTGAGTGCGATTCCAGGCTAGAATGGAGTGGATGGAAGGTGGGGTTGTCAGCATAGCAGACAACAATTCAATCCGAATAGGCCAGTTTGGGTACAAACATAACCGGGTCGCGGGTCACCATCCGCACCGGTCTGAATCTGCCTCCCCCTATCCATCTCGAGAATCATCAGACGCAAAAGACACCGCAGCAAACCCTGCCACTACACAAACACCAAAACACAGAGAAGAATGAAGGAATCGACCAAACATACCACAATTCGTCGCCAAAAATTTCCACTGCAGAAGCTCCAATCCCGAGCCCTATTTGTGATTCGCCGTCCCGTCCCCGCAACACGCTTGTCGTCTATCACGAAGAAGCTGTCCGAGCTTGTCTTTGTCGTTTCTCCCCGATCGCAATCACCCTTGTCTTCGTCATTCTCTCCGTCTCCCGATCGTCTCTCTCTCATTTCTCCCTTGCAATGGCCGAAGGCCAAATGAAAATCCCTCTCCTTCTTTCTAATTTCCTAAACCACTATTAATGGTATGTACGGTTCTACTAGACCGGTTCTTGCCATCCATATTTCCCTTTAATTTCTTTAACCTAAGTAATTAAATTTATTTAATCCCCTCACATTTAAAATCCCAAATAACCATAACTCTCACTTCCTCCTCTTTCAATTAAAAGAAACCGGCCCTACCCATAATTTCGGACCGAGCTGAACCAACCCGATTCGATTCATTATTCACCCTTCAGAATATGTGATTCCAGAAGAAGGAAGGTGTCTGCACCTTCATCCACGTTCGTTCGAAGCAGTCCAAAATTTGTACAAATTCAAAATCACCGTGTCCGCATTTGTCCTCATTTGTCCGCATTCGTCCAGAACTGTTCGAAAATTGGCCAGATTAGAAATCCTGATGTCCGCAGTCATCCTGTATCGTCCCAATGCTCAGGGACGGCATACCATGCATTTGCAGATGAAATTTCTCGTCCTTGAGTCGTCCGCATGGGTTCGAAAGCGTCCAGAATAGCTTTTCCTTCACATTTTCCTACTTAATTATCACCCCATAATATTTTCCCCATAAATACACATCATAATTTAACAAGTATCGATACACAATGTAATATGTTAATTATCCCAACTATCAAGTATATCGCTTATACGGGGAAAACGTTATCGGGGTGTTACATAATGCCCTACGAATCAGTTGTAAATGATTTTTTTGACACCCGAAAGTCTAACTTCACCAATCGAAGAGATTGGGACAGTAAGGATCTCCAAGAGGAAAATTTGGAGTGCGGATGTAGGCCAGATTTGCCGAACTGCGTAA
>CM039468.1:23232844-23404407 GCA_022433065.1 Begonia loranthoides | reverse complement strand
CCCATCCGCGCACCCATCTTCTATTCTGCGCGGGTCCAAGCAATTTAGTTATTTTTAAGTTTATTTAAATTTACTTTATCCTAGTTTTTACTTATATTATTAGGATAAGTTTTAGGCTATAAAAGCATATGAGTGCTACCATATTAGACTTGGGATAAAACTTGTTAATGAAATTAAGCTTTTAGCTTGTGAGAGATTCTTCTCTTTGGTTCTTTGCAAAGAACTTGATCTTCTTCAAGTATGACTTAAAAAATCAAACATTTTGATAGTTTTGGTTCAACTAACAAGTTTGGTTAAGGTCAAACTCCTCTTCTTCATAACTTTGGTTCTAGACAACAAGTTTGGTCATGGTCAAGTTCTTATTTTCTTGATTCGTGAGACAATCCATAATATTCTACATTGTTGTAGGGTTTAGGGTTCTTTAATACCCTAAGTTCGCATCAACTATTTTAATATCTTTACCAACTAGGTTCTAACTAAAACTATTTTCCAAAAACAGGTCTCAAGAATCTCAATTGGGGCATTGTAAAGAAAATAATTTTACATATAAAACTATATCTCCCATACAATAACACCACTATTGCTTTCCCGTAAAAAAAGCCACTCACTTTAAAAAAAATTGATGAAACTAAGGATCAAACATACCGGTGATCGGCAAGGTACAAATCAAACCAACAACCTCATGCTGCAGGTCACTAAAATGTAACCCCTAACTAGGTTTAGGGACTTTCACCATGAAACGCTAGAAGTTGCCCCAAATACTGAAACGTGAAGACATATACTCATTGGTCATTGGTGCACAACAATCTTAACTTACTTTATCGAATCCCACAATGAAATCTGAGCTAACGCAAACCATCAATATCTATCTCCTATGCGATGTGAAAAAATAAACATGAGAAAGCTCATATTTATGTAACAAAAATCAATGTCATATTTATGTAATACATTTTGAAAACAATAAAGCATGCAAACTGTAATTAAAACCTCTAACCTATTAACGACCTCTCACTGTCTACTATTATATTTAATATTGCACTCGCACTTTGGTTTGTCTCGAAAAATCAGCAACAACCAAAATCTATAAATCGACCCACCAAAACATTTATAATACCCAAATGACATAGATGGATCTCACAACTGGGAGGGTAGAATCAATCCTAAAAAGGCATAGAATGAATTCTTGATGGCAAGCTGAGCCTACCTTTGGTGTTGCTCCCTCAGCCCATTGGGCATTAGAGCGCCTTACTTTGGCACCAGCGCCAATCTCATGTCGGCGACGCAGCTCTAGAACTCTTATCTGATCCATTAAGCTCATTAGGTTAGGTAAGTAAAATTTTGTTAGACAATTAATGAAGCTAAAGTCTTTTCTGTTTAAAATATTTTAACTAACACCTTCTAAATTCAATTCAATCTAAATCCATCAAACTTCATTCTCAAAATAGTCAAAGGGCCAAAATTTTAACCATATTAGTTGGGTAACTTACAAATCAAATTCTTAATTATTTTTTCTTAAATAAAAAAATCTTAAACTTTACATTACAAGCAAGATGGATCATGACATCAAAATTTTCGTTAATAAGACACGTGACTGGCACATGGGTATTTTATTTTTCAGTAAGAATTTTATATGGTTGAGTAAAGCATAATTTAAAATTTAAACTAATACATTTATATTAAAATAAACTGTTTCTCTGACCATTCATGACTTTGCATTGTCACGACCCAAATGGGATACGAGACAGAACGGGAACGACCCGGCCCAAAGGACCAAATCGTCCGACCCTTTTTTTTCTTAAAACTTTATTAATTGATAGTGGAAGACTTAAAATGTTAGTTATAGCCAAGGCCCAACAAAACATGGGTTAATCAGGTCCATCAAGTGATATCATATAGTAAAGCAATATAATCCAAAATGAAATAACTGTGCAAAAATTAAAAAAAGGAATTTCAGTCATCCAACTAAAGTAAACCTCACAAAAATATCTCTTAAGATAAAATGCTAAAATAAATGTAAAGTTTCGCCAGATCTACACGTGATATCCAACTGGAGTTCCGATTTATAAAATCCTGAAAGATGTTATTTGGGGTGAGTTGACTAAACTCAGTAGGGATTATATTTTTAAAAAAGAGATTTAATTAAAATGATGTGTAAGCATGTGTAAATTGAAAAACTCATTTTATAAATTCCTTTCAGAGAAAAAAAAGTACAAAAAGGTACGTATGTGAAATCACCCACTAATATGTGGTATATAATTAAAATAAGCCCTTATTGTACAAATTAAAAATCACAGTGAAAATAGAGCCACTCAAGGACTCCAGGCACACCATATCATAGGCATATAACAGAATAAAGGGGATGCTTGGCGATCGCAAAAGCCAAAAAAATACCCTGATCAGGTTTAGGGATTCGCAACCCAAGGACACGGCACATACAGCTGTCTATTACCTATTTGCACTTTAGGAATTAAAACCCAAGGATATTTCTAAAGAAATCCCCTATCATCCATTTTAATAACAAACAAACACATCTCATAGGATAGAATGTGTAAAAATACCATGTAAAGAAATTCTAATGTTTGAAAATGAATGCTTCATTAGAAGATGAATTTTAAATTTAAAAGAATTATTTAAAGATAATAATATGCAAATGTAGTGCATAAATTTAAACTTTTACCTCGAAGCAGCTTACATTGACCAAATCTCAATTATATAGTGTCCAAATTTCTGAGCCCACACTTTAATTAAATATTTGGGTACCTAAAAATAAGATTATAAAATTTTATGTGTTAATTTTATTAAAATTTCTAATATTATTTAAAATTAAATTAAAATTGATTCGGCTAGAGAAATACCCAAAACAGGCCAACATAGACCCAAGAATTGGTCCTAGACATGCCCAAAACAGGTTTTGTTTTAACCCAAAACTGCAACCCAAAAACAGATTAATAACATACCTAAAACAAGTTTGTCTACAGACTATTCGGTCTAGTCATTTGGCCCAGACCCTAGGCCCAAATGGCCAAATAAGTACCTTGGTTTAGTAGCTGGACCATTGTCTAAACGGAGTGGATCGCGGCCTAGTTGGCTACTGAAGGAAATAGAGCAAGACAAGGTTTATTTCGATGCAATCACTGTTCTTCGCCAAAATCGTCGAAATTTGTCCATCATCCAGACGAATTCATCGGCTTTCCTTTGACGTGAGACTCCCATTTCTCAAATAATTTCCATGACTAGAACATTTAAACCAAAATGCCTAATGACAGTGGAAATGTAGAAGGAAAAGTTTGGATTTTTACCTTCAAGTGATTGTCTTCCGACCACTGCAACCTCCGATGTGTGCTGCAAGAATTGACACACTTCCTTCAAACCAAGCTCGGAACAACATCGTACATCTCCATCATTACAGAGGCCAGATATGCATAAAAACCCAAGATTTTCAATTCAAAGTGATTTAGCTTAACAGAAAGTAGAAATCTGCCTTACCCTCAGCCAACAACATCTGACTACAGAGAGACCTAGAGATTCTTCACAATCAAAATTCCTTCAAAAAATACAACCCAAATTCAAAATCCTAATTAGACAAATCTAAATTTACAAAGTAGGAGAGAGGATTTACCAAAGGCGATTTAGGACCTGGTTACAGAGTCGATTTTCTCCTCCAAAAATGGTTGTAAACTATTATGCTCGTTGAGAAGATTTTGCCGTGAGAGAGACGAAGGTAGTGAGAAGAGGAATGGTGTTTAAGAATTGAAGGAAAAAGAGAGAGAGAGAGAGAGAGAGAGAGAGAGAGAGAGAGTGAGAGAGAGAGAATCAGATGAGAGGGATTTGAGGGAGGTGCCTTCCTACTCCCTGGAGATGCGCAAAGTGGGGAAGACGTTTCTCCATAACGTCTTCTCCAAGTTTAATTTAATAATTTTTTTTTTACAAGATATTACATTCTCCTCCACTTAGAAAATTTCTTCCTCGAAATTTAAAACAAACACGAGTGTACCAAATAACAGACGTGGGTACTTAACCATCATCTCATATTCAATTTTCCAAGTTACTTCTCTTTCGCGATAACTTTTCAATTGAACTCTAACAAGAGGTGATTCACGATGATGTAAAACTCAATTTCATAACAAAGAATTCCCTCAGGTTCTTCCTTATAAGATACATTTTCCTAGATAGACACTTCACTCCAAGAAATAACATAAGAAGGATCATGAATATACTTTCTCAGCATAGAGATATGGAAAACATTATGAATATAATTCAACTATGACGGTAACTCATATAAGTCACTAATCTAACCGCTCAAAAATCCAAAAGAACTCATATATCCTGAACCTAATTTTCCTTTCACGATGAAACGACTAATATCTCATCGATGTTGCACCTTTAAGAATACAAAGCATTTGCTTTAAACTCTACTTCATTCCGGCAAAGTTTTGCATAATTCAATTGTCAACTCTAAAATGAACACAAACGTTTCTTAATCACTAGAATTTTTTCAATTATCTCATGAATCAAATCAGATCCGAGAGAAACACACTCCCCAGTCTCAACCCAACTTAAAGGTGATCTTCACGGTCTCCAACACAAAGCTTCATATGGTAAGAAAGAAAAAAAAATCCGGCACAAGTTTGATAATTGTTAGTATAAACAAATTCTAGTAAGGACAAGTGATTCACTCAATTATCACCGAAATCAAGAATGCAAGATCTGAGAATATCCTTGAGAATCTAGATCATACGTTTACACAAGTTATCAATATGAGGATGATATACAGTATTCAAATGAACCATTGTGCCCAAAGCTCTCTGAAGGGGTTTCCCAAAACTTTGACATAAAACTTGGATCTCTATGAAAAACAATACTCAAGGGAACACCGTGAAGACGAACGATGCCCTTAATATACAGCTGACTTAACTTCATCAAAGTGAAATCCATTTTGCTAGGGATAAAATGTGCGGATTTATCAATCTATCAACAATCACTCACACTACATCAAATTTTTGTACTATCCAAGGCAATTTGGTCACGAAATCCAAGATAATCTTATCTCATTTCCACTCAGGGACAGATAAAAACTGCAACAACCCAGCTAGTCTTTGATGTTCAGCCTTAATCTATCAATAAGTCAATCACCTCTAAACAACCTAATTACATCTCATTTCATTCCAACTCATAAATACTGATGCTTCAGATCATGATACATTTTCGTACTGTAGGGATAAATAACAAATTTGGTTTTATGGCCTTCTGCCAAGACTGCCAAACTGCTCACCAACTTGAATCATCTCGAATCTTTCTTTCAACACATCAACAAACTTTGCAAGTTTTTCACATGTTGCAAAAGTGAAAGGATCGCTATTAGATTAAAAACTTTAATTGTATGGTCTTCTCCCTGGTATTAAAACTCAGAATCTCCAATAACAGGACATTTATTCTAATCATTCAACAAAAAAGGCAAGAGAGAGAGGTCCTTGAGAATAATGACTCAAGGCATCAACTACACCATTAACCTTATCAGGATAGTATACTAAAGTGAAATCGTAGTCCTTCATATGCTCAACCCAACGGCGTTGTCGAAGATTTAAATCATGCTACGAGGAGAAGTACTTTGAACTCTTGTGATCTAAAAATACCTCAAGTTCAGCATTATACAAATAGCTCCACCAAATCTTTAAGGAGCAAATAATTAGTTGCAATCTCCAAATCGTGAGTAGGGTAATTTCATTCATACCTCTTTAACTGTTGAAATGCATAAACTATAATTTTATCCTGCTACATCTAAATGCAACTCAAACCAACTCTTAATGCATTAATATAAATAGCATAAGAGAAATACTCATCATGTACTGCTAAAAGCGAACAGTAGTCAAACTCTACTTGAATTCATCAAAAGTGGTCTGACACTTTCCATTTCAAATAAATCTCACATCGTCACTAGTCAATAAAATTAACGGTATAACAACAGTAGAGAAATTTTGTACAAATTGTCGATATAACTAGTCAGACCTAAGAGGTTACACACTCAATGACATTTTTGGGTGGCTTTTAATCTAACACAACTTCAATCCTAGCTAGATCAACTGAAATGTCATTTTGAGAAACAACTAAGAAATTTCACATCAGTTATCCAAAAGTTGCACTTTTCGTGCTTTGTATAAAATTGATACTTCTTTAGCGTCAGTAGAAAATTTCTAGTTGCTCATAGGTTCATCTAGGATCTTAAAATATATCAAGACATCACCAATGAAGGCCATAACAAATTGGCTAAGATATGGTCGAAAGATCCGATTCATGAGGTTTATACAAGCAGTTGGTGCATTAGTCAGATCAACTAGAAGCACCATAAATCCAATATGTTTATAACGAATCCAAAATGATATTTTTGGAAAATCTATTCCACTCATTTTCAATTGATAATAACCAATATCAAATCGATCTTCGAGAAATACATAGATCCTTCAAGCTAATCAAATAAGTCATTAATCTATGACAACAGATACTTGTTCTTGATTGCCATAAGATTCAAATTTTGGTAATCAATGCATAGACGAAACGAACTATCCTGCCCTTTTTTTTTTTTGCAAGCAAAATGGGCGAACCCCACAGTGAATTACTATTTTGAATAAACCATTTTTTGCAACAAATGTTTCAACTGAACACTCAGTTCATTCAATTTAGTAGAAGCCATGCGGTACGGAGGAATCAAAATTGGAGTAGTGTTGGACATCAAATCAATGCAAAAATCAATCTCGTGGTCGGGTGTAAACCCAGATAGATCCTCAAGAAAAAACAACAGGGTAATCACAAACCACTAGCAAATCAGAATTATGTCTAACCGTAACAAGGTCACTGCTAATAACAAAAGTGTCCTTATACAGCTCCAATCTCCTCCGACCACCCAAAACAGGCTCACAAAACAAGATTAATAGAAAACATATCAATATTGCATGGATGTACTAGGATCATTCCATTTTCTAACGTAAGAGTAATATTCCTCCAATAACAGAATCTTAGCTTTGTATAAGCCAAACCATCCAACAGATCCATAGGTATAACTATCAGATCAATTACAAGTTCGTGCCCGCTAACAATAAGGGCAGCAGATCGAACAAACGAGAAACATTTCATGTCTCTTGTTTAGGGGAAAACTCAAAATTAGGGAATTTTCTAACTTCTCAATAGTCACACTCTCACGATCCAAATTATGATGAACATTGATCATATGCTGGCGATTACCAGCGTTGCAATAGTTGTTTCTAAACATTATATAAAAACTGAGTCCATGTCATCAAATCTAATGGTTAATCCAATTTAAGAAACTTGCACCATACATCAGCTCTTTTCTCGAAATAAAATATTGTAAACCCAACCCAATATATTGGGACTTTGATAGCAGTCACATTATTTTGCATCACCCTTAACCAATTTTCAACACTCATTAAGTAAGCTAAGCCTACAAACACTAGACTTTAAATGTTTTATAATTTCATCTTAAGGGATTTCAATATAAGCCACCATCAGAGAAATTCTATTGAAGTCATCGATCTACTTGATCAACTCTAATCCTTGGTCCAAATATTTTCAACTGTCTACGCAGCAAGTTACACCAGTGTCGAATTGTACAATTCAAAATCTAATTAGAAGTCTTTACCAACAGTTTTTGAATAAGAGTCTTCAAACGCAAGGTTCAAACTTAGACTAACAAATTCCAAATATGAAAGAGCAAGCATTGAATTTTGGAAGGAAATTGAGGCTTTGGATTTCTTTCTATGATAGGTTTCTTAAATTTAAACTTTACAGGCCCACACATATAACCCAGAAGAGTTTGAAGACTCATAGATTCAGTAAGGTTGTTTCTAATCACTTATAAGACGTACTCCTTGTCATCTCAAACTAAATTTGGACGACTTTAAATTACTTATGCCCGATTAGAGAAAAGTCTTAATCCATCAACGGAAAACCTCAAGATGACTTTCTAGTAGCACCTTGACACAGATTAATTTTTGTACTTTGTTGCTAGGCATAGTATTTGTAAATCCTTGTATATTACTATACTATTTATTTTATAGATATCACTTTTCAAGATGGAACCTGGCTTTGATACCAAAAATTCTGTCACGACCCAAATGGGACTTGAGACAGAATGGGGAATGACCGGGCCCAAAGGACCAAATCGTCCAACCCTTTTTTTCTTAAAACTTTATTAATTGACAGCAGAAGACTTAAAATTTTAGTTATAGCCAAGGTCCAACAAAACATGGGCTAATCAGGTCCAACAAGTGATATCAGATAGTAAAGCAATATAATCCAAAATGAAATAACTATGCAAAAATTAAAAATAGGAATTTCAGTCATCTAACTAAAAGTATACCAAAAATTAAAAATAGGAATTTCAGTCATCTAACTAAAGTATACCTCACAAAATATCTCTTAAGGAAGAATGCTAAAATAAATGTAAAGTTTCGCCGAATCTACACATGATATGCAACTAGAGTTCCGTTTTATAAAATCCTGAAAGGTGTTATTTGAAGTGAGTTGACTAAACTCAGTAGGGATTATGTTTTTAAATAAGAGATTTAATTAAAATGTTGTTTAAGCATGTGTGAATTGAAAAACTCATTTTATAAATTCCTCTCAGAGAAAAAAAAGTACAAAAGGGTACTATGTGAAATCACCCACTAATATGTGGTATATAATTAAAACAAGCCCTTGTTGTACAAATTAAAAATCACAGTGAAAATGGAGCCACTCACGGACTCCGGACACACTATGTCATAGGCATATAACAGAATAAAGGTGATGCTCAGTGATCACAAAAGCCAAAGAAATACCCTGATCAGGTTTAGGGATTCGCAACCCAAGGACACGGCACATACAGCTGTCCTATTACCTATTTGCACTTTGGGAATTAAAACCCAAGGATAGAATGTGTAAAAATATAATGTAAAGAATTCATTTTAAATGCATTTTAATAACAAACAAACACTATATAATTTAAAAGAATTACTCTAATTAGGATTTTAAATGCATTTTAATAACAAACAAACACTATATAATTTAAAACAAACAAACATTTTAAAATATAATGTGTAAAAATATGCTTGTCCCCTATCATCCATTTTAATAACAAACAAACACATCTCATAGGATAGAATGTGTAAAAATATAATGTAAAGAATTCTAATGTTTGAAAATGAATGCTTCATTAGAATACGAATTTCAAATTTAAAAGAATTATTTAAAGATAATAATATGCAAATGTAGTGCATAAATTTAAACCCCTACCTCGAAGCGTCTTACACTGACCAAATCCCAATTATATAGTGTCCAAATTTCTTATCCCACACTTTAATTAAATATTTGAGTACCTAAAAATAAGATTATAAAATTTTATGTGTTAATTTTATCAAAATTTCTAATATTATTTAAAATTAAATTAAAATTAATTCGGCTAAAGAAATACCCAAAACAGGCCAACATAGACCCAAGAATTGGTTTTGGACATGCCCAAAACTTGTTTTATTTTAACCCAAAACTACAGCCCAAAAACAGATTAATAACATACTCAAAACAAGTTTGTCTGCAGACTATTTGGTCCAGGCATTTGGCCTAGACCCCAGACCCAAATGGGCAAATAAGTACCAAGGTTTTGTAGCTGGACCGTTGTCTAAATGGTGTGGATCGCGGCCTAGTTGGCTACTGAAGGAAATAGAGCAAGACAAGGTTTATTTCGAAGCAATCACTGCTCTTCGCCAAAATCGTCGAAATTTGTCCATCATCCCGATGAATTCATCGGCTTTCCTTCAACGTGAGACTCCCATTTCTCAAATAATTTCCATGACTAGAACATTTAAACCAAAACGCCTAATGATAGTGGAAATGTTGAAGGAAAAGTTTGGATTTTTACCTTCAAGCGATTGTCTTCCGACCACTGCAACCTTCGATGTGTGCTGCAAGAATCGACACACTTTCTTCAAACCAAGCTCGGAGCAACATCATACATCTCCTTCATTACAGAGGCCAGATATGCATAAAAACCCAAGATTTTCAATTCAAAGTGATTTAGCTTAACAGAAAGTAGAAATCTGCCTTACCCTCAGCCAACAACATCTGACTACAGAGAGACCTAGAGATTCTTCACAATCAAAATTCCTTCAAAAAATACAACCCAAATTTTAAATCCTAATTAGACAAATATAAATTTACAGAGGAGGAGAGATAATTTACCGAAGGCGATTTAGGACCCGATTACAGAGTCAATTTTCTCCTCCAAAAATGGCTATAAACTGTTATGCTCGTTGAGAAGATTTTGTCGTGAGAGAGACGAAGGTAGTGAGAAGAGGAATGGTATTTAAGAATTGAAGGAAAAAAAGAGAGAGAGAGAGAGAGAATCAAATGAGAGGGATTTGAGGGAGGTGCCTTCCTACTCCCTGGAGATGCGCAAAGTGGGGAAGACGTTTCTCCAAAACGTCTTCTCCAAGTTTAATTTAATAATAAATTTTATTTTTCTGTTAGAATTTCGTATGGTTGAGTAAAGCATAATTTAAATTTTAAACTAATACATTTATATTAAAATATACTCTTTCAGTGACCATTCATGACTTTGCACAACATTTGTTTATTAACTAAGTTAATTATACCATTTTATTTTTCTTTCTTAAAATTAACATGTAATTGTCGTTCATCTAATCTAATAACAATTAATTTATGGTGTGTGAATTAAGGAGTTTTAAAATTTGTTTCTTTTTATTAATGAGCTTCAATCCATAATGCTTATTGGTAAAGAGATTTAAAATTCACAATTATTCATTAATGGTCTGAATAATAAAATTAGACTTAAATTAATTTAGGATGTTCGACTGATATTTGATGGACAGTGAAAAATAAGAATGAGAGAATTTAAATAAAAAATAAATTTTAAATATTTGATTGGTGGTTGTTAAAACTTTATAATTAAATAAATAAATAAAGGAAAGAAATACAAGTCAAAATCCTTACATATTATATTTATTAGTTTCGAATGTTCTTTTCTTTAAATATAGAATACACAACTACTTTTGCTCTCCCTTTCTTGTTCGGTTCCCGAAATATTTAATGTTGTTTCAGAGCACACATCGCTTTTCATATTCCTCTGCATCACATCCTCGTCTTTGAAGACTTCCTTTTATGCCATTTTTTGTACGAATCTGATTCTCTTTTCTGTAGCTCGTCGTCCTTTTTCCGTTCTGCTACCAGGTTTTCTTCCCACAGTTTTTTCCGTTTGTTCCGTTAGATTCTGATCTTGGCTCTGCAGAACAACAGATATTTTGTTTTTTGGCTTTGTGTGTGTGAAGATTCCAGGTTGAAGAAGAAGTCCAAGTTGACATGTCAACGGCTCCGAGATCAGAACAATATACTAACTTTGTTTCCATCCCAAGGCTGTGGCTTCTCCCTTCCTTGGCATTGGTTTTACTTATTTTGAATGGTTTGCTCTCTCTCTCTCTCTCTCTCTCTCTCTCTCTCTATATATATATATATATATTGTTTCGCACACTATTAGTACAAAGAAATACAAGGAAGAAGAATTTTCATATTTGGGTATTTAAAATGTTTATTCCGGCATTATCTCCGACATGCAATGCAATGGATCCAATACTGTCCATTCTACGGTTTTGTTTTTCTGTGATTATTAAAAAAAAAAATGAAAATATTATATTTCAACCGGAAAGCAATTGAATGGTATTTGATATTTGCGGCGGTTGTTAATTATGAAGGGTGCAGTGCAATGGTTGAGTTTAATAAGGCGATGGGGATTTCCGATGAAAGAGGCAGCACCACCTTCGCTGCCTTTACTCGAAAGCTACTCCAGTCTTATGGTATTCCTCTCTCTCTCTCTCTCTCTCTCTCTCTCTCGTAATTAACGGTTCATTTTAATTTTGACTGTCAATTTCACTTTATCCACGTCGACGTATTTATGTTTAAAAAAAAATCACTGGTCGACCAGATCCTTATGAACAGGCGATAAGATCAAAAAAGAGATATTGTTGTCTATTGCATGGAAATGAAACTAATAAAAATACAGATGATGGGAATCGCATAGGAAGAGAATGTTCCAAGGACGACATTGCAATATTTCAAGGTCAAATCCCTTCTCTTCCCAGCGGAATCCCTGCGTTTACGGTACAAATTCTCAACTCCTGTGTCTCCGGCTGTAGCATCTCCCACATTCACATCAACTGCGGATGGTTCAGCTCCGTCAGACTGGTCAACCCTCGGATTTTTCGAAGGGTCTTCTTCGACGATTGTCTGGTCAACAACGGGGAGCCTCTTGGCCCCGGGGAGACTCTCTCTTTTCAGTACGCCAATTCTTTCCGGTATCCTCTCTCGGTTTCTTCCGTCACTTGCTTGTAACTACGGAGCATGCTTCCGTATGATCTATGGTTGGATGTAAACGAACTATAAGGACTGGTGTTGTCTTTGTTTTCTTTATTGCATGATCCATGTTTGTTCAGTAGCACAATATTTCCCTACAACTACATTCACATGAACATAAAGAGCTATTTTTACCATGAGACGGTGTTAGATTTAAAGTTGAATTTTTATTTAAACTTGTGAATTCAAATTCATTGATAAGTTATAAGCAAAAACATTTATGCTAGTTTCAATTCAGAATACAATGATGCAAGATGAACATTATTCGTTTGATCATACTTTTCATCCACACTCAATGCAGCCTATCGACCAACATAAAACCCAACTCTATTTTTTTCATCTCTTTATTGGTGACCCAATTCTTTCCAACTCAAATTATTATTCACATACACATCTCCCGATATGGCTACAGACAAGATCGAATTTGAATGTGATTAAAAACCAGAATGAGAGTGTTAAGGAATTGAAGTGAGAGTTTAGGGAGCCGACATTGTTGTTTAATGATTGTTCGAGTTTTCAACCTAAACTGGATTAAGATGGTCAGGTTCGATTCAGGATTACAAAATTTTTTTGGTTAGAGCATTATTACGAGTACATAAGCAAGCTGAGTCAGCAAGCTAAACCATAGTTGGTGCTGTTCAATGAATGAAGAATTGCCACGTGTTAGATCAGTCGTTATTTTCATATTTCAGTTTTCCCTCTCTTTTCTTCTTGTAAGAACTCTTGATATAAGAGGAGTTTGATTGTCTTCTGTAAACACTTTTCATACATTCAATAAAGCAGTTTCTTCTTCTTCAAATCTAATAAGCATTGACCGTGCATAGTGAATTCTCCTCACTAAATGTGTAATTTTATGTTAACACTATTATTGAAATTATTTTATTAATAAATGAGTGATGAAGTGTAAAATTAGGGTGTAGTTAAATTAATCCAATAATTTTGGAGACTTGGTGATCCTCATCCTTGGCATTACTACATCAAAGCATCTTAATTGCGCCACGGGTCAATGGAAATGTAGGGGGACTAAATTTTTTGAGCTCCCTGGTGTATTCATTTATTTACACTTCTACCTGTTACGACCCAAAAAGGGGCCTAACAAAACCGTCGGGTGAGACGACTCAATTCTCGTAGAGAACCCAATTACCCATCCCAAAGGCGTAAAAGAAATGCAAAAGACTTAATGAGAATTAATGCGGAAGACTTAATAAGAATTTATACCCAAATCACATGGGTTGGGTCCACATAGTGATCAACATGAGTTGATAGTATAAAAATAAACAATGAAGTTACTGTGTGGGAGTTTAAAACAAACAACACCAATAAATCCCAAATGTACTAATAATGGAGGGATTGAATCGAAGAACATCCATCATTGAACACCAGAATCGTCCCACAACAACACGTGCAAATCCAATACACCAAAGCCACAGCCTAACCTGGGGAAAAATATAGTCGAAGGGGTGATTGTCAAGCTCAGTAGAGAAAAAATCTATACTAAATGCAATACATAAAAACTGTTTTTCTCATAACTTTTAAAAAACCATATCATATTTCTCATTTTTACCGTACATGGATTTTTAACTGAAAACTCCTCATCAGTTTATTTAAATCAGCCTATGGCCCTTGATGTGGCTACATCAAAATCTGCTGTATACATAAATAGTTATATCGTAAAATATGCCAACATCGTTTTCCGTAAAAAAACGTCATTAGTGGGAAGAATGGTTACTCAAGGACTCACCCAATACATACCACAGAAAGGCGGCAAAAGCAACACCTCATGAGTCTGAAGGAAAAAGGGTGTCCGTGGTCGGAAAACAAAACGGCAACACCAAAATAAATACCCTGATCAGGTTTAGGAATTCGAACCAAAAGACACGGCACAGTCAGCTGTCCTATTACCCAAGTCAAACATACAAGCATTAATCTTCACGCAGCAAAAGGTTTTATGGAATCCTCGTGATGCTTTGATACCTAGACAGCCAAAGCATCAAGAGGATTCACCCACCAAAATATATAGAGTACCAAAACATCAGAATATCATATACGATAAATTAAACGTGAGAAAACATATATAGATATACGTAAAAATAAACGTGTAGTCAAACAGTCCCCGTCAGATTTTCATATGTGGCAACCCACAAAATAATGGTTTGAAAACCATGATGAAATGCAGTGCATAAAATATAAAAATCTCTACCTCATAGGCAACCATGATACTCTTACCGATTAGCAACATGCGCTATCAGAAGTGAAGGTCGTATCATAACATCTGCAAAACCTATAACAAGGTCGATATCAAAATCTCAACAATCACCCAAGGGATAACAAACAAGTCTTAAATAAAACCATAATCCAAAACAGTTTCTAGGGATAACTACGAGTCCAAAACCGAAAACCAAACCAATATTACAACAAAGATCCTAAACTGGAAACCAACCCTGACCAGAAGGATCAACACAAGACTTCCCAGCTCAAACGATGAATGACGGGTCTTACACCTCGCGTCGGGCATGACATGGCTGACAAATCCGAATGGAGCTCACTAAACCTAACTCTGAGAAATAAAGAGGATAGTCAACTAAACACAACTCGGGACAGGATCGGGACAATCTACCCATTTTTGTCCGACGTGAATAGTAACTCGAGTGTTTTCCAGCATGAATAGT
Source organism: Begonia loranthoides (assembly GCA_022433065.1). NCBI lineage: Eukaryota > Viridiplantae > Streptophyta > Magnoliopsida > Cucurbitales > Begoniaceae > Begonia > Begonia loranthoides. Next base: position 23,389,327 of record CM039468.1, on the reverse strand, counting down.
GAATTTTGACATTAATAGTAAATTCCGGTGAACAGTGACTCTGGTGAACAATTTTGGGATGAATATTGATCAAAATAGTATCGATGAATAGTGATTCTGGCAATGAATTTGCCACCGCCGGTAGTGAATAGTGTCATCACCGGCAATGAATAGTGCCGAACCATTTCGACGCCGATTTCACTCGATTTTCGACTTCTAACCACAAACCTTACATAAACTTCTATTCTATCAATATATACTAGAATTTTCCATCGAATTCGAGTTTCCAACCACGAATCTGAAACCAAGAATTTTCTAAACTTTAAACTTAAAATCAGACGGAAAAAGCTTACCAATTAGAGAACTGTCTTCACAAATATTATCATATTGACAAGAGGAATACGGATATGCTATCAGAAATTAAAATCGCCAGGGTCGGATGTTTCTCCCCTCTCTCTTCGTTTCTTCTCTATTGCCATTTGCGAAGATGAAGAAGCAGAAGCAATTTTCTTCTTTTTTCTTTAAAAAAAAAAATTTACTTTTTAATAAAATATAGTATATAATAAAATATATATTATATATTTAATAAATTAAATTTAAATTAACTACAATTATTTGATTGTCAGTAACACTAACAAAATAATAATAATAATTTTTTTAGTAAAAATAATTTACCAAAAATCATTTTCGAAATTTAATTACCACTCGGTAAAATTTAATTTGACCGTTTTTAACCATTTGACTGAAAATCACACGTGGTCGCTACACGATAAAACGGGTCAACATTTCAACGATTGATCGAAAATTCACGAAATATTTACACGTGGAATTTGAAAAATCTAGGATTTAACATCTTAACCCCCTTAAAAGAAATTTCGTCCCAAAATTTAAAATAAAACCAAAAACAAAAATTCCACAAAACTCTGTACTCAGTGTGATACCCAAATCACATGAATCAAGTAAATCTCCTTAGAAGAACGTGTTTGCCTACGTCTAGGGCTTCTCTCAAGCCTAGAACAGAAAGAAAATCCAAGAACATGTCTGAAATCGATACCAAAAAGAACTTTCGTGAAGCGCACAAAGTTCACAATAAAGCCGACAAACCAACAAAGCAAGAGAAAGATTACCCGATCAAAACAAAAAGGATAACTTGATTGATTGATTGATAGATGAAATGATCTCCAATGAAAGGATCGACGGAGAGCAAACTATAGTGTTTAACTGGCTACAACGACTCACACAACAACAAACTAACGTGGAGTTTTCGTAATACCCAAGATGTGACTTAATGAACTTCTAAACCAAAAACACGTCAGGAATTGGAAAAACGAAGATACATCGGTTGGACCTAGGTTTATAGTGTCCGTCAAAATGTTCTCCACGCATGAGCAATACTCCAAACTGAGATCACAACCACACAACACTCTCCGACTTCATGTTATCCAAGCACAAAGCCCAACAAGAGAGGAAATTTTTGAAATTGGTTACAAGCAAAAGATTCCTATCGAAACATGGAATAGAACTTTGCATCGAAACCAAAGCAAAGTCAGGTAACTGAATATCCAATAAAAACCAAATCTTGTGGATTTATAGGTGACCGCTATGGCATGACACACCAAAAAACTACCAAAACCCATTGTCTACCACCTTAAAGTAGACTGTCTTATGCAACACTAGTCACGAACTATCAGATATGATGCACACAACAACTAACACTTAGACACCAAGAGCACCCAAACCAAGATATGTAACATGAACCTGACATGCGTCATTTCCCACATGGACAATAGCGAGTAGAATAAGATAGGTGTCTTAATACAGACATCACAGCCAACATGCTCAAAAATTCATGAATTCTAGAACAGTTCTACTTATCTACTGCTACCGAGCACACAATTCTAGAGAATTTAGCCAAGACCTCGGACGAAACACTGCAAATCTGAAAATCTAGAACTAGCATCCACAAAAACAAACGAACCTTAGTCAAACCCAACAGTATTACCAGAACGAGAAACGACCAACTCTCGAACATGAACCCACACCAAAACATTTGGTGGATTAGCGAACATCAACTTCTAGACAACAACATGAACTACAGAAGCAACTGGACAATTGTAGCAGCAACCAGGCAATTGTCAAACCAAAGGTTAAGACTGAAAACACAATGTGCCTAAGTCCAGAATATAATTGCAAAGCTGATTCCAAAAGATATTCCAACGAAACAACAGCCTACAACATCAGAACAATTGTCCAAAACACAAGGATAAACGACACGGCAAATCAGACAGCCAAGAAACCACTCATCGAGGGAAAATACACACGCCCGACATGGAGAAGTAACAGGTTCTAACCGACCACAAAACAGAGCCGAAAAAAACAACACCACCTATCACAACATTGGCTTTTCAACAAAAACATACAAAACGAAGCTCAAATCACGAGATTGCCAACACGCAAACCACTCTCGCATGAAACAACTTCCACAACCAGGATCTCAAACTGCTCAAATCTGGCACAAACCTTCCATACAACACAGACAAGATCAACACAAGGGTCGAAAGTAAGCCACAAAAAAAAAAAAGATTTTCTGGTTGAGGGACACTTCGCTAGTCCATTGAGAAGTACAACCCACATTCCCAGTCAACAAAAAACATGAAACCTAGCCCAACAATAACACCACTCAACCGACTAGCAAAAATCGCCACTTAACTTCCACTCCAACGACTATTCGCACTACTCTTAAGAAGGAAGTGACTAACACAACATGGAATCCAAAGAAAAGAATACGACGTTCTACTACACAACGAAGCAGAGATCTTACCAATTTAGGATCAACAACACCTCTCCACGAGAGATTCTAGAATGGTTCAAAAACGCACTGTCCTACCCAAGGAATAGCCTGTAACATAGAAAATAAATGTTGATTTGAAGGACTTGAGAATCACAAACGCCGCAAGGATCCAACATGAAAAACTACGATACCTAGTATCAACAAGTTTCCACGGCCCATTGATGCACTCAACACTAGAAAAGAACAACAGAGACAAAGAACATGGTCTAACCAAACAAACAGTCTCCCCGAAACAACCAACAAGGAGCAGGATCAAACCACTATGATCCCCACATACCAAGGTCCAGAATTCCCAAGATACAACAAATAAGTCAAGAAAACAGTTTCAAGGCAAGCGATTCAGAATACGTCTGACCAGGAACACCACTGTCTCATCTGTCAGACTTCTCAAATAAGACAAGTGCAACACTCACCAAGGACGAGAGAGTGACCCATGCAACTACACCACCTATACCAAAGTGGATTTGAAATACACTACCCTAGCTGAGGAATAGTTCAGAGCGTGAAAAGTTGACATGGACCGAAATGAGTCCAAACCAACAACGTTAAAAAGCTATTTGCATGAAAAATGACAACATCGAGTATCTATGGAGTTCTCACAAACCACCGATATAACCGACATTAGAAACAAAACAACATAAACGACATAATGCTATCGTTGAAATCGAACGGTCTTCTAGCAAAACAACCGACACAAGGAATGAAGCACTAAGATCTTCCAACACATCCAAGCATAAGAATCTTAAGGCAAAATGAAAACTAGGGAATGATTCCAAAGCAAACATTTGGATTCTGACAAACCACAAGCATTTTTGTCTTATCAATCAGATTCCAACTTGTAGAACACTTGTAACGGTCATAGGATCGAACGCGTGACCATCACGGCAACTCAAATTCTAAGAGAGAACAAAATGAGTCTTGGTAAAAGAAACCTCCATTGCAGTCTCTAAATATCCATCGAATGACTACAGTTTCCAAACCAAGTATTTTTCACTACCGACGCAGAGGTTTATATTAACACGAGAACACACATGAATAAGACCCATTTAGATACTTCAACCAACAGTCTCTGAACCCAGAGAACAAATATATCACAAAATCGATTTAGGGAACACGAACCGAAATCCCAACCCAAACTAACGAGTTCTAAACAAAACAAAACAAGCTCAGAAATTCAAAAAGAGCCAAGCTTTGAATAACATTAAGGGCAAAAGATTTAAACTTAGATCCATATAGGCCCACACGAAGAGACATTGCAAAAAGGATCACAAACCCAAACTTGTTATCTAAATTCCAAACAACATAGGCCCACAGAGGAGAAAGAACCCAGGCAAGTTCACAGCTCGTAATCCAAAACAATTTCACTTAACGATCCATGGGGTACACCCAACACTCATGTATAGAGAAAAAGCAGAGTCATCATCCCGCAAACAACTCCTAGATGCTGTAACGACCCAGATTTTCGTAAATCCTTTAAAATGAGTTAAAATTTTAATTTTTCTTTTGAAAGTAAATCAGAGCGCATCTAAACCGAATCGCTACCAACCGTTCATAAAACTCGTTATAAAAATCTCATGTAATAGAACTTTACGGAAGCGTTAAAATAAAACCATTTGAAAACATAGTGGAAGCATAATTAAAATCATTTAAGAAAGAAATACTAAGCAAATGAAATACCACTTTTATACAATTTACTACTTCACTTAATCATGACATTTAAAAACTTAACTTAATTAAAACAGTTTCTCTTTTACCCATGTTCATATGCCTGGCCAACCACAATCTCCCTCGCGCGTGCAAACTCATCATCCCTGCTTGCTATTGTTTGTTCTTTATCTTTCGCTACTCCTAGTCCATGCATTCCTCATAGCATACTAGTACCTACATCTACACCACAAGCAACTGTAAGCTCAAAGAGCTTAGTAAGGAAAAAAGGAAATGCATTATGCTTATGACTCTCTTTAGTTCATTTGGAATGGGGGCCACCAATACCAATTCTTTCATTACGTTTCTTTTTTATTTATTTATTTCTTTCTTTCTTTCTTTACTCGTACTTCGAGCTGGAGATTAGAAGAACGCGTATGGGATGATATAATGGGTCAGACCTAACCTCCTATGGACAACTAGGTCCCGTTCCCGATATGGTAGGGGTATTTCCTAATTATCAGACTAGGACCACTACCCATCCGCCTTCTAACTCCCTTAATCATTGCCTTTGGTCTTTTCTTTATCATTATACTTTCCCTTACCATGCATGTAAGTACCACCCCGTGAGAGTACTCCCTACTTTGTTTCTATTACATGATGCATGACCATATATTCTCAACCTAATAGGATGCATGATGCTTTACAATATAACATTCATAGAAATTGAAATGCGCATTTAAATAAAGTAACTGTAATTGAAAACGCATATGAAAGAATAACAATAATTGAACGCACACACAAGAACAAATAGTAACAATGGAACACTCCAATAAAGTACAGCATGTGAAGGAAGCAGTTATAGAACTAAATGAACGAGGAACATGCTTGAATATAAAATTCACAATAGTAAAGGAACATATCGAATCACAAGCGACGTGCATATGGCAGTAAGGTATAACTTAATTTACATGCTCGAAAAGGGATTGCTATTATCACCTAGTTAATTATCCTAATTAACTTTCATGCTCAAAATTACTAAATCATGCTCAAGTAAAATATAAATATGCTTGCTCAAGTAAAATATAAATATGCTTGCTCAAGTAAAATACAAACATGCTCGTGGTTTTCTTTCTTGATTACATGCTCAATTGGCGTACTTAGTCACATACCCTAGTTAATTTGTTAAGCATGCTTAAGTTGATTACTTAATTTAGTTGAGTGAATTAACATGTTAGTTACTTAACATACTTAGATTGATTAACATGCTCACAGGTTAGCTATTAATTGAACAACTAGTTATCTACATTTAACAATCAAACATGCTAGTTAATCAATCTAAACATGTTGTTGATTGAACATGCATATTAGTTTAATTTAACATGCTAATTACGCATAAGGGTCAATCAAGTCTAATTATTTGTTCTAATTAATTAACATGCTTGAGTTTGCTCTATTTAATTTACATGCTCCATTACTATCTACAATTATTGCTATACTATGATGAATTGAACAGTTAATTAAACATGTTCATTCTAATTATCACAATCAATTAAACATGCTAGAATTAAGAGTGTAGTTGTTTCTAGTTAACACTATCACTAGTCATGCTTAGATTCATTCATTGAAATCAATCATGCTCAAAAGATTATAATTACGACTTAAGTAGCTTGCATGCTTGATTAAACGATTTGGTTAACCTACTTAATGGATTTATAATTAAACATGTTCAGCATAGTACTTTATCATGCATCAAGTTTAGCAAATTACTCAATTAGAAATGCTCTACTTCTAATTTAGCAACTGTAATTTAGGAGCTGTATTTAAATGTGTTTGTCGTGAGTGAGAGAACCATCCTTGTAGAGTAACACAATTGAAAGAACAACCGCCATACTATGCAGCAACCATTTATCTTTTCATGCATTAGAACATTCGTCACCCTTAGACATTAGCATTCATCTTTCTTCATTCAATTAGGCCTTTGAATCACATACAATAAAACAAGCTAAACTACATTTGAATCACTTAACATACAATAAAACAAAGCTAAACTACAATAGGGAAATAGTACAAATTCCACAACTAGTCTCTACACTATCATCAAAGAGAATAACACACAAGTGAAGCATTTGTAATAAACTGAACAGCAAGAATAAGCAGAAGAATAGACACAGGAATGCAACACTAGCAGTAGGCATAACATTTAGCATTAAAGATTTTAAGAACAATACTCTAACTCACACACCTATACTTGTGGTGTAGGGCCTCAATGGCCAAAACACCCCTTAATCCTTACCTCGATTATTTAACGTATATCAGTGCTTAACCGTTATCCGTCTTTGTCTTTTCGATACCTTCACAAATTTGTAACACTCAATCATTAATCTAATCAATTAATAAACTTATTATTCTTATCGTCTTCTCCTATCATTATGAGTTACTTATTAGAGTTTCTTAAGCGAAACCACTATCGCATTAGAACCCAACCACAATTATACGTTCACGAATCAATATCCAATTTCACTATCTCATTGAACCAAGGAGTCAAAATCCAAATCAAAGAAACTATAAGGCATATCCAACAGGAGACATTTCCATTAACAGAATATTGATCTGTCATGCTTCTCATATAATAATAAAAGCAATGACTTATGACTTATCCAACAATTGATCAACAATAGCCATTACAATTCTAACTCTAACAACATGGCATTTACACAATTTCTATCAACCATCCAACAGCCAAACTAACTCAACACAACAATATATGTCATTCGTCCAACCAAATACAAGTATTTATTCCATTATAACGACGGCAAATGAACCATCTCAAACAGACAATCAGACGCTAATCCAAAATTGCTCGCAGCAGTAGACATCATTCTAACGTACCTAACTAACAGTTCACAACTTGTCATGATCAACAACAAAGAGCACATTCACTTCATACTAATCGCATGGAGGTTAACAACAATTCAATTCAATTTAATAGCTTATTCCAAATCTTAAACAGACAAGGGCAGTCCATTTATATCATCATTACCACTAACAGAGGCAGTCATTAATCCATTAAACAGAAGCATTTACTCATACAGCAAGGTAATTCCATTTCGTGCTAACATGGACTCTTTTAACACTTCATTCATTCCAACATACTCATAATTGTAGACTCAACCAGAATTGTAAACTCAACCAGAGACCATCACAATTGGCAGAGAGAAATCCCATTCAATAGGTATTCATCCAACAGGTATTTCTTACATGCAATAGACTAACAATTATAGGAGGAGCATTTAGTTACCTGAAGAAAAATCGAGAACAGCCAACTTGTGCTGTCAATCCGGGTAAGGTTACATCCCAAGTCAGAGCGTCCCGAGTCGCGGGTCCACACCGCCACCCGATTGGATCCCCCTGCCCGTCGTGAATTCTCCTCGGCCGAACACCATGCCGGCGTCGAATCACCTCGTTGCAGCCTTCCTGTGCCGTTGATGACCGAAAAATGACAGAACATCATAGTTTGACGCTGCTTCAACGGCCCAACGCCGTCTATCCCGCAAGATCCGATGCTTCACGTCGTCGCCAGCCGTTTGCTCGCCGTCGCCAGAACAAACTCAAGCCTCGATGTCCCCCGAACGCCCTCGCATAGACGCTCTCACTCTCGGGCTCCATCTCGCTTCTGCTGTGTAGCCTCCCTCTCTCTCCCTCTCTCCGTTCACATTTTCTTCTCTTCAAATAACCTAAAAACCAAATAACCTAAATTTTCTCCCCTTTTTCATTAATAAAATTTGAACCAAACCCACCAATCACTCAAACTGAACCGGTTTATTTGAACTAGTTCAACTCTCCCCTCTCTTCATTTTTAATTTAATTCAACTTAATTATTTATCATTAATTCATTAAATTAATATTATTCTAATTACGGTAATTTCCATTTAATCTTAACAAATTCTTTAAATTAAAAACTCACGAATACGCCCTTGGTAATACTCCAATAATTACCCAATTTAAAAAAAGTCGGGGTGTTACAGATGCCCTCCTAGCAGCATAACCAATTCAAAAACTTAACTAGGTGTTGGACAATTCCATGCACAATAGACACAAGACCGGAACATTACACTATCAATTTCTAAAATGATCACTCCCAGGAAAAGCGGAACCATGCTCTGATACCATTTAATTCTGTCATGACCCAAAGGGGGGCCTAATAGAGCCGCCGGGTTAGGCGACTTGAATCTCGTAGATAACCCGATTAGCCAGCCCAAGGCGTAAAAGAAATGCGGAAGACTTAATGAGAATTAATGCAGAAGACTTAATGAGAATTTATGCCCAAACCCAAATCACATGGGTTGGGTTCACAGAGTGATCAACATGAGTTGATAGGATAAAAATAAACAAGGAAGTTATTGTGCGGGAATTTAAAACAAACAACACCAATAAATCCCCAAATGTACCAATAATGGAGGGATTGAATCGAAGAACATCCATCATGAGACACCAGAATCGTCCCACAACAACACGTGCAAATCCAATGCTCCAAACCCACAGCCTAACCTGGGGAAAAATATAGTCGAAGGGCTGAGTGATAAGCTCAGTAGGGAAATCGATACTAAATGCAATACACAAAAACTGTTTTTCTAATATCTTTTGAAAAACCATATCATATTTCTCATTTTTACCGTACATGGATTTTTAATTGAAAACTCTTCATCAGTTTATTTAAATCGGCCCATGGCCCTTGATGTGGCTATGTCAAAATCTACTGTATACATAAACAACTATATTGTAAAATATGCCAACATTGTTTTCTGTATGAAAACGTCATCAGTGGGAAGAATGGTCACTCAAGGACTCACACGATACATACCACAGAAAGGCGGCAAAAGCAACACCTCATGAGTCTGAAGGAAAAAGGGTGTCTGTGGTTAGAAAACCAAATGGCAACACCAAAATAAATACCCTGATCAGGTTTAGGGATTCGAACCCAAGGACACAGCACAGTCAGCTATCCTATTACCCAAGTCAAACGTACAAGCAATTAACCTTCACGCAACAAAAGGTTTTATGGGATCCTCGTGATGCTTTGATACCCAGACAGCCCAAAGCATCAAGAGGATTCACCCACCAAATATATAGAGAACCAAAACATCAGAATACCATGTACGATAAATTAAACGTAAGAAAACATATGTACATATACGTAAAAATAGAAGTACTGTCAAACAGTCCATGTCAGATTTTCATATGTGGCAACCCACAAAATAATGGTTTGAAAACCATGATGAAATGCACTGCATAAAGTATAAAAACCCTTACCTCATAGACGACCACGATACTTTTACCGACTAGCCAGCAACATGAGCTATCAGAAGTGAAGGTCGTATCATAACATCTCCAGAACCTATAACAAGGTCGATATCAAAATCCCAACAATCACCCAAGGGATAACAAACAAGTCTTAAACAAGACGATAATTCAAAACAGTTTCTAGGGATAACTATGAGTCCAAAACCGGAAACCAAACCAATATTACAACAAAGATCCTAAACTAGAAACCAACCCCGAACAGAAGGATCAACACAAGACTTCCCAGCTCAAACGATGAATAACAGGCCTACATGTCTGACAAAGCCAAATGGAGTTCGCTACACCCAACTCCGAGAAATAAATAGGGTAGTCGACTAAACACAACATGGAACAGGATCGGGGCAATCTGCCCATTTTTGTCCAATGTGAATAGTAACACAAAATAGTGTTTCTGGCATGAATAGTGAATTCTGAAATTAACAGTAAATTCCAGTGAACAATTTCGGCATGAATAGTGATCAAAATAGTGTCGAAAAATAGTGATTTTGACAATGAATTTGCCGCTGCCGGTAGTGAATAGTGTCCTCGCCGATGATGAATAGTGCCGACCCATTTCACCCGCTTTTCGACTTCTAACCACAAATAACCATACATAAACTTCTATTCTATCAATATATATCAGAATTTTTCCTCGAATTCGAGTTTCCAACCACAAATCCAAAGCCAAGAATTTTCCAAACTTTAAACTTAAAATCGAACAGGAAAAGCATACCAATTGGAAAACTGCCTTCACAAATATTATTTGTATTGATAAGAGGAACACAGATTTGCCGTCAAAAATCAAAATCGCCCGGGTCGGATCTCTCTGCCCTCTCTCTCTGTTTCTTCCCTGTTGCCATTTGCGAAGATGAAGAATCAAAAGCAATCTGCTTCTTTTTTCTTTTAAAAAAAATAATTTACTTTTTAATAAAATATAATATAATATAATATATAATAAAATATATATTATATATTTAATAAATTAAATTTAAATCTACTTCAATTATTTGATTGTCGGTAACACAAACAAAAAAAATAAAAAAATAAAATAATAATAATAATTCTTTAGTAAAACTAATTTACCAAAAATCATTTCCAAAATTCAATTACCACTCAGTAAATTTTAATTTCACCGTTTTTAACCGTTTGACTGAAAATCACACGTTGTCGCTACACGACAAAACAAGTCAACATTTCAACGATTGATCAAAAATTCACAAAAAATTTACACGTGGAACGTTAAAAATCTTTTTAAAAATCTAGGATTTTACACTACCTACTTACACCTCCCCGCTTTCAACTCTAATTCTTCTTACGTATTCGCTGCCCGCAAAGTTCTACCTCTCTACTTCACTGCAACCGCCGTTGAATGCTCTTTCCTCCTTGTTTCGTAATTAATTTTGTTTTCTGCCGATCTGAAAATACCAAGTTCCAAAAAGAGAGCTAAGACGATGGTTTCTTTGCCTGAAGCTCTCATTCTGGTCTTGGTTGCATTTTATTTTCTCTCTCCGCTGTTGTAGCATTTGATCAGAGTTTTCCTTCCTACCTATTTCTGATTCCTATTCATTTCTATAACTAATTGACCTCGTTCTTTAGTAGTCATTATCTCAAAGTAAATGCCCTTTGATCCTCTCTTGTATTCTTCCTAGCATTATTAGGGACTTCCTTCTAGTTGCACCTCTATTCATTTTCTGCCTTTTCTTTATGGTTTGATGCAGCTTTAAGCGGGTTTTATGCCACCTAATTTATGTGGCTATTGTATCTAATTTCTGTGTTCTGATTTTTCTCTGTTTCCCTTAGACTTTTCTAGGAATACAAGCTTCCATCTTGAAGGTTCTGAAGGTGGGTAAATAGTGTGTTCTTATCTGGGTCGGTTGAGTTTTAAACAAGTATTGTTTGGGAAATTTCATCTTATGTAAGAAGATTAATTATTCATAGAATGGCTGTGAGTGACCGTAGATTCGTGGCTTGGGAAGGGCACATTATATGCTCCGAGAGGGGTAAGCAAGTAGTACATTTTTACTTGAAGGATTAAATAGGGAATTTGGTTATTGTGGTGATAGGAACGGAGAGAAGTATTAGACACATGATATATGTTCTCTGATGAGTTTGTGAATTTATACTGGTCGAAGACATCCGTTACTATTGGATATACTTGCACATTGGACATCCGTCAAGAGAGAATGAATGTCCACCAAGGCTAAAGATGAAGGACGAACGTCCACCAAGACTGAAGAAGGACGTCTACCAAGGCTGAAGATGAAGGACGGATGTCCACCAAGACTGAAGAAGGACGTCTACCAAAACTGAAGAAGCTAAAACTGAAGAAGAGGGATGGACACCCACCAAGATTGAAGAAGGACGTCCGCCAAGACTAAAGAAGCCAAAACTGAAGAAGAAGGACGGACGTCCGTCAAGACTGAAGAAGGACGTCTGCCATGCAAGAAACTAAAACGATTTATTTTGCAATTTATTTTCTGTAATTCTTTGTATAAATAGTATTGTAGTTTTCAATGAATGTAATTAGACTTATAGTTGAAATAGAGTTTGATTTGTTTCTACCAATTTTCTCCGTTTGCTTCAATTCATAATATGGTATGAGAGCACAAACTCTAAATTTGTCTTCTTCTCCAATGGACAATGGTGTGAATTGTTGCAGCTGCCAATGCAGCAATTCCATTTTTTGCTTTTGAGTTGTTAAATCAATTTTTTTTGCTTTGCGATTAGTAAAGGAAAGAACGCTGCTACAGTAGCAATTTCTAACCCTAATCAAAACTTCTCATCTTCTTCCTCAAGTTTCTGCGGCATTGAAGATGCTAGCGATCCTTATTTTTTTGCACAACAGTGATCATCCAGGTTTCATTTTCGTTTCTCATTCGATGAATAGAGGTAATTTCCACACTTTGAAGCGAATTATGACAATGACGCTAGACGCCAAAAACAAGGTTCAGTTTGTTGATGGCTCCATCCAACATCTGTCTCCTTCAGATCCTCAATTTAACAGGTGGAATAGATGCAACAACATGGTGACCTCCTAGATTTTAAACTCTGTAAGCAAAGACATCGCTGATAGTTTACTATATTTGAACTCTTTTATGGCTGTATAGAAGGATTTGCATGATAGATTTAATCAAGAAAGTGCTTCACGAATCTATCAAATACACAATATGATTCTTTCTTTATCACAAGGTGTAATGGATGTTAATGTCTATTACATGAAATTTAAGACTTTATGGGATGAATTTCAAGACTTCAAGCCCATTCCTCATTGTACTTGTGGTGGTGCTCATTTACTCATTGAGCATCAACAACAAGAATTTGTTATGCAATTTCTTATGGGGATGAATGAATTATTCTCTCCAATTAGGAGTCAAATATTAATGATAGATTCATTACCTTCGATGAGTACGGTGTTTTCCTTGATTATTCAAGAAAAACAATAGCAAATGATAAATGTTTCTATGAATGAATCAAGTGATAGAATGGTTTTCTTATCAAATTCTGGAGCACAAAACACACATTCCAAAGGTAGGCGGGAGAGACCAATTTGTTCACATTGTAAGATTACAGGACATACTTTGGACAAATGTTTCAAATTACATGGATATCCACGTGGTTACAAGCAAAAGGATAGAAATTCCTCTCGAAGAAACTCGGCTAATGTAAATTATGTGGAAGTTCAGCAAATGAATCGAACAGAAATGAATATCATTCAAAATCTCTTAGTCAATCAATGTCAACAATTAATTGCTCTCCTAAGTTCTCAGTTACAGCACAATTCAAGTCAATTTATTTCATGAGATATATTAACTAATAAATCTTCCGTTTCCAATTTTACAGGTATTCTTTCTGTCTCCAACTTTTCTATGAAACCTAAATTTTTAAATTCCTTAAGTTGGATTTTAGATACAAGAGCAACTCATCATGCTTGCTTTACTCTTGAATCATTTTGTTCTTCTTATCATGTACAACATACCTTTGTTACCTTACCAAATATTTCAAAAATAGCCATAGAAAGGATAGGTTCTGTTAAGCTAAATGACGACATAATTCTTACAAATGTACTATATGTTTCTTCATTTCGCTTTAATCTATTATCTATTAGCATGTTATCTTCTACTTTAAACTGTTCTTTTTCCTTCACTTCTAACTCTTGTCTAATCTAGGACTAACAATCTGCCAAACCGATTGGGATAGCTAATCAGATTGGAAATTTGTATGTTCTTCTTCAAACTTGCTATGCTTCCAATGTTTCAGTGCAAAGAATAAAGGGCAGTTTAGCTGCTGCTGATAATTCTCTTTAGCATTATCGGCTAGGCCATCCTCCACCTCTCAAAGTTCATCTTTTATGGGACACTTTACATTTGAATTCAATAAAAGATTGTATCTATTCTGTATGTCCTCTTGCAAAACAACATACTTTACCTTTTATATCAAACAACCATATATCACAACATTGTTTCGAATTTATTCATTGTGATGTATGGGGCCCTTTTCATTTTGAAACACATGATGGTTTTAAATATTTTTTAACCATAGTGGATGATCATAGTAGAGCTGTTTGGTTATATTTGCTGCGCGCCAAATCTGATGTGTTAAAATTTATTCCTGATTTTATAAATCTGGTTGAAACTCAATTCAAGGCAATAATTAAGGGCATTAGAACTGATAATGCTCTTGAGTTTTCAATCAATGATGTTTACAATAAAAAGGAGATAATTCATTATCATTCTTGTGTTGAAACTCCTCAGCAAAACTCTGCTGTTGAAAGAAAGCATCAACACATCCTAAATATCACTCATTCACTATTATTTCAGTCACATATTCCTCTTAAATTTTGGGTAGAATGCATTTCAATTGTTGTTTATTTGATAAACAAAATTCCTTCTATTGTTTTATCAAATCAAACTCCTTTTGAAAGATTATATTCTAAGCCATCTGTCTACGATCATCTTAAGGTTTTTGGGTGTTTGTGTTTTGCCTCAACCTTGAAAAATTCTCGAGATAAATTCTGTCATAGAGCAAAATCAAGTGTGTTTCTTGGATACTTATCGGTTACAAAAGCTACAAAATTCTAGATCTTGAATCAAATAGAATTTTGATTTCGAGAAATGCCATTTTTTTATGAAAATGTATTTCCATTCAAGTCCAATTTCAACAAAATTCCTGATATTATTTTTTCAGATTCCACAACTTTATCTTCATCTTCTCCTTCTCATTTGATTCATGAGCCAAATTTACATGATAACCCAATTTTTTCTGAACATAACCCGATCTCTTCTGAACATAAATTGGATTTTTTAGATCGTCATTCAAAAAGGTTGTCAAAACCTCCTTATCTTGTTGACTATCATTGTTATTTAACTAACAAAGTATCATTTCCATTTGTCTCCAAGTGTTCTTATCCCATTTCAAACAATATTTCTTATCATCGTGTGTCTCCTTCTTACAAAAATTACATCTTAGCTGTCTCTTCTAAAATAGAACCCAAATTTTTTCATGAAGCTGAAAAATATCTTGAATGGAAAGATGTGATGAGTGCTGAAATGCAAGCTCTTGAGGATAATAACACTTGGACATTGACACAATTACCAGCAGGAAAACATCCCATTGGTTGCAAATGGGTTTACAAAATTAAACATCATGCTGATTGATCAATTGAGAGGTATAAGGCAAGATTAGTTGCCAAGGGATATACACAACAAGAAGATATTGATTTTTTAGATACTTTTTCTCCTATTGCCAAATCTGTTACTGTGAAGATTTTACTTGTTCTTGCTGCTGTTCATGACTGGGTTTTGATACAGCTGGATGTTAATAATGTTTTTCTTCATGGAGATTTAAATGAAGAAGTGTATATGAGTTTACCTCCAGGTTATTCAGCTCTGCATAATTCTGGACAGGGGGAGCAAAATCTAGTTTGTAAACTAAACAAATCGTTATATGGTTTAAAGCAAGCTTCACGAAACTGGTTTTCCAAGTTTTTTTCTACCATTATTGATCTTGGTTTTAGTCAATCTGTTGCTGATAATTCTTTGTTTATTCACTCCACATCCAAACATTTTACTGCCATTTTGATATATGTGGATGATGTTATTATAATTGAAAGTTCAGCTGAGTATATAGCTATCATCAAACGATTGTTGAACAACAAATTCAAATTGAAAGAGCTGGGAGATCTTCATTTTTTTCTTGGTTTGGAAGTTGCCAGAACTGATAAAGGGATTTCATTGAATCAACGACATTATGTTTTGGAGCATCTGGATGACTATGGCTTCTTGGGTTGTAAACCAGCTTCAATTCCTATGAATTCAAATTGCAAACTCTCTGATACTGGTTCTTTTTTGGAGGATGCAACACTTTATAGACGACTTATTGGTCGACTTTTATGTCTTACTTTTACTAGACCTGACATTTCTTTTGTTGTCAATTCTCTTAGTCAATTTCTTGCTGCTCCTTGGACTTCTCATTTGAAAGCTGCATATCAGGTTCTAAGGTACTTGAAAGGTAGGCCAGACCAAGGTTTATTTTACTCTAAAAATTTTTCTCTTCAATTGAAAGCTTTTATTGACTCGGATTGGACATCATGTGTGGATTCAAGGCGGTTTGTTAGTGGATTTTGTGTTTTTCTTGGTGATTCATTAGTTTCCTAGAAATCTAAGAAACAACATACTATCTCTCGTTCTTCTGCTGAAGTTGAGTATAGGGCAATGGAACATACCGCTCGTGAAATTATCTGGATTAAGGCATTGTTGAAAGATTTTCATATCAATCTTTCTAAACTAGCCTTACTGTTTTGTGATAATCAAGTTGCTCTTCACATTGCAACAAATCTTGTTTTTCATGAAACAATGAAACATATTGAAATTGACTGTCACATTGTTCGTCAGGAAATATTACGTGAAACAGTCAAATATTTTTATGTCAGTTCAAGATTTCAGTTGGCTGATATTTTTACTAAGGCATTGCATCCCTATTTGTTTCGAGATATGTTAAGTAAGATGGAAATTATCAATATCCATTCTCCATCTTGAGGGGAAGTATTGGATATACTTGCACATTGGACATCCATCAAGAGAACGGATGTCCACCAAGGCTAAAGATGAAGGACAGATGTCCACCAAGACTGAAGAAGGACGTCTGCCAAAGCTGAAGATGAAGGACGGACGTCCACCAAGACTGAAGAAGGACGTCCGCCAAGATTGAAGAAGCTAAAACTGAAGAAGAGGGATGGACGTCCGCCAAGACTGAAGAAGGACATTCGCCAAGACTGAAGAAGCCAAAACTGAAGAAGAGGAACGGACGTCCGTCAAGACTGAAGAAGGACGTCTGCCATGTAAGAAACGAAAACAGTTTTTTTGCAGTTTATTTTCTATATTTTTTGTATAAATAGTATTGTAGTCTTCAATGAATATAATCAGACTTTATAGTTGAAATAGAGTTTGATTTGTTGCTACTAATTTTCTCTGTTTGCTTCAGTTCGTAATAGTTACTATGGGCATGAAATGGCGAGCCAGAAGAGAAGTAGTGGATTGGCTTGCAACATTAGTTTCTGATCCAGAAAATAGTATTTGTATAAATAGTATTGTAGTCTTCAATGAATATAATCAAACTTTATAGTTGAAATAGAGTTTGATTTGTTGCTACTAATTTCTCCGTTTGCTTCAGTTCGTAATAGTTACTATGGGCATGAAATGGTGAGCCAGAAGAGAAGTAGTGGATTGGCTTGCAACATTAGTTTCTGATCCAGAAAATAGTATGTGTTTACTATTTTACAACATTTGAATTCCATTTAAACAGTGTTGAATTTATAATATTTACTCAGAACTTTGACAGCTACTTTGCCAAAACCAAATTTAACTCTCCGTAAATGACCAAAGTAATCAATCTCATGGTATGCTTTAGTTTGTTTAAGAACGCCGACACTAGATACTGATTCTTGTTCCTTTATCTTCATTACTAATTAGTAAATGGACTTTGTGTAACTTTTTACCAATAATGTACGAGAAGAAATTCTTGATTTAGGGAATGTTCAGATTAGCCTTCATTTTTATCATAATTTGTTCGCCTAGTGGAGTTATACTTTAAATTTTCAATGTTGTATTATAATTGTTTATAATGACAATAAGAAAATAGATTTACATATGGACATTGATACGTACTCCATGCTATTTAATAAACTAATAAGTAAAATTATAAAAACAACGTAAACATTTGAAAGTTTTACTAGGTTTTCCCTTAGAATATTTTCTCAAAATATTGATGCTCTCTCATGCTACTGTCATCTCTTTAAATAACAAACATAAACAGAATACTAAAAAATACAATTAAAAAGATATCTAGGAATCCTTAAGGAAATACACTATAATAAATACACTTTATTGGAACTCAATTATTACTCGCCTCCCAAAGATGCATCTTGTCCTCAAGGTGCTTATTCTTGTAGTTGTATCTCTTTCTAACATCATCAAATAAATATTTAAAGAGTTTGATCGCCTCCTAAAGGTGCACTTTGTCCTCAAGGTGCTTATTTTTGTATTTTTGTTTCTCTTCCTTGCATCATTGAATAAATATTTGAAGAGTTTGATGCAAGAATGTGTAGTGTTAACTAAATCATGTGATATTGTTGTCAACAACTAGGTGAAAAAAGGTAAACTTATTGGATGAAGTGATATTGATTTGAGCTCGTAGAAGAGACAGCCCAGCCCAATGAAGGAAGTTGATGGGATGTACTACTAGCCCTTTGAATTAAGGTCACGCCAAAGGACTAAGTTTTTGTCTTCAATATGTTGGAAGCCCATCCCATTAGGTGTAAGCACAAATAGCTCAACCCTAATTTTTTTTATTCACAAATTGCGCCTCCAACTGGTGCTCAAGCATGTTGGAGAAGGAGGCTACCATTCATTTGAACACCTTCTTGAATGCTTCAACGGACCCATCTTGATGGAAAGAAAGGAATCTCCCCATCGTACTGCCACTGTGAGTCGACTGAAACACTCAAGAGGCTGTCATTTTCGGTCATTGCGAGTCAACCAAAAATGCTGAGGACTTTGTCGTTTCCAGTTGCTTTGAGTTGATCGAAAACATTCAAAAAGCTGCTATCTAAATTCGATCCAACTCAAAAAAGAATTGTTCCACCTTAAATATCCAATCATTAGGCTCCCCTTCATCAAATATAAGAATTTCCAACCTCTCAGTGAGATCTTTTTTATGGTATGTTGTGTCACTGTCTCCTCCTTGATCGTAGTGAGTGTTGGTTTCACCCACGGTGAAGCCCTCATCCTTTTGTTGGTCAGATCGACAATGAAAACTTCTTCCTCTATAACCTTCCTCCACCTCAAACTAATGTCGGCCTCCTCGCACCGAGCCATCCACTATCAAGTTGTCAAGAATTGTTGTTGCAAACCCTAACCCGTCGATCTCCAAACTTAACCCTTCACCATCTTTCTCAGCTGTTTTTTCTTCGCCGCCTGTCAACATTGGCCAGACAGGAGTAGGTGTCAACTTTACCATTTTTTCCTGCAAGCTGGCGTTCCTGCTAGTTCTGACATTGCCTCTTTTCCCGGCAAGCTAAGAACTTCCCATTCAAACCCAGCCGCTTTCCCTGTTTCCAGTTCCGATTTTTGCTCCCCAACCATTTGCTTATCTGCAGCCACATAACTTCGAATTCCTCCTCCCTACTGATATGCTGAGAAAGAGTACAAGTGCTCCAAGATTGAAGCCATAATTGTCCTTAATTCTCCCAATCTCGTGAGAAATTTCCCCGCGAAATGATTCCATTTCCCACTTAAGCTCCTCACAGTTTTGGTTGATTTCCTCTCAGATTTGACCAATTTCCTCTCGAACTTGGCTGACTTCCACTTGGATTTGACCAAATCGTGCTTTGATACTAGTGATACGTACCTCATACAATTTAATAAATGACAAAATAAAATTATAAAATAATGAAAACGTATGAAAGGTCTGTTTGCTCTCCTCTTGTAATATTTTTCCATAATATTGATGCTCTCTCATGTTACTTTTATCCCCTTAAATAACAAATATAAACATAATAGTAAAAGACATAATTAAAAGACAACTACGAATTCTAAAAAATGATTAAATAAATACACTATAATAAATGCATTTTATTGGAATTCTATCATACACTTAAGAGTTGAAATTTTACCCTAGATTCTCTTCAGTTCTCTAGCACAAGAATATATGCGATTACAGCACTGCATATCTTAATTCTTAACACAATCGGAATTGGGGTAAATACTGTCAATTGATCTTATCTATTAGCACATTAAGTTATATTCTTCTTAAGATGAACAAATCTTCTAAGGCGATTAGCCTTACATGGTGGAGAATGTATTGATAGTGATAACTTGCATGCCAGATTTTCAAATGTGTAATATCCCAAGAGTTCTTTCTGTAAATAAAAGTTAATGTCTGTTTTCCTTTTTAGTTGACACGTTGATTTCACATGTCTTTCCTCTCTAGTTTTTTCCTCCTTAAACCTTCAGACAACTTTCTTTGTTGATAAATGAAATGCCGTGAAACCCATCGGAGGGAATAGGTGAATTGTGCATGTGTTTCTGTCATGCTGTGATGTCTCAGCATTTCAAGCTCTGAAAAGCAAATGGGTAAAATATTTACCATCTAAGTCTTACCGTTTCCTTTTTTTCGTGGAATCATTTCATACAACCTGATTTACTAGTTTTCTTCTCTTCTTTATCATATTGCGTCATGACTACCTGTTTTTACTCCCGAGCCATCTCATTCTAGATTTGAAAAGCTAAATTTAATTCCTTGTTTTCTCTGAGTTTCCTTATTTGCTTGGTCCCTTCTTTTTGAATTTGATGTGTGGCATTTGAGGATCAATTTTATGGTTGAGTATGCGCTATGAGAGATCAGATTGCCATTCTAGTTTAGAATACAAGAGAATAGCTCTCTTCTTGTGGATGCGTAAATTCTATTTTTTTAATCACCTTAGTTTCCATTTTCTACCTAATTAGCTTCCTATCAGCTAGTTATTAATCAATTGTTCACCTAATTACTTCTCCTAGCACTTGAGCTAAACTAACTCAAATTCCATTTACAGTGACTTTTTTACTTACCTCAATTACATACATCATGTTTTCAAGTATATCTTACGTAATTCATGAGCAATAAAAGTTTGGAAGTGATAGGTTTATGATTGCAAGTCTGAATTCTAGATTATGTATGATCATGGGGAATGCTTTTTAAGGTGCTTATTCATTTTAATCTTTTCCTTGTTCACACTTAACCCAGACGCTTATGAAAATATTTGAGAAGAAAAGAAATCTACTTATAACTCTTTTTTTCTAATATGACACTTTTCTTATTAGTTTATCAATAGTTGGAAGTACATACCTGGTTCTTACCCATTGGTGAGAGCTTCAAAACAATCTACTTACACATACAAGTTCCCTGGGTTATTTCTTTAACTAATAACAAAGAATATGTAATAAAGCCCGTGAAGGGAAGCTATACTTGCAACCTCTGAGCAACAGCAAGCGATATGTACTTTTTAACCAAGACATTTTTTTCACTTAGAATTATAGAAAGCTCTATGATTGACAAAGGCTGCAGCTTTTCACATTTGCTCTATAATAGTGCGAGTAATGATGGATAAAATGATGAGTCGTAGACAAAAAAATTGAACATTGCCTTTTAACAAATTTTACAACAGTTAGATTAGAAAACAACGGATGGATTATGTCCTTGTGATATTGATATGAGCAACATTCTATTTTTCCACTTTGGATAGATAATGTGTTTCATCATTTTGTATTGGACACCTAACTTATTCTTAATGGTGATGTATGGTGTTAATAATTAGATCTATCCCATCCTGGCAGCTTAAATTTGTGCTTACTGGTAATTGGTAAGTTATTCAAGTCCTTAAGTCAATCTCTACCTCTTTACTGTTAAACTCATTCAAAGTCATTGGCCCAATTTTAGCCAAAAGGAGAGATGGACACGTATATGAGATAGGTTAGAGTTAAAAAGGATATGAAATATATCTCCCCAGATCAATGAAAACAACTTTTCCTTGTTTTGAGTGGCGTTCTCTGAGGATTTTGGTATTTTCTTGACAGATTCCATGCAAGACGACTTGAAACAGACAATAAGTTGTCTACATTATTTACCAGATCACATGGTATCTCTCTCACATTTTGTTAAATTCATTCTTTCCAGTGTTAAAGTTGAGTCTTCATCATTTGCTATATTCTTACGCTCCAAGGAAATTAAAAGCTCAAAATTCAGACATTGATTGGCCTGGTATCCCCAAGCATCTCAAGCACTATCCAACCTTTTACAGAAATGGAACTGCCATATCTGTGAGCACCAAGATAGAGGACTTGTGTTTTCTATATTATAATTACAATATAATCATTGTGCTGCTCACTCCATTTATCCTCTTTTTGACTTGAAGAAATCTCTTATGATTTCCTGTTTTTATAGATAGCTTTGTATTTATCATGGCTCAGGAAGAAGTCAACTACCTTGGTTATTTAGAAGATGTAAACTTTAAACTTTATCGATCTGACATGATCTTAGAACAAAGTCGAATCATTTAGATCTAAACGTGGAAATTTGAAATACCTTCGACCATTGACAATATAACAAGGACGGCTGCTTTCCTTCCTTGAAGAACCGCTTCTAAACTTTTCTCTTCTCAAAGCGATAGTGTATTTCCTTATGAGAATAGATGGCTTAGGGGATCTTCAAAATGAACCCTCTTTTATTAATTCTTTCCATCAAAGAGTTACGAAGAGAGGGGTGCAACATGAACGGTTGCCATGATGGTGACTGTTGAAAAACTGGACCATACCTTATGAGAAATGTTCCAATCCAAAAGCCAACATTCTCCTACTTGGTCTATGTTTTTCATATTTCTTTAATAAGTAAATACAACACATGAATCATAGCGATAGGTCCTCTGAATGAACTTGAGTAGTACCTTCCATGTATCACAATAAATTATGTTCCTTCTTTAATGTTCATAAACTTAGTGAATAAACCTTATGTTTATTATTGGTCCAAACTTTATTGATGTTTCTCAAAATTAAACATGCGCATGTAATAAAACAAACATGAGAAAACATCACAGAGTTTTATTTAAATACTCGTTCTTACAACGA
This sequence comes from Begonia loranthoides, assembly GCA_022433065.1. NCBI lineage: Eukaryota > Viridiplantae > Streptophyta > Magnoliopsida > Cucurbitales > Begoniaceae > Begonia > Begonia loranthoides. Next base: position 23,366,356 of record CM039468.1, on the reverse strand, counting down.
ATTACATAAGGGATACAAGTCCCATATTGTGTACATGATCCTTAAATTTTGACGGTGTCATGCCTTTTGTCAAAGGATCAGCTAACATCAACTCAGAGCTTATGTGTTCAATGACCACTGATTTATCCTTAATACGTTCTCTTATGGCTAAGTACTTTATGTCGATGTGTTTGCTTCGACTACCACTTTTATTATTCTTAGCCATAAAAACAACAGCTGAGTTTGTCACTGTACAATCTCAATGGCTTAGCAATTGAATCTACAATTATAAGCCCAGTAATAAAACTCTTCATCCATACACCATGCAAGGTAGCCTCAAAACATTATACGAACTCCACTTCCATAGTGGAAGTAGCAGTTAGTGATTGCTTTGCACTACTCCATGACAGCTCCACCAGCTAACATAAAAAAGTATCCGGAAGTTGATTTATAAGAATCAACACAGCCAGCAAAGTCTGAATCGGAATAGCCAATCACTTCCAAATCATCAGACCGTCTGTATATAAGCATGTAGTTCTTTTTCCCTTGAAGGTACCACATAACCTTCTTAGCAGCTATCTAGTGGTCAATGCCTGGATTACTCTTATATCTTTCTAACATTCCAACTGCAAATGCAATGTCAGGTCTAGTTCAAACCTGAGCATACATAAGGCTTCCAACAGCTGAAGTATATGGATGTTTTTCATTCGCTCCCTCTCAAAATCGTTCTTCGGGCACTTGTTCAAATTGAACTTGTCACCCTTCATGATGGGAGTTACACTAGGTGAACAATTTTTCATCTGGAATCTCTCTAAAACTTTATTGATATAGGTTTCCTGAGATAAACCCAAAATACCTCGAAATCTATCTCGATGTATCTTAATTCCTATAACATAAGATGCATCACCCATATCTTTCATATCAAAACTTTGAGAGAGAAATTGTTTCACCTTATGTAACAATCATTTGTCATTAGTAGCAAGCAAAATATCATCCACATATAAAATTAAGAAACAAATCTTACTCCCACTGACCTTAAGGTATATACATTGATCCATAATGTTCTCTACAAAACCAAATGGAGAGATAACATCATGAAATTTTAAATACCATTGGCGAGAAGCTTGTTTCAGTCTGTATATGGATTTTTTAAGCTTGCTTACTAAATGCTCACCTTCACTAGAGGAAAATCCTTTATGTTGTTTCATATAAACCTCTTCTTCTAGATCTCCATTTAGAAATGCCGTTTTCACATCCATTTGTTGCAATTCAAAGTTAAAATGTGCAACTAATGCTAGAATGATACGAAGAGAATCTTTCTTTGATACAGGAGAAAAAGTCTCCTTGTAGTCGATTCTTTCCTGTTGAGTGAATCATTTAGCTACGAGTCTATCTTTATATCTCTCAATGTTGCCTAATAAGTCTTTCTTAGTTTTAAAGACCCATTTACACCCTATGGCTTTTATACCAATAGGCAACTTGACGAGATCCCCAACTTTATTAGAACTCATAGAATTCATCTCATCTGTCATAGTATCATGGCTTGTGAAAATGTTTCAGGATCATTTTCAGCTCCAATGTTATAGTCCAATTCTTGTAAATACACAACGTAATCACTAGAAATTGCTGATTTCTTTTCTCTAGTAGATCTCCTTAAAGTTGGTTTCACATCTTCTTGAGAAACATGTTGCTCATTTCTTTGATCAACAATTTCAGGTATGTTCTCAAGAACTTGATCTACTTGATTATTATCACCGATTTGTGGAGCTTCAATGATTGATTGCTCAAGACTCAATTGGTCTTGAGGAGTGTCATTGGTACAAATCAATCTATCACTTGATTTATATGGTTAAACATCAACGTGATCTTTTTCAAGAACAATGTCTTGAAATCGATCACTTCCACTAGTCAAGTGATTCTCAAGAAATTTAGCATTTCTTGATTCCACAATTCTAGTACTATGAGATGGATAGTAGAATCTATAACCTGTAGACTTTTCGGCATATCCAATGAAATACCTGCTAATGGTCCTTCGGCCTAGTTTCTTCTCTTGTGGATTATATATCCTTACTTCAGACGGACAACCCCATATGCGTATATATTGTAAACTCGGTTTCCAACCTTTAAATAACTCAAATGGCGTTTTAGAAATAGCCTTTGTTGGAACTCGATTTAGTATATACACAGTAGTCTTAAGAGCCTCAGTCCACAAGAAATCTGGAAGTTTGGAGTTGCTACGCATACTCCTCACCATGTCCAATAATGTTCGATTTCTTCTTTCAGCTACACCATTCTGGTCTAGAGAACCAGGCATAGTATACTGAGCAACTATTCCATGCTCTTGAAGAAACTTTGCAAATAGATCAGGTGCTTGTCCATTCTCGGTGTATCTACCATAGTACTCTCCACTTCTATCAATTCTCACGATCTTTATTTGCTTACCGCATTGTTTTTCTACTTCAGCTTTAAAAACCTTAAAGGCTTCTAGTGATTCATCCTTATGATGAAACAAGTAGAGATACATGTATCGCGAGAAATCATCTATGAAAGAGATGAAGTACCTAGGACCATAAGAGTTTAAAACTGGACTACAAATATCCGAATGTATAATCTCTAATATGTGGGTACTCCTCTTTGCACATTTCTTACTCTTGTTGGTCTACTTACAATTAATGCAGTCCACACAAGTGTCAAAATCAGTAAAATCCAAAGTACTAAGTACTTTATCATTCACTAATCTTTTAATTCTCTCTATGGAGATATGCCCCAATCTCCGGTGCCATAAGAAAGAAGAGTTCTCAATTGTAACACATCTTTTAATACCAGTATAAACATGCATAGCATTATAAGTAGTATCACTTTGTAAATTGAGAGAGAAAAGACCATCAGACAATATACCATTCCCAACAAGTTCAGATTTGTAAAATAAACTGAAGTTTACATCTGAAAAGTTAAAGGAATATCCCAAAGTTACAAGTCTTGATACAGAAACAAAATTCCTAGAAAAACTAGGAATATAAAATGTCTTTTCTAACTGTAGTACAAAACCACTACTCAAAATCAAACTGCATGTGCCAATAGCCTCCACACGTGAACGCATCTTACTACCTGTATAGATGCATTGCTCACTTCCCACTGGCTTTCTTAGATTTCTCATACCCTGCAAGGTATTTGAAATATGGATTGTAGAACCTGAATCAATCCACCATGTGTCACAAATAGAATCAACCATATTAGATTCAAAACAAACAAGTGAGATTAACGTACCCTTTTTGTAGAGCCAATCCTTATATTTGATGCAATCTTTCTTTATTTGTCCCTTCTTGTTACAAAAGAAACACCTAGATTCCTTCTTGATTCCACCATCTTGGACAGGTATTTTACCTTTCCCTTTATTTTTGGCTCGCCGCTGGCTCTTTCCTTGTGTTGCCACATATGCACTTTCACCCATTTCCATAGCTAATCTCACTTCCTCTTGAACACACATGGTCAATAATTCATTGATAGATAATTTATCTTTATGTGTGTTGTAGGATATTTTCCGTAAGGCATAATATATTACCATTAATAACAAACTAAACATATTATGTCAGCAAAAAGCTTTTGGCAGAGTGGTCACCCATCCTACCAAATACCTTTTAGGTCCAGTTAAGTGGCAACCCACTCAATCCAGCAACCTGGAGGGGGCACAAGTTTGGTGCAAGTTTGACTCCATGAAACTACATGTAGGTTGAATCATCTTCAACCTTTTGTTGGAGATTCTCAACTCGCCTAAAAACCCATAAGCGAGCCGACTGTTACTTATGATTTCGGACACCAAATTCGACGATTCAAATTGCAGTATGTTGGTAATGAAGTTTCTGAATGATTCGTAACATAAAATCGATTCAAAAACGTCGAAAACGTAAATTTTAAAAATCAAATTTTCAAAACTTTACATTAGAAAAACGTCAGGGCAGAGGCTTTAATGGCTCTGATACCAACTGTAAACTTTAAACTTTATCGATCTAACATGATCTTAGAACAAAGTCGAATCATTTAGATCCAAATGCGGAACTTTGAAATACCTCCGGCCATTGACGATATAACAGGGATAGCTGCTTTCCTTCCTTGAAGAATCGCTTCTAAACCCTTCTCTTCTCAAAGCGATGGTTTATTTCCGTATGAGAATAGATGGTTTAGGGGACCTTCAAAATGAACCCTCTTTTATTAACTCTTTCTATCAAAGAGTTACGAAGAGAGGGGTGCAACATGAACGGTTGCCATGATGGTGACTGTTGAAAAACTGGACCATACCTTATGAGAAATGTTACAATTCAAAAGCCAACAGAAGATATATATGAAGATAAGAAACGGCAGGAGAAGGTAAAAGTGCGATGGTTTCACCACCCCCAGGAAGTTAAATGTCTTATCCCCAGTTGAATCCTCATCCAAGAGAAATTTTTATCACTCCTCGTGTTCAGGTGATCAGCGCAAGAATGTATTGATGGACCTGCCACTATTTTGACTTCTAAGCATTACGAGAAATATTTGAGTGTTTTTAGAAATGGGTCCTTGTCTGGAATCTTTATGTGTTTCAGGCAGTTCAAAAGCAATAAGATCAAACCCTTTGCTCTTACTAAAGTATGTGGTTATTCTTGTCAATCAATCATTGCTACTTTAGAAAGCCCATTTGTCTCCAAAGCGAAAGGGCATGGGGAAGATCTAAATGAAGTAACAGTTCAAAATGGTAGCTCAAATTCATTTCTCGAGAATCAAATGATTATGGGTGGACCAACTTGTCCAAAGTTGATATTAAGATTATTGAGAAAATCAATGGGTATCCAGGTTACAAAAATTCAGCCCCCCGTGTCCTTCAAAGTTAATGAGAAGATTGAGCTGCTGTGTCAAGACAGTGGAATCAGAGGTTGTTGGTTTAGGGGTCAGGTCTTGGAGATAACTCAAAAGAAGCTGAGAGTGAAATATGATGATTTACTTGATGTTGATGGATCAGGAAATTTGGAGGTGTATGCTCTTGGCCCTGAAAGTTAAATGATAAAGCAAGTGCTTTAATTGAATGGAGTCATAGCATATTGCGCTCGACCTGTCTATCCATGTAAAATTCTATGCCATACTCTACAAGCGTAGAGGTTAAACTAACTTGATTTGTTTTCTTGAATGTAGGAATGGGTCCCCGCATCTAGATAGGCAGCTCTTGACAAACTTGGTTTGAGATGCACCGACTGCTTGACAATTCGGCCATGGCCCCCTCAAAATTTTGCTTTACTTTGATGGTGAGACACAATCATCCTCTATTGATTATTTTTTAGACTTTTCTCCGCATTTGAACAAGACGTAGTTCTTTTTTAGAAACATAACTTTGTAGTCATTAAAATAAGTATAAAAGTGGAAGATAGTGAATTCTCCTATGATGAGAGAAAAAAAGGAAGGTATATAGAAATGCTGCTCTCTCTAGTTCCCATTTAACTTATTTTGATACGAGTATTTATTATCCATAGGGGTGTTAGTTAAGTTATGCTTCCTATAAAATTCATTGAGTAATTGGCTTGTAACGCGATGTTAGGTGAAGGAAAGTTGATGTGATTCCGGAAGAAGGATGTGAGGCCCTCCAGAGATTGGTTGGAGAATAGATGGGTGGATGTAAAGGCCAGAGGGGATATTCATAGTTATTTATCTAAACTTGTCAGTCCAAGCATGAATTTTACTAAACCAGAGAAATCTGAGATGACAAATCAGATGACCCTCGTCAATCCCAAAATTGTCGAAGCTCAAGAACATGAAATTCCCAGTCTATCTCCAGACAACCATCTTCTGGTAAATAAGATTGGTGAAGGCGACAAAGATAACCAACATGGTAGCGGCAATGACAATGATATGAGAGAAAATGGAGTTGTGGTTATGGAGGAATATGTGCAGCAGAGTAGGGTTGTGACTAGGTAAGCTAATGCAAATTTTGATGAATACAAGGAGACCAAGTACGGACAAGAAATATGGAGGGCATGTAACATAACAAAGTAAGTGCGGTGGTTTCGTCAGTTTGGAACGACAAGCTCAAACTTCAAATTCAATTGAACGTAGTCAGGTGAAGATCCCTGATCCGAAATCCTATGGGGGAGCCCGCGATGACAAGGAAATTGAAAATTTCATCTTTGACATGGAACAATACTTCAAAGCCACTAAAATTGATGAAGAGTCAAAGGTGACCTTGGCCACTATGCACCTTACTGGTGATGCAAAACTCTGGTGGAGGTCAAAATATAATAATATTTGCAATAAAGAATGTGTCATCGATACATGAGAAGAACTCAAAAAGCAGTTGAAGGATCAATTCTTTCCCGAAAATGTTGAATTTAATGCACGTCGGTTACTGCGAGAACTGAAATAGACCGGTAGCATTCTCGAATACGTTAAAGCGTTCTCAGGCCTAATGCTACATATTTGAGACATGTCGGAGAAAGACCAGATCTTCACCTTCATTGAAGGACTAAAACCGTGGGCCAGAACAAAGCTATATGAAATGGGTATAGACCCTCTCAAGTGCTCTTGTTGCAGCCGAAAGATTATTCGATTATACTAATGAAAACATTAGCCAGAAGAAGAATGCTCCCAGCAACCCCGATAATACAAAGGGTCCAAAGGCAAATACACCTTAAAGAAAACCATTTGTCCCAAGAGAAAGCCAAGAAGTATGGAAAAGGGCTAATAATCAACGACCACCAAATAGACCTATGTCTTGCTTTTTATGCAAAGGGCTGCCCTCATAGGTCAGTAGTAACAGCATTACAAACCTCGATTCATAATGACATCCCTACTAAAGGAGTTGTCGAAGAAGCACCCACAGAAGTTGCTGAAGTAGGAACAATGACTTTCTTATCAGCTGTTCAACAGCAAATGGAAGAGTTGAAAAAGACACCAGACAAAGGCCTTATGTATGTGGAGATCATTGTCAATAATAGGGCCGCCAAAAACACTATGATTGACACGAGAGCCACACATAATTTCATAACAGAAAAGGAAGTTTACCGCCTAGGTCTGAAACTAGAAAAGAATGCTGGCAAGATGAAGACGGTGAATGCAACAGCGATGCCAGTAATTGGGGTCGTAAAAAGAGCTCAGCTAAAACTCAACACATAGACGGGACCAACAGACTTCATCGTGGCACAAATGGATGACTTTGATATCATATTAGGGATGGAATTCTTGATGGAATACAAGGTCATCCTCATCCCATCAGCTAAGTGCATGGTAATCACTGGGAACAATCCAACAGTCGTCCTTGCAATCCTTAAGCAACCAAGTGCTAACAACTTAAAGATGATTTCTGCAATGCAGTTTAAAAGAGGATTGAAAAATCAAGAGCCGACATATGCCCTGGTGTGGCATCCCGCCCTGTGAAGGCCAGGAAAGGCCCAGTTGTGGGTCCGGCCCATATCAGGGGGGGCACAATCCCACATCGCTTGGGAGAGTAGAAAATGCATGGTATATAAGCATGGAGCCCCTTCCTACCTAGTACAACGCGTTTTGGGCTAACCCCAAGAACAAACCCGTGCGGGCTTCGGCCCAAAGCGGACAATATTGTACTGGGAGCACCGGGGGACGTTACACCTGGTCCCTCTAATCCCGGTTGAAAGTAAAGAAGAAATAATACCACCTGAAATTATCAAAGTCATGGAAGACTACAAAGATACCATGCCAGAATGCTTGCCAAAGGCACTACCTCCGCGTAGAGACATTGATTATCAAATTGAATTGACTCCGGGGACTAAGCCTCCAGCAAAAGCGCCCTACAGGATGGCCCCACCAGAACTAGCAAAGTTGAGAAAACAGTTAGATGAACTACTTGAGGCAGGGTTCATTAGACCAGCAAAGGCCCCATTTGGAGCACCTGTATTGTTCCAAAAGAAGAAGGATGGTAGCTTACGGTTGTGTATTGACTATCGGGCCTTGAAAAAAGTTACAGTACGCAACAAGTATCCCATTCCACTAATCACCGATTTATTTGACCAGCTGTATAAGGCTAAATACTTCACCAAACAAGATTTGCGATCAGGCTATTATCAAGTAAGGATTGTCGAGGGTGATGAACAGAAGACAACATGCGTAACTCGCTATGGAGCCTTCGAGTTCCTAGTGATGCCTTTTGGACTGACGAATGCGCCAGCGACGTTTTGCACCCTTATGAACCAAGTATTCCATGAATTTCTAGACAAGTTTGTAGTGGTTTACTTGGATGACATTGTGGTTTACAGCGAAACCTTAGAGGATCACAAAAACCATCTCCGATGTGTTCTGGAAAAGCTGAGAGAGAACCAACTATATATAAAAAAGGAGAAGTTCTCTTTTGCTCAAAAAAGCATTGGATTTCTTGGGCATATAATCGAACAGGGTCAGCTTTGCATGGATTTCGATAAAGTCAAAGCCATCCGAGATTGGAAAGTCCCTACTTCTGTCACTAAATTGCGCTCATTTTTGGGACTTGCCAACTATTACAGACGCTTTGTCGAAGGGTTCTACTGAACTGCTAAAGAAAGGTACCCTCTGGGAATGGAATCCGAAGTGCCAAGATGCCTTTACCAATTTGAAAAACACAATGATGCAGAGTCCAGTCCTGGCTCTGGCCGATGTTACTCAGCCATTCGAAGTAGAGACAGATGCATCTGATTATGCACTATGTGGGGTCTTATTGCAAAATGGCCACCCTATTGCATATGAAAGTCGCAAGTTGAAGGAAGCAGAAAGAAAATATATTGCTTCAGGAAAAAGAGATGCTAGTTGTAGTACACTACCTGCTAGTATGGCGGCAATATTTGTTGGGTTCTAAATTTACAGTGAAAACAGACAACAGTTCCATTTGCCACTTTTTCGACCAACCAAAATTGTCTGCCAAACAAGCTCACTGGCATGAACTCATTTTGGAGTTTGTTTTTCGGTTTGAACATAAAGCAGGCCATACAAATAAGGTCGTCGATGCCCTAAGTCAAAAAATAGAATGTGCAAGCCTTTGTTATCACTCTCATCTTCAAGCTAGCAGAATCAATGGCCCTATGAAAGATCGCATCCGGGACAGCCTACAGGATGACCCAGCTGCTCGCGTTGTCATGCAACTGGTGAAGGAAAAGAAGTCTCGACAATTTTGGATTGAAAATGGGTTGCTGGTAACTAAAGGAAATCGCCTCTATGTTCCCAAGAGTAATGAGTTGCGACGTTCCTTATTACGGGAGTGCCACGACACCCTATGGGCAGGTCATGCCGGATGGCAAAGGACTTATGCCCTTTTAAAGAGATGATACTTTTGGCCGAAGATGAAAGAAGATGTTATGCAGTACACCAAGACCTGTTTGGTGTGTCAATAAGACAAGATTGAAAGGAACAAAGTAGCCGGTTTACTAGAGCTGCTACCGGTGCCAACAAAGCCCTGGGAAAGCATATCTTTAGATTTCATAACAAATCTACCATCTTCAAATGACTTTCAATCGATCTTGGTGATAATTGACCGCTTCTCAAAGTACACTACATTCATAGATGCCCGAAATATTGTTCTGCAGAGACAACGGCATAACTATTCTTCAAGAATGTGGTGAAGTTATGGGGAATACCTCAAAGCATTATCAGTGATCGAGACACTAGATTCACAGGAGCCTTCTGGGTAGAACTGTTCAAGGTACTGGGATCAAGTCTAAACATCTCTTCTAGTTATCACCCCCAAAATGACGGCCAAATAGAACGTTTCAATAGTTTATTGGAAGAATACTTACGACACTTCATCAACACCAATCAAAAGAATTGGCCCAGTTTACTCGATGCGGCACAATTCTCCTTTAATAGTCAGAAAAGCTATTCGACTGAGATGAGCCAGTTTGAAATAGTTTGCGGAAGACAACCAACCATGTCACACACCATTGATCATCCTTACTCAGGCAAATGCCCAAAAGCCTACAATTTCTCAAAAGAATGGAAGCAAAACAACTACATAGCTTGGGCCTATCTGGAAAGAGCCTCCAAGCACATGAAGAAGTGGGCAGACTTGAAGCGACATCCATTGGAATTCAAAGCTGGGGACCTTGTGTTGGTGAAACTATTACCAGAACTCCGATTTAGAGGCACGAGAGACAAAAGGCTTGTTCAAAAATATGAAGGTCTAGTCGAAGTCATTGAAAAGATCGGGCGAGCATCCTACAGAGTCAATCTACCTGCATGGCTCATAATCCATTCAGTAATTCACATCAGCAACTTGAAGCCGTACCATCCAGACGATGAAGACCAGACGATGGACAATGTGACTAGACCAGATATCATTCTAAGTAGATCGAAGCGTCAAGATAAAGTGGAAGAGATTCTAGCCGACCGAAGTATCAAGACAAACCGCCGCCTACACGCAGAGTACCTCGTTAGATGGGAAGGATGTGAAGATGATGAAGTGACTTGGGAGAAAGAAGAAGACTTGGAGAATGCCACATAGAAGATTGAAAATTTCAAGCAGAAGAAAAGTTGACGAGGGCGTCAACAACTCAATTGGGGGAGAATGTAAGAATCTGGGTTTGTCCAGGACGTGTTGTCTATGGCCGCCCATACTGTTAGAGTAGTTCTTTCTATTTTTGGTAGTTCCTTGTATTTTTTTTTACTTTATATTTTTGGCAAGTGACTCCTCACCACTTTTGCATGTTCATTCCTGCCAGAGTGGAGATGGAGCAGATTGCTCTTTAAGGGGAGAGACATGACTGTACGTAAACCCCTCTACCCAATATAATTTGCTGACAATCAATGACACGGTATTTTACATTCAAACTATGCTCACTATGCTCAATGACGCTCTTTTCGATTGATCTCGCTCACTTACTATTTACTCGTTAGACACAAAGCTCACTCTAACGTCGTGGACAATCGGTGCTGTTGGCACACTTCGTAGACTGACTCGTTATTCCCCTCATAACAGATGCCACACGGTCCATCTAAAGTCGCTTGAAAGTAGGATCGTGACAGAGCGATGAACCAATTTTTGAGATTTTCTGATTTGACAATATCATCTTCTTGTTATTTCTCTTTTGGACGGTAACGAGTAACAAGTAATTTTGTTATTTATTCTACTACAAGTTTTGCATCCATAATTTATGCATCTACAAGTCTCTATTTGGTGAGCACGCATACCACACGTTGCACAAACCACGAATTTACAAGAAATTTATTTATAAATGACAAGTCTTCTAAATATGAGTATAAAAATGGGTAAAAATACAAGTAAATAAAAATGTGAGAGAGAGAATCAAGGGATAGCAATACCCTTCTTGACAAGCATATCATAGACACGATCAACTTTGGTAGGTTCTATCTTGAACAGGTGATGAGCATCAGATTTCTTATTTATGCTCCCACTGAACATTCCTACTGACATTATCTCTTGCATCTTCATGTACACCGGCGGTGCCAATGTCATGTCGCAACATAGCTGTTTTTCCTGTCAAATATCAACATTCTCACCGACTTCATAAAAGACACCATTCGAATTACAAGTATTTAATCTACAAGTACTTACAGCTTCGGAGAGTAGATCGGTGCCGTTAAATCCAATCATATCAAACTCATTGACAGTGCCAGATGCCGCCTGTCCTGCCACTCTTGAATTTAAGTCTTTTCCAGCAGATTCTGATGGCTGCATATTTTCTATAACTCTTCGTCCACTTTCTTCGGCTTCCCTCCTCTTCTTTTGTTCAAGATACATATCTGCTTCCGCCGATGTTCTACAACCGGCAGCCCGAGCTTCCTTCACAACAATATCATAAATGCATGAACAAGATTTAAGTTTTCTATGAAATGATCTTAATTTACATAAGTAAATATTTTAACAAGTAACATTAATCTACAATAATTAGGCAAGAGAAACATATCTAGGAGCACATAGTTGCAGTATCATATATATGACAATAAATAACAATATTAATGAAAATAAAAGTTCTGGCTCAGCCATCATGAAGTGTAAAAATCTGTAATGCAAATTGGGCCCAATCTGTGTTTTGATTTTGAGGATTGTTTTAGCTGTTCTCTTGTCCTTGGATTCTTCGCTTTGTGCATTGCAGTGGCTATGGTACGTCCCTTGCACTTGTAAATTTCTGTGTTTTTCTATAAATCTTGCGAACCAGCCAAAAAAGGAGCATGAAATCAACATCTTCTGGTAAGTTAGTCCGTTAAACCTAAAATGTATGTCAAGTGATGATTTGAATAATTAAATTAACATTAACCTACTATCTTAATCTTGCTATATTTGTGGTAATTCAATATTTTCCAGGGCTTTAAACCATTTTTTAATGGGCTGACACACTTTCTGGAAATTTTCATACCTTCAGCTCTTGAATTCTTTTCAACATTCTGTGTTCAGCAAGCACTGCACGTATCAACTCTTCGTGCTCTTCCTTCGTATGAAAGCGCATGTAGACGTCATATCGACGGCATATTGCTCTCTCTTCAGGAGACAAATCCTTCTCAAGAGGATTTGGATAGAGTAAATTTCTTTCCAGTATAAACTCTTTCCTTCTTTTTCTCTCATCAAGCCTGCCAAAAAAGTTTCAGTAATTAGATTATTTGTCTTATGATCTAATATAGTTTTGTATGTCACAAAATAAATGAACGAGGAATGGACAGTTTTACCGCTTTGAATAAATGTGAAGCACCCGCAATTTCAGCTCCCTCTCATCGTCATTGTCAATTTCCTTAAATTCCATCTCGGCAAGTAGCTGCTCAGCGTCATTATCATATTCAGGATCAAACTCATGTCTCTTGGGGTTATAACCACTCAGTTCTACTAAAGAAGGACCATCATTTCCTGACAAATGTACATTCGACCCTTTGAAACTCCTCTCACTTTGAGGATCTGTCATTTCCATTGATTGAATTACTGAGTTAGAAATTAGAAAATTAAGAAAATAGGAATTCCAGAAACTCATTCAAGAGCATTGTTCAAGACATCAAAATATTACATAAAACACAACCTAATATTGCCTTGAATTTGATGGGTTTGCTGTTAATTCTTCCTTGTTTCACAATCACAGAACACAAACAAACACTTTTCCCACTAAAATTAGAGAAAAATCCAATATTTGATACAACAACAGCAAAATAAAGGGTCTACAATACCTCCCAACATTCCAACTTCCTGAATTTGAGTTTTCCTACTTGCCCCCCTAATAGGGGTGTGCACAGTCCGGTTTGGTCCGGTTCCGAGGTGGTACGGTACCAGACCGGTCGGTACCGGTCTTTAAAATTCAATACCGGTACCGGTCCCGAACCAGTTATTTCGGTCTGGGTACCGAACCGGTTGGCTCGGTACCAGTTTGGTACCGAATTTTGTTTTTGATTTTTGAAATTTTAATAAAAATTTATAAATGTATAAAATGCAAAAAAAAAACCCTAAATAATTACATTGTACAATCTAACAGTAACACCAGATCGGATTAACACTAACCGATTCAACAATCACAATTCACAAATTGATGATTCAACAAGAACAGATTAACAAAACATACCAAATCAACACTAACAGATAACAGATTGAACAAAACACTGCCGATTAACTAGAATAACGGATTCAACAATTTCAATTTGCATTTAGAGGAGACAACACAACACTGCCGATTAACTAGAATCAGAAAATGGAAATATCAAATAGGAATACTGACCACTGAGTCACTGACCAGAGTTTGCAAACGGAAGCCGACGGGTAGGGAGGGCCAGAGTGGAGGCTCAGACAGACGGACACACAGAGCACTGAGCAGTGAGCAGCAGATAGGGGATTCCGGGTGCAGCCGTGCAGGAGCTGAACTCGGGGTGGCGGGGTGCAGGATCGGCCGATCAGGGATTCGGGTTGTAGGAGCTGGCGGCGTAGTGCGTCGTACGACTGCGATCACCGTTCAAACTTCGACGGTCGGGACTAGGGGTGCAGCCGTGCAGGAGCTGAAGACTTGGGGTCGGGGTGCAGTGCAAGTGCAGCCGTGCAGGAGCTGAAGACTCGTCACTCGAGGACCGGCGTGGCGCCGTGGCGGGGTGCAGCCAGGATCGATTCAATCGGGACTCGGGGTCGGGGTGCAGGAGCCAGGAGCTGAGCGAACTGCGGAGACTTGAGAGAGAGAGATCGAGACGAGACCAGAAAGAAAAATGCCTTAATTTAATTAGGGCTCGGTTCTTTGGGTGGTCCGGTTCTTTGGTACTGAGTACCGAGAACCGGACCAACAAAGCCGGTGCTAAGCTCTTCAACACCGACTCGGTTCGGTACCCCTATAAAATGCACCGAACCGGTACCGAAACTGCCGGTTCCGGTCCGGTTCTTCGGCACCGATTCGGTTCTGCACACCCCTACCCCCTAACCGTCCCTCTCCTTTTATTCTTTAGGCAATAATTAGTTTACTAAAGTACTCTTAAATAACTTCTTATTTACTTTTTACGTCTGTCATACAAGGAGCGAATAGGAGGCATCTCCCTCCTAACATTACCTTCTGTCTAATCAAGCACCTTGTTTTCAAGGTGAAAAGTAGAAAATTGTTGTTGAATAGTAACAAAAGGTTCTTATGTAACATCTTCTCTAGGCAAGTCTTTCCAAGCAATTAAAACTTCTAAAAACTCTTTACCCCCAACTACTGTTTGACGCACATCAAGTGCACTGAATGGTTCAACCAAAAGCTCCAAATCAAATAATAATTGGAATGGAATATCAACAAAGGCAATGGGCAATGGCTTTTTAAGCTGAAAGACAGGATGAATCGTTGTAATAGGAGGAAGAGTAAGCGATAAGCTACTTAACCAATCTTGGCCTCAACAGGGTAAAATCCATAGAAACAAGGACATAACTTTTCATTTCGTTTCTTAGCCAAAGACTTATGGCAATAAGATTGTAATTTTAAATAAACTAAATCACCAATGTCAAAATGAACATCCCTTCGTTTAGAGTCAGTTGAAGCTTTCATTAGAATTTGCGCTTTATGCAATTGTAATTTCAATTCATCAAGAATTCCATCACGCTCTGCTAATAGTTGTTCGACAGAGGCCACATGTGTAAAACTCATTCCATAGCATACCAATGAAGGAGGTAATCGACCATATACAATTTGAAAAGGTGTAGTTTGAACGATCGTATGAAATGAAGTGTTATACCAATATTCTAACCAAAGTAGCCAACGACACCAGAGTTTAGGTTGAGTATGCACAAAGCAACGAAGATAAGTTTATAAACATCGATTGACCACTTCTGCTTGTCCATTGAATTAAGAGTGATAAGTTGTATTGTGTTTCAAGGATGTAACTTGTGCTTTAAAGAGTTCCCGCCAAAAATGACTCATAAAAATCTTATCCCGATCTGAAACGATGGAATAAAGAATTCCATAGAGACGTATAATTTCTCTAACAAATAAGTTGGCTATTGTTGATGCTGTAAATGGATGGCATAGAGGTAAAAAATGTGCGTTAAAGGTTTGGTAATCTGACCATAATGCTTCACAAATTTGCGATAATATCTTGCAAGTCCCAAAAACCCTCTAAGCTTTTTCACATTTCTAAGTACGGGCCACTTATTCATGGCTTCAATTTTAATTTGATCAAGAGAAACTCCTGCACTAGAAATAATATGGCCCAAATATTCGAACTTTTCCTGAGGAAAATAACAATTGGATTGATTTGCATATAATTGGTGTTCTCAGGGCACCTCCAAAACTTGTCGCAAATGAGTCAGATGTTCTTCTCTCATACTACTATATACCAATATATCAAAGAAAACAAGGACAAACTTACGGAGATCTATGTAACCCGAGATCCGTGTAACTCGTCAAGAAGTTCATCGATGATTTGAATAAGAAATTTATTAAAAATTGTAACTTTATGCAAAGCTCTATAATCGAAACAAAATCACCAACTACCATCTTTCTTCTTAACCAGTAATACTGCACTCGAAAAAGGACTATCACTGGGCTGAATGATTCCCGCCTTTAGCATCTCGCCTACTAATTTTTCATTTTCATTCTTTTGTATTTAAGGATAATGATAAGGTCGAACATTGACTGGATTCGTCCCATCTTGAAGTACAATGGCATGATCTTTGGCTCGTTGTGGAGGTAGTCCATTTGGTAATGCGAAGATCATTGCAAACTGCTTGAGAAGATTTTGGAGTTCCAAACCTTACGCCGTATCGACCCTAGTTCAATTAGCAAACCCGTTCTGTAACATTTAAGTGTCTTAATTAATGCCTTGAAAGAAACTTGCGTTTTACATAAAGTCGAATCACCAAGCAACATCACTTTTTGTGCTCCCAATTCAAATTTCATACTGAGTTGTTTCCAATTAGTTTGAATGTCTCCAAAGTTCCCAACCATTGCATTCCAAATATCACATCGGAACTATCTAACTCCAATGGCAAGAAATCACCAACTATCTGCATTCCTTGTACCGATAACAACAAGTCTCGACATACTTTATCACCTTTAACAGTAAATCCAGTACCAGTCATGACTCCATACATTTTAATTTTATCAGTTGTAATGCCCAATTTGGAAACTAAATCAAAATTCACAAAATTATGTGTGCTATTAAGGCCAAAAGTCCCCAAAAGTTGAATCATCACAATGGTTATCATATGATTGATAATCATTTATTTTTCAACAACTGTGTGGTGTTTGTCAAATGTTCGCTTTTAATTCCCTTTTTATTACAAGAATTTCATGGTAGTTTAGTAGGCGGATATGCAGGCATAGCTAAAACTTTTCAACGTTTATCTGTTGAATTCTTTTCTCATCTTGCCAAACTTGTTAGTGAATGAAATATTTAGCAATGTCTTCAGCAGGTCTTTTGCAACCTCTTCCAATACCGAATCAAGTGTAAGAAGATATTTCAATAGATTTTATTGAAGGGTTATCTCAATCTGAAGGCTCTGATACCAATTTGATGGGTTTGCCGTTAATTCTTTATTGTTTTCACAATCACATAACACAAACAAACACTTTTCACACTAAAATTAGAGAAAAATCCAATATTTGATACAACAACAACAAAATAAAGGGTCTGCAATCCCTCCCAACATTCCAACTTCCTGAATATGGTTTTTCCTATCTGCCCCCCTTAACACCCCTCCTCTTTTATTCTTTAGGCAATAATTAGTTAAGTAAAATATCCATAAATAACTTTTTATTTAATTTCTATGTTTACCATACAAATAGTGAATAAGAGGCATCACCCTCCTAACAAAATAATCAAGGAAAATGCCATGATTTTTGGGTACATAAAATTAGGAAAGAATCGCTTAATTCCTTTCCAAAACACCTCACTATAGTCGACTCTCTAATGGAAGAATGCTCACCATAATTTAATTGAGATATGGTACAATTTGAAATTCGCATAGAACTCAACACTTTATTGTTATATGATGGATGAAAAAAGAATTACAGATTTCCAAACTAAAGTACAGACTTCCAAACCAAGTTACACCACAAGATTGGAACTAGTTTCCAAACTTGGACCCTAGCATGAACCATACAAGCAAATACAGACTATCCCTATAAATCCTGCCAACATGTCCATTAACTTCAGGTGCAACAATACTTTCCTTCTCAAATTCGAGCTTGTCCTCAAGGTCGTAATAAGGAAAATGGATTTGCATTTCTACCTTGGGTTTCCATGTAGCTTCCTCCAAATGTTTTGCAAGCCATTTGATTGAAACTTCCAGTCTAGACTGCAATAGGCGATGTTGTAATACCTTCCCCGAAAACAAGTAACTAGTATCTTTCTCAACCCCATCCAAGACAATAGGTGAAGATGAGAGTGCATGTTCACCTACCATCTTCTTTAATTTGTGAGACATGGAAGACATGGTGTACTTTAAAGCCTGAAGGTAACTCCAATTTATAAACAATTACCCCCACTTCTGCGAGCACCTTGAAAGTGCCAAAATTACGTGGTGATAACTTGGTATTGTCCCACCGACGAATATTTTGTTGTCTATAAGCTTAACTCATCCAATTGAAATTGTCTTTCCACTTAACATGCATTGGCAAACATTTTCATCAGCTCTTGAGCAAAGGCAAGATTATGGCAAAGCACTTTCAGTTGATCATCTCGCTGCTTAAGTTGTTAATCGACAAATCCCACAACTATTTTGCCCCTGCAATAACGTAAGATTGTGGGAGGAACACGTTCATAAAGAGCTCGAAAATGAGTTGTTTCAGTTGTTGCTTGAAAATTAATACTATACCAATACTCCGTCCAACTCAACTATCGACTCCAACAATGAGGCTGATCAGAGGCATAACAACGAAGATAAGATTCCAAACAGCAATTTAGGATTTCCATTTTATCTCGGTCGTTAACAATACTCAGTAGCATACATTGTAAGCGAAAAATTTCCTTGCAAACAATTTCTGCCACAGTTTTAGCAATAAATGGATGATTGAGCACAATAAAGTAGGCAAACTTGGTGAATCCATCCACCACTACCAAAATGACTTCGTAACCCCATGATTTTGGAAGTCCTAGAAAGTCTTCTAAATTGTTTTCCCAAACTTTTTTAGAATAGGTGGTGGTTGTAAAATCCCTAAAGGACTAGATGACGTGCCTCAAGGTCCTATCACTCGAGCCCGAGCTAAACAGCTCATCACTTTTCTAACCAATTATTATTTTGCATGTGGAGTTTTATTAGATAGCATAGAAGATGAACCAAAGTATGTTGACAAGGAGGCACCAAAACATGTGATTACTTGGCGTCATGGAGATACCCCTTGGTTGGAGCTAAGTACCCGAGCGATCACGATTAGCCATCTTGCCGAGGCTAATGAGGTGCCTTAGAGTAAAAACATGTTCCCTTAATATGATGACATGACTATTGGATGAATGTTTGGTTAAATTACTGGAACTTTAGTTTATTTTAAGTAGATTAATGATGGATAATATGCTAGTGTTTTTGTGGTTTCGGCTAGTTTGTTAGCCGAGTCACCATACCCATTTTTTGTGTTTAGAAAGGTTTTTTTGTCATTGTTCACTAGGGCACCCTTAGGGAGGTACCATCGGTTTTTGGAGCTCCCTCCTGAAACGCAAATCGGATTCTTGTCTAGGGCTAACCGACGACTTGATTCCACAAATTTCTTTCCTCACGTTCTTTCATTTTTGGGGGTTGGATCTTACACTGAGTCTCTCCCAACAACTTGTTTGAGTTGTTCATAAAGAGAGGAGGGCCAAAAGAGTGAAAGAAAACGAGTTGGAAAGACTTTTGCAAAAGAGTCCATTGAAGTTACGGTTTCTGGGTTTAGGGAATCCACAGACCAACTCGTAAGTTCGTGTTTGTTGTGTTTGTTTTATTTGGAATTTGGTTATATAATTTTGAGGGTGTGACCTTCTCTAGATTATGGCGAACTTGATGTATTTTTGGTAAATTTTGGATTTAAGCTCGTGATTTTGTGCGTTATTTGGAGGTCGCTAAAGTTGTCTTTGTGGAATCCGTTTTGGGACAGAGTGTTGTTACGTGCATAACTTTCGTTCCCTTGCATTTTTTATCGCGAATTTTGGATTGAATTTGTTTCTTTGGTATTTCTTGAACCCCTGCAAATTTGAACATCATTAGTTGCCTACGTTAGAAGTTCCACCTTTTTGAAGTTGAGAGTTCTGTTTTGGCGTTAGCCGATTGGGCGCAAAGTGCAAATTTGCCTTCTTGCACTTTGAGGCACATCATCTGGTATCAGAGCCTAAGTGGCTTGTTTGTGCAGCTTTGTTAGTGTAATTTGTGTGAAAGATGAGTACAAGAAGTAGTGCTCCATATAATAGCAATAAAGAAATAATGTCGAGTTCATGTGTGCCACCTGAAAGAGAACAAATTAAAGCCGAGGTTAATGTGTAACATCAACTTGATGAGATTCGGGAGATAATGTCTAAATTACGGCAAAGGTTAAAGGAACCCTCTAGTGGACATGTGAGGGGACCAAGAATTCCTAAGCCTAGAAGAAGATTAAACACTTCCAATGATTCAAGAGGCCGAAGTGAGAGTATGTTTGATGTAGATGAAGAAGAAACCGATGTGGAAGAATCTCTAAGTCCGAGAAGGAGATCACATGGCAAGGATGATATGAAACATGTTAAGGTCTCCATACCTCCTTTCAAAGGTTCTAGCAATGGCAATGACTTTTTGGATTGAGTTGAGAAAGTGGACCGTTTGTTTGATTGTTATGATTATTCCAAGAAAGTGAAGATTAAGAGCTATCCGGTTATGCTAGCCTTTGGTGGGAGGACCTCAAAGCTCAACGGAGGGTTGGTTGTAATGATGTGCGAAGTTGGAGAACTTTGAAATCTCTAATGCAAAAAAGATTTATTCCTCCCCACTACAAGCAAGAATTGTTTCTCCAAATCCAAAACTTGAAACAAGATGCTCAATCGGTTGAGGAATATTTAACCGAGTTTGAAACCTTAAAGATCCAATGTGCCATGGAGGAGCCGATGGAACAAACTATGGCTAGATTCATCAAGGGACTACATAGAGAGATTGAAGACTTAGTGGAATTGCAACCTTATATCACCATGGATGAAGTGGCTCAATTGGCTTTGAAAATAGAAAGACAAAGAAAAAGAAAATCAAAAGAGAACAACACTCAGCCATTTTCCAAAAGTAACACTCTTTCAAACCGCCACCTAAGTATGAAGAAAAGAGTTCCCCTGAAAGTTCAAGAAGGCAAGAGCAATGAAGAGAGAAAAGTAAATGTTGATGGCACAAAACCTAGGTCGAGAGACATCAAATGTTTTAAATGTCTCGACCTTGGTCATATAGCCTCTCAATGTCCCAATAAGCAAGTGATGATGATGAGGGGTGACTCTGAGGAGATTATTAGTGAAGAGGAGGATTGTGAAACATCTTGTCCTGTGGAAGAACTTTTAGAAGACACTTACTATGCTCAAGAAGGACCACTACTTGTTGTAATGAAATGGTCAATGACTATACAAAACCGAGAAGAGGAGGATCCAAGGGAGAACATCTTTCATACCCAATGCAAAGTGGGAGAGAAGATATGCTCTTGAATCATAGATGGGGGAGTTGTACAAATGTAATCGCCATTGAAGTCATAAAGAAGTAGGGACCAGAGACTTTGCAACATCCCAACCTCTACAAGCTAAACTGGCTCAATGACAAAAATTCCATCAAGATTACCAAGCAAGCCCGAACTGCCTTTTCCATTGGTGGTTATGAAGATGAAGCTCTCTTTGATGTGGTGTCTATGAATGCAAGCAACCTATTATTGGGAAGACCGAGGCAGTTTGATAGCAGAATTACTCATGATGGATTCACAAATTTTTATACTTTCAAGATGAACAGAAGGATTGTCGACCTAGCTCCCCTCTGACTCGAGCAAGTAGTTCAAGATTATGAGAGCATGAAAAAGGGGAGAGCCGACTCATCTTTGTTTATTTCAAAGAGAGAATTGAAGAAAGCCTTATGTCAAGGGGGTCCCGTGGTGCTACTTCTTTTTAAGGAAAGAATGGAGGAATTGGGAATTATACCCAATTCTATTATGCATGTAATCCGAGAGTATCAAGATTTTTTCTCGAGGAGCTTCCACAAGGCCTTCCACCATTACGCAGGATAGAGCACTAGATTGATCTTGTTTCGGGAGCTACTTAGCCTAATAGGCCATCCTATAGGCTTAATCCCCAAGAGGCTAAGGAATTACACAAACAGGTCAACGAACTCCTTGAGAAGGGCTACATCCGAAAATCCCTTAGTCCTTGAGCGGTTCCTTCACTACTTGTTCCAAAGAAAGATGGATTCATGCGAATGTGCGTGGATAGTAGAGCGATTAATCAGATTACCATCATGATGTGCCCCAAATTCCTGTCGCTTGGGCCTGAGCCAATGGCTCCTTTATTTTCTAACTTTTATTTATTTTGTAGGTTTTTTAATCAAATAAACAAAGAGGAGTTGGCATTTGGGCTAATGGAGGTCATGCAATCTTTTGGAGAAAATTATGGGTTTTCCAATTCCGCCTAGAATCTGAGCTGCGGACGTTCAAGGGCTTTTTCGACAATTGGGATGACGTCTTTTCAACTTTGGTCCTTCATACCAAATGTAGCTAACATCCAGAGGTTTCGAACAAGCTATTGAACGTTATATTTTGTTTTCGTTTGATTTTTGTGCAAGTCATGTCTATTTGTTTAAGTTAGGGTCAATTTGGTCTTTTGACCTATTTTGTAAATACCCTCTTTTGAAAGAAAGAATCAGTTTTGGATTGATTAAGAGAATTGTTTCTCTTGGAGAGCAAACCCGGGGCCACTCCCCCTCCCTTGAGCCGATTCTTCCATCCCCCTTGCAAGAAGTTCTTGAAGCCTCTTATCCTTGCTACTACGGGTTATTATCTCTTCCAATCCTTCAGCTTTCAGGTGAGGATTGTGGTGTAGAGGTAAAAGTAGGTTTCCACCCTTGGAGAGAGTTTGCTTACAAGCAAACCACAAGTCGTGCCTCTTACTAGGAGGTCTACGGACTCCTTGTTTGTTATCTCGTTTCTTGAGAGCTCTTCATACTATATCTGGTTGTCTTAGCACTCTTAAACCCTCTTATTTAGTTGCTGATATTTCGTTTTGGCTGTTCGTTCTTGAAAGGTAAGATGGAATGAGTTTTTGTTAGATTACTTTTATGGCCGCTGGATCTGTTTGATTTACTAGGTTGCTGGATTGCCGATTCTGGTCCTGTTTTGAAACCCTTGCTCTATTTGTTTCAATTTGGTGTTTTTTGGAAAGTTGATCTATTCTGAGTTATTTGATTGCCTTTCAAATTTAGAATTCTTTGGCTGTATGCAGTTCGAGATATACAGGTTAGAAGGTTGAAAGGTAATTCTGATCTGCTCCAAACCCTAATTTCGGGTTCTATTGCTTCGGCCATATCTGCTAAACCAGAGTGGATTTTGAAATGAGATTTTAACATGACTTATGTCAATGTGTTGAGTTTAAGCCTTCCAAGTTACAGCTCAAGTTCACGTGGGGTTTGGAAGTTTGATATGTTTTATTCTTGCTTGCTCGGTTATTCACAGTTTCTGGTCAGATTCTAAAATTGTGATCTTGGTGATCTTTGGATCCTATCATCTCCCGGGGTTGAAAAAGGATTTGTCCTCAAATCCAGGAAATATTCATCATTATCTTCTTTGCATGCATTCCACCCGGATCAAATGGAAAAGTTTTGTTTCCACCTGGAGGCAATTTCTTCATAAAGGATCTAGCATACCGTCTTGCCAAAGATAGGAGAAGAATGGTGAATTCGCACAAGACAATTTCCAGATCTCGTAGTGGTGGTAACTCTGAATCAAAATAATCTTCAATCTTAAAATTTCTTTCCTCAACTACAATATTAAGACCTTTCCAGAACTCAAAGACAACACCATCATTAAAAGAGTCTACTATCCAACCAATTTTAAAGAACCAGGTAATTAAGGAAACTAATGGCAAGTACCTTTCTTGGTGAGCATGCTCAATGGGAGTGGATGTATAACTGGCAATAACAAGATCATGCGGAGGTAGAAAAATAGGGTCGCAATAATTCTCAAACAAAACATCCAGATTTCCCATCAACAAATCTTCAATCATCAAATCAACAACTCTTTCACAACCCAAGCAAGCATCATTAACCACAAAATTCAGAAGTTTATCCCAATTGTGATCATCTCCTTTCTTAATAACTGGAATATCAAGCTCAATATCATGGTGTACTTAAGTCAATAGTGTCTCTATAGTTGTACCACTAAGCATGCAAAGGTCAACAACCTCTTTTGACATTCCAATACGCGAAGAGGGCTCACTAACAGCAACATAAATGAAATTTCCAATCCGCAGTGGTATAACAGATTCAAAAACAGCAATATTTCTTAACCAACCTATTTTAAAAAGCCAAGTAATCAAAGTGTTTAGTGGGGGATACCTCGAGCAACTAGTTTCGGCTAGGATGCTTGATTCTCCACTATCGTAGACTAGCAAATAAAGACTCGAAGGTAATGCACCAAAGCCCCAAACTTTATCCATATGCATGTAAGCATCGATGTCAAATCTCCTTCCATTTGTGAATAAAAAATTTACTTTATCTATGCCGCAACATAAATCATAACAAGTCAACTCGCTCTGAATTTTCTCTTCTCGATATTCAATGATGAAATGTCTTTCTACGGTCAAGAAAAAAAATTCATCTTGAATAAGAGCTAACTCCTTAAAATCATTTTCTCCTTCAATGGTTGCTGCAAAGAACTCATCTCCATGCTCTACGAAGCTCGTTTCTTCCATTTTACAAAAATCATTTCGATTATGCAAAATTGAAGACTTTTCATCTTCTACGAGTGTTTCCTCTAAGGCCATGAGCCTTTCCCTTTGAGGAGGAGTTTCTTCCTCTTCCATCATTAAATTTGGTAACTCTTCATCAATAGATAGTCCTTCAACACTAAATGGAACAAGCAAAGCATCATTAGAAGTACATGTGTAAAGCAATTCTTGATGATTGACCTTATCTTCTTCCAACTCAGTTTCAATTCTAACAACTTCTTCAAAGACGTCTTTTTCATTAGGCATTACCAAAAAGTCATCATTCTTCTCTTCTTCATTCTCTTCATTACGTGAAATAGATCCCTCTTCCTCATTTTCGCTACCCACTTCTTTATTTTCTCCTCTTAGAATAATCACCTTTGAATTCGGGCATTGTGAGGCAATGTGGCCAAATCCCAAGCATTTGAGACATTCCAAATCTCTCGATCTCAGTTTCCCATTGTCATTAAATGGCTTCTTTTCATCACTATACTTCATGGTATTAGGCTAGCTTTCAATCTTTGGAATCGGCTTTTGGGGGATATTGGCTTTTTGGAAAACGCCGAGTCATGCCTTCTTTAAGTTTCCTCTTCCTTTGTCTTCTATCTTCAAAGCTAATTGTATAACATCATCAAAAGTTTCATATGATTGCAATTTCACAACGTCACCAATCTCTTTATGTAGCCCCTTTATAAACCGAGCAATAGTTTGCTCCATTGGTTCCTTCACATTGCAACGGATCTTTAAAACCTCAAACTCGGTCAAATACTTGTCAACCGATTGTGAACCCTGTCTCAAATTTTGAAGTTGAAGAAATAAGTCTTGCCTGCAGTGGGGAGGGACAAATCGTTTTCTCATGAGTTCTTTCAAAGCCTATCAACTTCGAACCTCAACTTCTCCTTCCTTCCGTCTTTGTGCTTTAAGGTCCTCCCACCAAATAATAGCATAGCCCAAAAATTCCAAGGCCATCATTCGAATTTTTGTTCTTTCCGAATAATCATAACAATCAAAAATACGATCCACCTTTTCGACCCATTCTAGAAAATCTCCTCCATTACTAGAGCTTTTAAAATTAGGGATAGAGACCTTAACATGCCTCATCTCATGCTTGTCATTAGATCTCCTTCTAGGACTCGGTGAATCCGACTCCTCGGGTTCCTCCCAATCTTCGTCAAATAAACTAGCATTCCGACCTCTAGAATCATTCGAAGTACTAATCCTCCTTCTAGTTCTTGGAGTTCTAGGACCCCGTATATGATCATTATCTCAAGTTCCGATTTGTTGTTGTAGTTTGAGGATCATTTTAAACATCTCCTTCATAGAAGGCTCGGTTGGCTCATGATTTTTCTCGGGTGGTGGTGCACCGGAATTATTTCTTATCTCTCTAGGGTTATGATAATGTGCCCTGCTTCTAGTACTCATAACAAGCCATTTTTATCACAATAATACAGCAAGAGAATGTAAGCCAAAGCTCTGATACCAAATGATAGGATCCAAAGATCACCAAGATCACAATTTTAAAATCTGACCAGAAACTGTGAATAACCAAGCAAGCAAGAATAAAACAGATCAAACTTCCAAACCCCACGTGAACTTGAGCTGTAACTTGGAAGGCTTAAACTCAACACATTGACATAAGTCATGTTAAAATCTCATTTCAAAATCCACTCTGGTTTAGCAGATATGGCCGAAGCAATAGAACCCGAAATTAGGGTTTGGAGCAGATCAGAATTACCTTTCAACCTTCTAACCTGTATATCTCGAACTGCATACAGCCAAAGAATTCTAAATTTGAAAGGCAATCAAATAACTCAGAATAGATCAACTTTCCAAAAAATACCAAATTGAAACAAATAGAGCAAGGGTCTCAAAACAGGACCAGAATCGGCAATCCAGCAACCCAGTAAATCAAACAGATCCAGCGGCCATAAAAGTAATCTAACAAAAACTCATTCCATCTTACCTTTCAAGAACGAACAGCCAAAACGAAATATCAGCAACTAAATAAGAGGGTTTAAGAGTGCTAAGACAACCAGATATAGTATGAAGAGCTCTCAAGAAACGAGATAACAAACAAGGAGTCCGTAGACCTCCTAGTAAGAGGCACGACTTGTGGTTTGCTTGTAAGCAAACTCTCTCCAAGGGTGGAAACCTACTTTTACCTCCACACCACAATCCTCACCTGAAAGCTGAAGGATTGGAAGAGATAATAACCCGTAGTAGCAAGGATAAGAGGCTTCAAGAACTTCTTGCAAGGGGGATGGAAGAATCGGCTCAAGGGAGGGGGAGTGGCCCCGGGTTTGCTATCCAAGAGAAACAATTTTCTTAATCAATCCAAAACTGATTCTTTCTTTCAAAAGAGGGTATTTACAAAATAGGTCAAAAGACCAAATTGACCCTAACTTAAACAAATAGACATGACTTACACAAAAATCAAAAATCCCGAGTGAAATTTTTAGACTCTGTAAAACGGAAATTTGACATAGCAAACGAAAACAAAATATAACGTTCAATAGCTTGTTCGAAACCTCTGGATGTTGGCTACATTTGGTATGAAGGACCAAAGTTGAAAAGACGTCATCCCGATTGTTGAAAAAGCCCTTGAACGTCCGCAGCTCAGATTCTATGCGGAATTGGAAAACCCATAATTTTCTCCAAAAGATTGCATGACCTCCATTGGCCCAAATGCCAACTCCTCTTTTTTTATTTGATTCAAAAACCTACAAAATAAATAAAAGTTAGAAAATAAAGGAGCCATTGGCTCGGGCCCAAGCAACAGGAATTTGGGGCACATCACATCAAGTATAGGTTTCTCACACCTAGATTTAAGGATATGTTAGATGAGCTCAGTGGTGCTTCGGTATTCTCTAAAGTTGATCTCAAGAGTGGCTACCATCAAATTCGTATGCGGGGTATGAGTGGAAGACCGCATTCAAAACAAAATATGGACTTTATGAATGGATGGTTATGCCTTTCAGATTGTCTAATGCTCCAAGTACCTTCATGAGGGTGATCTATCACATCCTCAAAGACTTCATGGGCCGATTCATTGTGGTTTACTTTGATGATATTCTAGTATATAGTGCAGATTTTCCTTCACATGCAGAGCATCTTTGACTTCTTTTTTAGACCCTCCGAGCTGTCAAACTCTTCGGCAACTTAAAGAAGTGCTCTTTTGCGCAAGAAATAGTTTATTTCTTGGGATTTATCATCACCAATCTAGATGGAGGTTGATGACTCTAAAATCGAAGCCATTAAAGAGTGGCCGGTTCCTAAGAGCATTTTTTAGGTGAGAAGCTTCCATGGTTTGGCGTCATGCTACCTAAGGTTTATTAAAGACTTTAGTACCATCATGACCTCCATCACCGATTGCACTAAGAAAGGGAAAGAATTTACTGGTCAAAAGTGTGCCAAGCGGGTTTTGAAACCATTGAGAATTGGTTATGTCATGCTCTTGTAGTAGCACTACCTGACTTTACCAAAGTTTTTGAAGTCGAATGTGATGTCTCAGGTTTGAGAATTGGGGTAGTCCTTATGCAAGAAAGTAGGCTCATCACCTTTTTTAGTGAGAAGCTCAAGGGGACCGCCCTCAACTATTCAACATATGATAAGGAATTCTATGTAGTGATCCGTTCTCTCAAAGTGTGGCAACACTATCTTATCTCCAAGGAGTTTATCATACATTCAGATCACCAAGCTTTCCGACACATTCGCAACCAAGGAAAATTAAATCGGAGACATGGCAAATGGGTAGAATTCTTGGAACGATACCCCTATATTATCAAATATAAGAAAGGAGAGACAAATCAAGTAGCGAATGCTCTCTCTCGAAGATGTACTCTCTTGACCGAGCTCAATGCAAGACTCTTTGGTTTTGATTAGATCAAAAGTATATATGCTGACGATAAGGATTTTGGGGCTATATTCCAATGCTGTTTGAAGAAGGCCAAGGGCCCTATTATGTCACAGATGACTTTCTTTTCAAATGGGGCAAGATTTGCATCCCAAATTGTAGCCTTCGGGAATCACTAATAAGAGAAGCGCATTGTGGTGGTCTAGAAGCCACTTTGGGGAGAAAAATACTCTAAAGGCCGTCAAAGAACATTTCCATTGGCCACATCTTCTCAAGGATGTTCAAAGAATCATTGAAAGATGTATTGCGTGCAAGAAGGCAAAGAATCGTATTTTACCGCAAGGGCTGTACATGCCATCACCCGTACCTACTCATCAATGGGTAGAGATCAGTGTTAATTTTGTTTTGGGAGTTCCCTGAACTACTAGAGCCAAGGATTCAATTATGGTGGTCGTTGACCGTTTCCCGAAAAATGGCACATTTCGTTGCTTGCAATAAGATCGACGATGCTAATCGTGTGGTGGATTTTTTTTTAAGGAAATAGTAAGGTTACACAGAGTTCCTCGCTCTATCGTCTCCGACCAGGATACTAAGTTCCTAAGCTCTTTTTGGAAAAAGCTTTGGAGGAAACTAAGTACTAAGTTGCTTTTTAGTACCTCATTTCACCCCCAAACTGACGGTCAAATGGAGGTTGTGAACCGTACTTTGGGAGCTTTATTAAGAATTATTGTGAGCAAGCGCTTGGCAGATTGGGATTTACAATTACATTATATAGAGTTCACCTACAACCGAAGTACGCACCGCATGACTCAACTCACTCCGTTTGAAATTGTGTACGGTTTCAATCCCCTCACATCAATGGAACTCATTCCCTTGCCTCTTGAAGAAATTGTTAATGAAGATGGAGCCTTAAAGGCCGAAAAGGTGAAAATATTGCATGAAAGAGTGAGTAAAGCTATTGCAACAAAGAATTAGGCTTATGCTAGGCAAGCCAATCAGGGCCGTAAGGAAGTGGTTTTTGAATAAAGGGATTTGGTTTGGCTACACTTATGAAAAGAGAGGTCTTCACAACAAAGGAAATGCAAGTTACTTCTAAGGGCGGATAGTCCTTTTAAGCTTCTCAAACGCATCAATAACAATGCCTATCAATTAGAGCTTCTGGAGGAGTATGGAGTTTCCTCTACTTTCAATGTGCAAGATCTATCACCATATTTTGAAGGTGGATGAAAAAGAAGAAGATGGTCAAGCCTTAGATTTGAGGGCAAATCCTCAAACACCTCGGGAGGATGACGCACCTCAAGGAACTATCACTCGAGCCCGAGCCAAACGACTCATCACTTTCTAACCAATTATTATTTTGCAGGTGGAATTTTCCCATATGGCATAGAAGATGAGCCAAAGAATGTTGACACGGAGTCCATTGAAATCACCGTTTCTGAGTTTAGGGAATCCGCAGACCAGCTCGGAAGTTCGTGTATGTTGTGTTTGTTTTATTTGGAATTTGGTTATGTAATTTTGAAGGTGTGACCTTTTCTAGATTGTGGTGAACTGGATGTATTTTTGGTGAAGTTTGGATTTAAGCTCGTGATTTTGTGCATTGTTATTTGGAAGTCGCTAAAACTATCTTTGTGGAATCCGTTTTGGGACAGAGTGTTGTTACGTGCATAACTTTCGTTCCCTTGTGTTTTTTATCGTGAATTTTGGACTAAATATGTTTCTTTGGTATTTCTTGAACCCCTGCAAATTTGAACGTCATTGGCTGCCTGCTTTAGAAATTCTACATGTTTGAAGTTGAGAGTTTTGTTTTGGCGTTAGCCGATTGTGCGCAAAGTGCAAATTTGCCTTCTTGCACTTTGAGGCACATCACTAGACAAATCCAATTTATTGCGTTGACAAATGCCACAATTTGCTACCACGCGTTGAACATCCTCGGCGAGTCTTTTCCAATGCAAGTTAGCACTAGTGTGCTTAAAGATCTCAACCAATCAAACCCCAAAAGTACCTAAAGATCTCAACAAATCAAATCCCAAAATGACATCCACTCCAGGAATTTGAAATGGAAAAGCATCAATTAAAAGTTTAACACCTCGTAAAGGGGAGTCCTCTACATACAATGTTAATATTAACTTGATATCCATATCCAAACTTCGTGCGAAAGTCTGACACAACTTGGGTATTTAAGGCCAACTCTTTAACTATTTCGCAGCCAATAAAAGAAGAATCAGCTCCTGAATCAATCAAAACCAACACTTGGCAAACCAGATGACAGGTTTGCCTTATCAATTTATATCTCATACACCTTGCTTAGATCATCAGCAAGTGAAAGCGGCAGATGGTAATTTGTCACCAATTTCTGGCACTGTACCTAAAACTATCAAATAATCTGGTCCTACATTCTTTTTCCAGGTTCCAAAATTATCGTGCAATCTAATTTTTGTTAATAAACAAACTAAAGACTTAAGATGCAATATAACATTCTCATGTGATAATTTTGAATTTCAGGGATCTTTCAAGGACAAGAAAACTGACCATACTAAAGTGATGATGGCCTTTATGTTCTGGAAGAAAATTTGAAGGAAAAATGACCTCTAGTAAACAAACCAATGCACCAAAAAACATGCCTGATTATAAGTGAAGAATTACAAATTTGGCATGGTGACTAGGTCATCCCAGTCTTAATTATCTAAATATGATTTCCCATACTTTATTTTCAAATGATAAAATGACCAAATTTCTGTAGAAACATGTGATTTGTGAGGACCCACTCGAGGGGGAAGTTTAACCATAACAACGTGGTTCGTTACCTTCACACGAAATTAAACTAGAATTTGATAGTGATGTAGAATGAAAAGAATTTAACATGAACAAGAAATAAACAAGGATAAGAAGAGAAGAAATTAGGAGGTAAAGATGATAAGAATTAGAAGCTTGAGAAGGGAAGAAGAAGATTAAGATAAAAGAGGTTGGAAGATAGTAACAGCCACAATTTTCATCATCATAATCAACATAATTAAAGTTTTCATACAAGAATTTAAATAATAATAATTATCCCAACCTTCGAAGATAAAAGAGCAAAAACTAAAAGCTCACCATTAATACAAAATATAATACACATAAAACAATTAAAACACCATTAAATATAACATATAAATATATGATTTGATGTCCTCAACATCTAGCCTACCAATTAAAGTGTAACTTCCTTTTCCAATAAAAAGAAAAGACCACCAGCTTATTATAACCAATAAAGGTAATAGTAAGGAAAACCACATTGCGCCCAACAAAAGCAAAGAACTCCACATCTACACCCAAAGAGATAAAGGAAATTGGTCACCCTAACTTGCCATCTTCTCATTCAATAGCAAATTACACTGAAACCTTGACAAGTGATTCACTTTGTCGTCGATAGTACTTTCCTACAATCCTGAATTTTCCAATTGCAATTAGGAAATGTGTTAGACTTTGTAAACAATATCGTATCTCGTATTTTATATCTTATCACAGGCTCCATCCTAATTATAGAGCCTTCGCTACTAATGTTTCTACCACGGATGTCTCAAAGAACACACAAGATGTGTTTAAATATCTTAAATGGAAGGGAGTTGTTTTGGAAGAAATGGAAGCCACAAAGAAGAACCTATCTTGGGATGTCACAGACTAAGAAAAAGAAGCCGGTAGGATATAATGGATATTCAACATTAAATTCCACTCTAATGGAAGCATGAAAACTATAAGGTGAGATTAATGGCCAAATGATACACTCAAACGCATGACATACACAATCAAAAGCTTATGCAGCTTCTGCAAAAATAAACACTATACAAGTTCTTGTGTCAATAGCGGCAAACCATGAAGAAATGGCTCCTCCACAAGGACCTTAAAGAAATGTTCATGCACCCTCCAATGACATTTGAAGGTCCAATGAGAGAAGGAAAGGTTTGCAAATTAAGGAAAGCAATATCGTCCTTATTATCTATGTATATGAAATCATTCTCCCCAAAAATGATCCTACTAAAATAGAGAAGATAAAGACAAGATTAGCAATGGAGTTCAAGATAACAAATCTAGGAAACCTATAGTGCTTCCTAAGCATTGGAGTGACACAATCATGCAAGGGAATTTTTTATCTCTCAAAAGTGGTCCATGTTGGATATACTAATGGAAACTAATGATGCAAATTAGGAAACACTTCAATTGATGTCAATAAGAAACTAGGATATTGGGATGCAAATCAGGAAGCGCTTCAATTGAGGTCAACAAGAAATCAAATGTAGATAGATTAAAATCAACTATGAACAAAGAACAATACCGAAGGTTAGTTGGAAAGCTGATCTTTTTAAACCACACAACCCAACATTACCAACTCTTTGGTATTGTAAGCCTATTCGAGTAAGACGCAAACGAAGATCAATGGAAAATGAAAATCAAAATATCAAGATCTCCAAAAGGGGCACAACATGACTTATTTTGAAAGATATGACAATCTATACATGTTGGAGCATATACAAATTTAGATTAGAGTACTTTCACGATTGATAGAAAATCTATCTTGGTGTCCTTAATATTCATTCCTATGGAGATTTGATGACATGGCAAACAAGAAGTGGTATCTAGATCAATTGCAAATATAGATTTTAGAAAAAGGACCCATGGAATTCGTGATTAAATGTGGTTTAAAATACTTCTCAGTGAAATTTGAACTATGTACCAAGAACATATGAAATTGTCTGGTGATTATCAAACCCCATCAATATAGGCCAACCCGCTCCAAAATGACAACACCAAACAAATAGAAATAGAACCGGCACTTCAAAGGAAAAACTTGATGAAGGCTTTAATATGGACACCTTATTTACCAACCAGAGAACAATTGACTGATGTACTGACAAAATGATTACCAAATAAAGAAGTCTAAGCAATCATTACAAAGCCAGGAATGGAAAACATATTCAATCATACGTGAAGGGGGGTGTTGAAAATTGCTCAGAATACTACCTAAGAAACCACCCAATATTGACTAAAATCATCACAAAAATCCAGTGAATTTTGAGTTAGGAAAGAATCACCTGATTCCTTTCCATAACAGCTAACTATAGTTGTCTTTGAAATGAAAGAAATCCCATATTCTTTATACACAATCTTTTAGCGATGTATTTAGCTTATAGGCAACCTTTCTTTATTTTGATATGTACTAATCCATGATTTAGTTTACCAATAAAAGTAAATTCTTTAAGCAAAGGACGATAATGAGACTTCATTCCTAAAATTCTACAAGGTTGGGTGTTGATTTTTCTGTAACTCAACCATTTTGTTCTCCTTCCGAATAATAGAAAAAAATAGTTTCATAGCAATTTTCTACAATAAAATTAGGATTTTATAAATATATTTCAGTCCATTAACATTATATTAAATATTTAAGAATAAATGCTTTGACCTTTTTAAAATTTAATTTATTTGACGAATCATTTTTAAATTATAAATATATGTTTAGAAAAAAAAACAGTAGAGAAATTATTGGAAAGAGATGATATTGATTGCATAGTAAGAAGCAACTTTGTAAATTCACTAAAATTTTAGAACCTTTAAACTGTTTCCAGAAACAATTTCAGTTTTCAAAATTTTATGGCAAATGGACCAAAGACTTTTCGAAACATCTTCCAAACTCCGTGAAATCATGAAAAATGTTAAGCAAAGGTAATGACCACATATCTTATAATTTATAAAAATGCAAAAATAAAGCTGACCTTCCACTTTGACCATGCCAATGCCATCTTTGACATGGATGTTGTTTGATGCCTTCTTGTTAGCAGACTTTCCCTTATTTGGGATGCCTACATCTGAAATTCAGTGGAACATGGACAACCCAATTATTTCCAATGTGTTCATTATGATGAGGCATCATTTTAGCTAAGAGCTTAACAGAAGTTCTATTTTTGAAAGCAGTTTTTTTAAGTTGTTCTGTATGCAGCGGTACAAGAAACTACTGCAATCAAAATATCCTAATTTCATAGAAGAGTTCTCAAAAACAGTTTGTTGCCTGAAAACAGTAAAAGAATTGTTTCCACAATTTGATTTTGGTATCCGTTGTAAAGCAAAACCTAATAAAAGCATCGTTTCTTTTCAAAATTTCTTTGGTTTCAAAGAAGACTTCAAAATTTTTCATCCAACAAACTATAAATGACTCACCTACAATATGGCTTGACACTAAACGGCCAGAAGAACCAACTTTATGAGGATCCTCAGCCCTAAAAGGAAAGCATGAAACAGAATTCAAAAGTTAAAAATGATTGAGAGAAAAGGAAGCATTATCTACTCATTACAAAATAAGAGAATCGAAAGCATACTTGATTCTTGGAGGAGAAAATGGGGATTCATCCTTCAAAGTAAGATCTCCAAGCACGGAAATTCCAACTACAGTGATGATAATGAATTTGAGTAATCCAACAACATAATAGAGTAAATCTCGACTAATATACTAACTTTAAATGCTAGAAATTTTGGACCAACCACATGCGGCCCACACCACCCTTTTTACTTGCAATAGTATTAGTGCGTCGCTAGTGCAATGAGAATCTCAAGAAAAGTGAAAAAGAAATATACCTTTCTTGTCGTCCCCTAGTCCTTTTGCCATTGCAAGAAGCTCCTTTCTATTCTTTCCAACCACATGAGACATGTCCTAAGTCAAGAAAAACTCCATATTTTTGTTATGTGAGAAAAAACAAAGTTAAATAATACTAGTTAATGAAAATGTCTTACAGGAAGAGGAAAATAAGGCGAGTGCATATATACACTTGCATAGTGTTCTATGCAGTGTTTTTTCGTCTTTGTTCCTACATGTTCGGCAACTTCCGCCCAGTTCCCAAAGCCATACATTTCTATTCCCTAAATAGAAAATTCAATCGCACTGTCAGAGTAAATCTAAAGGAAACACTCAAATTATTGAAGAACACAATAATACGACACTTTATGTGTTGTCTTACATAGCAAGCAACAACATAATGGGCAATTATGGAAAACTGATGGAAACATAAAGTATTGATGACGTGTGAAAATAATTGAGGGCTTTCACAACTTTAAATGAAAATAAAGTACCTCCAGAAGTAGAATCTCATCATCTGCATTCCAATCAGGGCAAATAAGAGGAAACGATAAATTGTCCTGTTATTGGACACATCAAAGCAAATGCCAAGTCAAATGAATTTTTTTAATTGGTAAGCTAAATAATCATTCATTTATTTACTCTATCATAAGCAGTACATGAGAAAATAGAAGTCTGTCCCATAAGAGAAAAAATATTTAGGCCATGTTTGAAAATTGTATTCGAAAAACAATTTCTTGTTATAAAAAAAAAACATTCATTATGTGTTTAAAAAATTGTTTCAGAGAAGAGAACAATTCCAAATGATTGTTATATGAAAACAAAAATTGTCAGAAACAATCCATGCAAATGTGCTTCATGAAAATACTATGAATGGTAGACAGATAGACACAGACTTATTTTTAACATTGAAGAATATTGTTGAAGCAAAACCTTAGTCATGGTAGACCTAATTAAAGGTTGAAAGGAAAAACTATTTTAAGATAACGAAAAAGAAATTTCAGAAGAAAAGAATTAACATAAAATTGAATAAAGAAAACTTGACAATCTTCTATCCATTGGTAAATCTGAAGTTTAGACTTCTATATTTCTCTCTAAGTGATATTTAACTGGTAATATACCAATAATGAATATTTTTGTCAAACTATAAGATATATTATAAGAGTTATGCAAACTAATCTTCCATTGTGTGGAAAACAAAAGAGAATAAGAACACTGGTATTTCTAACCAAGAACTTGGAAATATGGAGAGGCAATAATATTAGTTGCATCACTAACCATGACCCTGTAAGGGTGATTACTTTTATGGGGTGTCACCTCAGCTCCAACAGAAAAACATTCTATACATAGATCAAAGTCAGGGCACATTGCACATTTTATCCGGATTTTTCCTGTAATGTCTTTGTTGCAGTAGTTGCAATGATACAAAGCCTTTTTCCCTTCACTAGTTCCTGGACCTGCATCAGAAAAGAATGAAAGAAATTATTAACAACTTAAAACTCATCAGCTGATAAGAAGCCGTATGGCAGCCTTTATATGAAATCACATAATGCCACAATTCAATCTTTTCCATCGCATGTTAAAGTAATGAATTATGTGAAAATTCACCTGCGGCTGCAGATTCTAAATTTTCTCCACTGGAAGCATTCTTTTTCCTCCTTGATCTTCAAGAAAAAATTGGAGTGTTTTGATAAGTAATAAAGCTACAAGCTGGAATAAATGCAATAACACAGGCCACACGATTCAATTTCCATAAACACATACATAAAATCGTGATACCCATTTTGATATGAACACCATAGAATACAAGCACGCGGCAACTCATGGGGAAAAATATAGAATACTTAAGTAAGATAAACTGAGACAATACCGAATTGCACCTAGTGAAAAATATTTCTTAGTAATTGTTCTTTTCACAGTTGATAAAGCTAAAAATTCTCACACGCCATTCTAACTCTGGTCAGCTTGTTAAGTTTCCTCAACGCACTTCCCGTTTGACACAAATCTGTTACCTTCAACAATGTCTGTCTTCTTTCTGTTCAACCAAAAAAATCTAACGCCCGTCTACAATGTGTCATGACTATTGACCAAATTCTAATAATTATTACTTATTGGTGTTTAAATAGATATTTTAGTTTCGGTGATGTCTTTTCCGCTAGGATTGGATGAATGAGTTTTAAAAAGAGATGAGATTCAAAAAGTGGGTATGATTCAGAATGTCAACTCTCTCTAGCTATTTTCTTTCCCTTTCTCTCCGCTATTATTTTCTTTCTAAGTTGCCCTTCTTATCTCATTTTTCTACTGCTTTTGGATTGAGTTGTAACAGGAAGAATATTATAAATAAAAGTGAGTTTGTCCATTGTCAATTTATTTCTAAGCGTAAATTATTATCACAATTTCAATGATCATGACGTCTCATTTGCAGTGATAATACTAGTAGATTACACTTATTCGTACATAGCAAAAAACTTCTGAGGTCACAATAGAGGAGTATCATAGGATTAGTTGAAATTAGCATATACAGCAAACACCATTAGTTAACTAAAAAAACACATTCACTGGTGTGAGTGT
The DNA here is from genome assembly GCA_022433065.1 of Begonia loranthoides. NCBI lineage: Eukaryota > Viridiplantae > Streptophyta > Magnoliopsida > Cucurbitales > Begoniaceae > Begonia > Begonia loranthoides. The sequence continues at coordinate 23,329,079 of CM039468.1, read as the reverse complement.
GCGCTCAAGAACCCGGAAAATTAGCTTTAATGCGACTAAAGTTCTCATCTCAAAAGTAATAGATAAACAAAGATACAGAGACATAATTAGAGCAGAATCAACCTCTGGGCAGGATCCTCATCAGAGTGGAAGTTTCCTCGAGATCGACCCATTGATTGGAGAAGCTCACACCGAACAAGAATGGAGTCGCTGGATCAATGGTGACGATCATAAACGAAGAAATCAAAAATGGGGATTCAATATAGCCAAACCCTAGATCTTTCGGTCCTTGACAAGATTTCTAAGAAATCCTAATAGCTTTCTGAATGGGTATCAGTGATCCGACTAAAAGTTTCAAAATTTAAAGACTTTAGGATCTTTTCAAATCATCACGAACTGAGTAATGGATATGATTTCGGTTTTGTTAACAATGCTCAAATCACTAAGCTTTTGCTCAAATGACTTAGTTAACGAATGGGCTTCGATAACTTCTGCTATGGTTTTGTCGTTTAAACGGACGTGAAGATTAGGAGTTTACGTCGCGCACACGTGACAAATTGATCATTATAAATAAAATATTTACTATATATTAAAATTTTATAGTAAAATACATTTTTCTTGATCCAATTTTTTTTTTTTATAGTTTCGAAAATAACATTTGTGGTTGCCATAAAAAATTTAAAGACTCATTAACAATTTGAGTTTGTTTCAATTTGATCGTTATAATTTTTAATGCTTTATTATAATCTTTATAATTATAGTTTATTTTTAAACAATCACTCAATTAAGTTTCATTAAAATACTTAACGACAAATGTTAAGTCTCCTTCAACACCTACAAAAATATTTTATTTAGCTAATTATTTTCACTTACCCAATCAATCAATTAAAAAAAATTTAGTAAAAATTAGATATATTTGTTGACAATAACACATAAATGTAAATAATAATACGAGTAGATGACATATAAAAATAAATTTGATATTCAAGTTAATTCTGTAAACCAAATTTTTATAAGATCAAAACTATATTCATCATGTCAAAATTGTCAAGAAAAAATAGTTGTAGTTTATACATAAATCCATGAAATCACCTTAATTATTAGTTTTCATAAAATGCTATCGAGTTTGAGACCCGTGACTTTAATCTTTTAAGTGAGAATGATTTTTCTCTAGTGAAAATCAAACTTCTCTATTCTTTTAGCAAGGAGACTGAGAGAAACACGACTTGACGTTTGACCTATGGATCATAACTCTAAATTTATATATGGTGGGTTAGATTAAATTCAATCTATAATCGAATTTAAACCTAACCAATATTTACAATTAACCTTATACTTTAATTAAATGCTAAAATTTATATTTATTTAATCACTTAATCGGTTTTGACTTTATAATAACCTTTGACATATAATTATAATTAATTATATAAGCCCACAATTATTGTCAAATATTCAACAATCTCCCACCTAGGCTATATATTTTAATTATAGTTGCATATTACCAAAATTCTTGTTGAGCGTATCAACATATTCTGGATATTCTCATTCTTTATGCTTTGAGCATGCCCAGTGCAGTCATTTGTAGGCTGCCTTGTGGCATTGTATACATTTTCTGTTATAAGTCTCTATACTCTTATATTTTATAACTATTGTACAAAACTCTTTTCCTTGGCAAAACTATTCCCTCTCCACCTCAATTTATTGATAGCATCTCCTTCAAACCTGACCCAAAATTTTCCCTCTAACAACTATACAACAGACTTATTATGAGATGGATTTATTCTTCTCTATTTGATCCTCTCCTTTCACAAATTCTGGCTTATATCACTGCCACAAAAATTTGTGCTAAATTTGGTCTTCTCTAGCACAAATTTTGTCACGACCCGCAAAAGACTCGAGACAGAACGGGGAACGACCCGGCCCAAAAGGGACTAATCATCCAACCCATTTCACTTGAATTTAATATTTAGCAGCGGAAGACAAAAATTTATTCATTAAAGCTAGAGCCCAAAATACAATGGGCTTAACAGGTCCAAAAGTGAAATCAGATAGTAAAGAAATATAATCCAAATAAAAGAAAAACTGTGCGAAAAATAAATTAAGAATTTAAAGATTATAGTTATCCAAATAAATGAGTATACCTCACTAAAAGTCTCTCAAGAGAAGTTATTAAGATGATAGAAACTAAATTACTCTGTCGGATCTAATCTTGACTCGGCTACTAGAAGTCTGGCTGATAATCTCCTGAAAATTTGTTATTGGGATGAGTTTACTAAACTCAATAGGGATTTACAATTTTCAAATTTTTAACAGATTGTTATGAAGCATGTATAAAATTTAAGATCACGTTTCATAATTTCATTTTTAAAGAAAATTGTACAAAAGGGCACATGTTTAAAACGATCCACTGATACGTAGTATGTAATCAAAATTTGTCCTTGTTGCACTAATTAAAGTCACAGTGAAAATAGAGTCACTCACGGACTTCGAGCACACCATGTCATAGGCATATAAGGGGATAAAAGCGATGCTCGATGACCGCAAAAGCCAAATAATACCCTGATCAGATTTAGGGATTTGCAACCCAAGAACACAGCACATACAGCTATCCTATTATCTATTTGCACTTTAGGGATTCGAACCCAATGACATTTTTAAGGAAATCTCCTATTATCCATTTCAATAACAAACAAACACATTTTATAGGATAAAATGTGTGAAAATAAAATATAAATAAAGAATTTCTAACGATTGAAAATGAATATGTCGTTAGGATATAAGTCTCAATTTAAAAAAATTAATTTTAAAACAATATGCAAATGTAGTGAACAATTAATCCCTACCTCGAAGTGGGTTATTCTGACTCAAGCCCAATTTGTTAAAATGTCCAAATGTTTGAGCTCACACGTTAATGAAAGAATTGTATACTTAAAACAAGATTACAAGGTTGTGTGAGTTTCTCTTAATAATATTTAATAGTGTTTAAAATAGGCTTAAAATAGGGCCACATAGTGGCCCAAAACAGTCCTTGGCCTGTTGGCCATCAGGCCCAATTATTGAGGCCAAATTTGAAGGCCCAAGCTCCATTGCAAGGCTTGTGATCTGTTCGCTAGGGATTTCGTCTCCTTTCGCTAAATGTTATTGCGTTGACTTTCTTGATATTTTCGATTATGTTCTTTGCAACGAGCAAAACCATCTCCAGCCGAGACTCCCTGCCTCGGTCTGTCGCTACTGACCAAGAACATTGGTTTGATAATTTGTGCAACGCGACTTAGTGTTACTTGAGTCGCTGACCAACGCATTATATCGATAGAGATAAGCATAAGGCAACTAGAAAATTGTTTCCAGATTATCCAATTAACAACATCTTATATAGAATCAAACAATCCAACTTAAAAGAGCGAAATTGACAAGTAAGATCTTAATCCAATATTCAGACCAATATAGGTAATCAGAAACGATAATCAAAGGAAGATTTTGATTTTTCATACCTTCAAGTTCACAGCTTCCAATCCCTTGACGAATTTAGATACAATCCCAAGCTTCAACAACCCGAAACGATCTTCAAATTCAAACCTTTAGAAACAAAAATGTTTATTTGAATTTGTTTTGTGGAGAGGCCGGATCAAAATTTGGGGGAAAGAAGTCAACTTACTCGTTGAAGTACTCTGATGAAATCGGAACCCTTAACTTCTACGCTCGTCGAAAAAGGAACCCCTTAAGGTCTGTGTTATGTCTTCCGATCCTAGGGGAGTAAACATTCCATTAACATAGTATACCGAGATGCAAATCAGATCAAAGCTTGAGGATGGACTTACCGCGGATAACTCGACCTAGAGGAAGTGCTCTCCTTTGGCAGTTCACACGTCAGAGAAGGGGAGAAGGAGCTGGGGAAGGGCTGACTGGAGCTCAACCTTTTTCCGCAGTGATCATAGATATAGGGGAGCTCCTCCTTCATTTTACGACAATACCCCCTGAAAAGGGGGTGTTTCAAAATATCTACATATAAATTTTTTTTTTGTGGGCCTTTTTGGGCTAGACTTTACAAATGTACTCGTCCGCCTCAATGGCTCACATAACAAAACTGCGTAGCCAACTTCTTCGTTTGTCTAAAGGGGGATTTTCTGCCATTGAATACGTCCAACACTTTACTTCTCTATGCAATCATCTGCTTGTGGTTGGGGAACTTGTGTCATGCAAGGACCAGATCCCATATGTAACACCCCAACTTTTTTTAAGTGGATAATTATTTTTATCAGGGTATTACGAAGGATGTATTTGTAAGAATTCTATTTATTGAGATAAAATGAAATTTACTGTAATTAAAATAAATATTAATTTAAAAAATTTAAATTATAATATTTAGGATTTATTATAATTGTTATACATTAAGGATTAATTTAATTGTTTTACATTAAGGAATTAATTAGGATTAAATTATGGAAGAATTAAAATATATTAGAATTAAAAATAGTTAAAATAAGGGAAGGAGAAGGAATGAACCGGTTCAGTCAAATCGGTTTACTTTGGTTGGTTCAAGCTGACGCTTTGGGCGAATTTATGAATGGCCTTCGACCATTTGCTGGGAGAGAACAGGTGAGAGAAAGAGAGAAGAGCTAAGGGAGAGAGATCGGGACTGAGGAGAGCGAACGAGCGAGGCGACAACAATGAGCGAGCTACTAGCGACGACACATGAGGCTCGAGGCTTGGTGCTCGGGATGTTTCTTCACGGTGGGAGGCGTCGCGGGTCGCGCTAGGTCACAGATTCAATGGGTTTTACTAGACAAATCGAAGCTCCCACGGGTTGCATTTTTCGGCGTCGATTCGAGGTATGTTTGGCCGTATTTTCTCCTCCTCTGTTCTCTGATGACCGGACGTTGACAGGGAGCGATTGGCAATGTCTGGAACGGTTGGACAGGGGACTTCGTGACATGCCTCGGGGGCCGAGGCCTATTACTCGATCGCAAACAAGGTCCTTACTGTCACTTAGCCAAATTACTGATGATCTTGTTTCTTTTGCAGGTATTAACTTCGAGGATGATTCTATTTGGGATGTTGTCCCAACGGATAAGGAGCAACCTGTGCATGTCTTGACTTGGGACACACGTGAATGTTATGAGCTTCATCAGACGGGAATTTGTCTTCCCGGCATCCCAAACGTGTAACCTTTCAATTCTGCATATTTTTATTTATTTCTTATTTTTATTTTCATGGCAAACATTGCGCCTATTTTGTGAGGGTAAAGCATGGTTATAAGCTTTACTCATTCATGCATTTAGATTGTTGGTTAGGTTAGATGGTGATGATTGAGTTATGGGCTAAGTCCAATCCTTTTCAAGCCCAAGGAAAGAGCAAGCCCAAAGAAAACATCAAGGAGCTGCCACGTGTACGCCATGCATGTTCTTCCACCAGCTTTAATCTCGGCCATTCATTCCACATTCATCCAAGAGCCTGCATATTGCCACCCACATGCCTCATCTTGGCCGTCCATCATCTGCCTCATCTCGACCGTCCATCACCCTTACTCATCATCACCTAGGTTATAAATTTCCATGGTTAGACGCATTGAAAGACAATTTTTGACGAGATTAATATATTACTATTTCCCTTCCCTGTGAGGAGATTCCGACTCCGTCGAGCGGCCGCCCCGGATCTTCGAATCCGAGACGAAGTAGAGGACTTCCTTGTTAGCAAGCTCGTGGTGCTTGAGCTAACTCGTAAGTTTTCCCTTTTCAAACTTCCATTGGGAGTTTGAGCGAGGGAAAACCGAACCATTGCCCGCGATCGGTAGATTTTCTTCGAAAATCTAGAATCCGTGAACCTAACGTTAGATAGTTCCCGGATCCGATCAAAGGTCTACATCTCCGTCCCTGTCATTCTTCGTGGGTTGCTAACACGTACTTCCTTTTGCAGGTCGTCTCGTGTCACTTCGGTTCGCTAGGCAGCTGTTGGTCCGGTTTACTTGTGATTGGACCGAACCGGTCCATCCTCTGGTTCCTACCTGGTGATGAACGACAGAGAAGTGTGGTTCAGTTACAAAGATTGGACAACGAAGATTTAGTTGAAAAATCAGGATATGTGGCTGGAATTATGGGATAAACTGCCTCAAATTGTTAAGCATTTCAAATTACATCTGTGTTTATATTCAGCAAGTGATGGAGATTACAAAGAAGGGTGATGGCCGAGGAATGAGGATGCAAGGGTGTGATGGAGCTGTTGGAGCTGGAGCTCTTTGCCGTGAGCTAGGATTCTGCGAGATGCCATGAAGTCAGCTGTCCGTGAATGGTTTTCTTGAAATGGTAAGACTTGGGTGTGTCTTGGCCAGGTGGAGGCCCTACATCGAAAGTAACGTGTGCGTGAGTGGTAGAGTTTGTGTGTTGTATATGTTTACTTGCTATACGTTTGGATATGCTTCTATATTTGGACGTTATGTGTGTAAGTTCCCTGAAATGCTCACTGTTTGTTATTGGTAGTGTAGAATACTAATATTTAGTAGATTGTTATGTTATTCTATATGTTGATCTTTGTTGTTAGTTAGTATGTTGTCTATGCTTGTTGTTGTGTGTTTTGGATGCTTTGTGCCTTAGTTGCTATAAGCTTCCTATGGATGTGTTGCTGTACTTTCTCTGTGATATTGCTCTTGTGTAATTTCCTGTGTTATAATTCCTTGGATTTCTGTTGTGAAGTATTGTTGAGTTCCCTGCTGCAATTCAACCCCTTGAGCATGCTATTTAATTTGAGTGATTATAACTAGTGTAAATAACAAACTCTTGAGCATGTTAATTATCTAATCAATCATGTTTAATTTACAGGATCTTGTCTTAATGCATGTTTAAAATGTTAATTAACTATTAGTCTTCAAGTACGTTAATTCAAGCAAGTTAGATAGACTAGAATTCCAAACATGTTAATCAATTCAGGGTACCCTTGTTGTTAATTGGTGTTAGCCCGTATACTTTTATATATGTTCTTTGTTGATGTTGCCTAGTATAATTCCTTTGTTGATATGGTTGCCCTTGTTCCTTGGATTATGTTAGGTCTGCTGTGAATTAATCCATTGAGCATGATAATTATTCAATGTAAATATAACTAGTGTAAATAATTAGCCTTTTGAGTATGATTATCAAACTGTTAATCTGATTAGTATATCGTTCTTTAAATTAAACCTCTCAAGCATGCTATCGATTTCTAACATATTGTTTTGCTTAATCTATTGTATGGTTTTGATTAATTCCTTGTATGTACATTTAGGGTAGTCTCATGACGATAGAAACAATTAGGAACACCATCACGGGGTGGCCACATGCCTTGAGTGAGGAAAAAAATTAATCCTTTCCATTCGGGATCACTAGACCAATTAACATAATTAATTAGAAACCACTAGGCTATCCCCAGCTCCATGTACGAGCTATTCCTAAAGTGCGTAAATAAAATATTGGTTTGGGGCAGACCCATTCCAAAGAATTAAAAAGAGGCATATCATCCCACATAAACTCATTTCTTTATTGGGCCTTTAGGCTCACGTTTTACTTGTGGTGTAGGTACACGTACGTGCCAAGTCCTCAAGTAATAAAGAAGCAGTTGATGAGAGATTTGCACGAGCAAGCTTGTGGTTGGTCATACTATGTAAAGTGAGAGACAGTTGATTTGCAATTAAATTCAATTTTCTCTTTCTAAATTGTAATTAATTGTTTACTTTATTTTCTTTAAATTATTTACGCTTCCGCAAATATTTTACTTCTGAAATGTTTTAAGCATTCCTAACGGCCCGGCTTGCACTATGATATTTTTTTAAAAAGGGGTTTTAAAACCAACAAGAAACTTCCCACTTTTGATGGTGGTTGCAGTGCAACAACTATACAACTCTGATCCTTCTCGAAACCCAGGAAAGACATTCTATCTCTCCTCAGCTCTTCGCCAGCATCCAGGATTACTGGAACTCTTATTCTTTTGTAATTAACTCATCAACTAAAGATATGGTTGTTTCACTCCCTCTGCCTCTCTCATTGTAGTCGGATCGGGCCATTTGAGTTCCACTTGCCCCCTTTTTTCTAAAGATGGGGCGATTCCTTACTCTTTGCCCGACTCAATTGAAGTAATAAAAAGCTTCAAATTTCAAGCGTTTTCAATTAATTACGAAAATCGGGGTCGTTACACCATCACCTGGGCGGTCTGGGTATTGAGTATAATCTGTTTGTCATGGTCATGACTAGCTGATCTGATGACTCGATAGTTGAGGATATACAGAGCTTGTTACAGAGCTATGATTTTCATTTGGACACATAGAACTCGTCAACTCAACTTCCTCATCGCCAAGCTCACCTTGGTTTTGGACTTCGGTGCTACCAATCATTTCACTCCAAAGCTTCAGCATCTATCAAATCTTACTCCATACAACGACACAGATCAATCATTTCACTCCAAAGCTTCAGCATCTACCAATCTTGTTCTCATGTTGGCTATATTACATTTTTGACTTCTACAAAATCTATTCACCTATCTCCTACCTTACACACTCCTCTATTATCTCACAATCTGATCAGTGTAAGCAAATTCTGTCGAGATAACAATGTATTTATTGAGTTTCATTCTTCTTGTTTCTTTGTGAAGGACTTGAAGTCCAGCATGATCCTCATGCAAGGTCCTATACATAATGACCTATATCAAGCTCTCATTTTGCCTTCCCCTTCTGCTTTTACAGCTCTTATCACAACCAATTCCTCAATCTTGCATCAAAGACTTGGTCATCCCAGTTATAATACTCAAATCTTATCTCTATGCAATATTTCAATTTTAAGAAATCCAGACTTAGTTTGTAAGGCTTGTTGATTAAGTAAATCACACTCTCTTCCGTTTTCGAACTCTATTTCTCGTGCAACAAATGCTTTTGATCTAGTACACATTGATTTATAGGGACCCTCCCCCACCATTTCCATTACAAGTTGTCACTATTTTTTGTTATGTCTTGATGATCATTCCCGATACTGTTAAATTTTCTTCCTGCGAACCAAAGATGAAATATATTCCGAATTCTGTAATTTTTACAACTTCATTCTCACACAATTTAACTCCAAAATAAAGTATGTTCAATTCGATTAGGGAGGCAAGTTTTTTCCTTTATCACAGTTTTTAAATTCTACTAGCATTCAACATTGAATCTCTTATCCTTATACTCTATCTAAAAATGGACGAATCGAAAGAAAAAATAGGCACATTGTCGAATGTGGACTCTCAATGATGTTTACTGCACAAATTCCTCTACTTTACTATCAATATGTGTTTTCAATAGCTGCACATATCATTAATCTTCTTCCTACTTCTGTGCTAAATGATATTTCTCTATTTGAAGTTTTGTTTCATAAACCTCTAACTTACTCGCATCTCAAAGTTCTTGGTTCTTCTTGCTATCCAAATCTTCATCCATATAATTCCCATAAACTACAACCTAGATCACTTGAATGTGTCTTGATTGGATGTAGTTCTAATAACAAAGGGTACTTATGTTTACATCCTTCATTTGGTTGCGCACATATCTTGAGATGTTTGATGAATCTTCTTTTCCTTTTAGTAAACTACCTATACCTCCAGTTTCTCATACTTCCATTAACATTTCAGTCCCTACCCTTACATTATCCTCTTCATCCAATTCCTCTTCTCCCTCCCTATTACTTCCTTCACTCCTTCCCCAACACCTCCTACTCCTATTCCTCCCCATGTCTGCTCAACACCTCTGATTAATTAACATCCTATGGTCACAAGATACAAAGCTGGTGTTTTCAAACCAAAATTATTTCTCTGCTCTACACCTGCAACCTTTACAAAACTATTTGTTAGCCTTTTTGTTAAGCTTAATTTTATTTTGATGATGACTAAATAATATTTAATTTAATAAAATCAATAAGTTGTTATTATGTTTTTATGAATATAATTGTTAATGTTTTCATCATGATATTTATACTTGTATTTATTGAAAATATCCTTAAAAAGAGTATTATTAATGTGCTAACATGTTTATATATTGTGCTTTAAGTATTGATAAATTTAATAGAATTCATAGTTGTGATAGTGCTTATGATATTTGGAGATTACTTGAAATTACACATGAGGGCACTAATCAAGTAAAAGAGAATCAATTGAGTATGTTAATTCATGACTATGAATTATTTAGTATTGAGAAAGATGAATCCATTAGTTCTATGTTTACACGATTTACTAACGTGACTAATGGTTTGAAAGTGCTTGGTAGAGAATATCCCAACGAAGAATTGGTGAGAAAGATTCTTAGGTGTCTACTGAGCAAATAGCTTCCGAAGATGACGACAATATAAGAGGCTCATGATCTCAAGGTCTTGGAGATGGAGGAACTCATTGTTTCCTTAATGACACATGAGATCACCCTTTTGAGTCACGAGGAGGAAGAGCAAAAGGATAAGGGAATTCTTCCGAAGCCCCTTACATTCAAAGCCTCCACGAGCACCAAAGATGATTCTAGGGAAGAGAGTGAAAAGGAGGATGACTCTGAAGATAATGAGCTAAAGATCCTCACCTAGAAATTAGATAAGTGCCTCCAAAAGAAGAAGGACAAGGGGAAGAAAAGCATTGTATTATATGGGTGTGAAAAACTCGGGCATCTATCTACCGAGTTCCTCAAGGCAAAGAGGAAACACAAAGCCTCAAAGAAGAAAGCATTAAAGGCCATTTGGGATGATAGCGAGGAGTCCTCTTCCAAAATTGAAGAAGTCTCTCACATTTGCTTCATTGCCAATAAGGAAGAAGTATATAATTCTTCTAGCGATTCCAATAATAGTAATGATAGTTTCATTGAATTACTAGAGAGTTTTAATGAGCTTAAAGATAGACATAAATTGTTGAAAAAAGAGAAAAATAATTTGATCAAAAAGCATGCTATTGAATAAATCTCTTGAGGATCAAATTATAGAATTGAAGAACATGAATAATATTTTGAATGCTACAATTAAAACTTATAAATTTGACAATAGTGAATTGAAGTTAAAAAATGATGATTTGAATGCTATAGTGCTTAAATTCACTAATGGTAGTAAAAGTTTTAATATGCTCTTAGGTAAGCAAAAAGTCACATTTGATAAAACCAGAATTGGCTATGAACCCTTTGCTAAAAAGAAGAATTACACTAACTTTTTTGTTAGCCCTACAACTTGTAAAATTTGTAATTGCATAAGGCATAAATCATTTGTTTGTCCTTTGAGTTTAAATTCTAAATTTATATCAAATTTGAATGCTAAATTTGTATGGGTTCCTAAAGGAACCAATCCTCTAACAAGTGGACCCAAAAAAGTTTTGGTACCAAAGAAAACACTTGATTCTCTTATAGGTTGGAGTTTCTCCCAAAGAGCTTAATGAATTTGGATGTTGGAGTATCCCAAAAAAAAAAGGAGAAGCTTCAAGAAATGCCTCCAATGCATTAGACATGGAAAGAAATTTGGTAGAGGTACACAATGTTTGTCATCTACTTGAATTGAATTGAATTTTATTTTTGATTCTTGATTTGAATTGAATTAATATTTTGCATATAGGTTGAAATTTTTTATATTAATTCTTGCTATTGAAATTGTTTGGATTGAATTATTGTGCCTTTTTGAATATATGATATCTCCCTTAGATTGAAATTAGATAATGAAATATGGGGAGAAAATAGAATTGTTGAGAATTGGTTGAGATTATTGATTTGTTTTGAAATGTTAAGTCTTTAATTTTGATGATTATGCTTCCGCTATAGCTTAAACTTTGATAATTTCTCATTGATTTTATTTTGATAATTAATTTAGGGGGAGAAAATAAAATTGGTTGATTTAACTTGATTTTCTCCGATTGTTTTTTATTTTAAATTTTAAAGGGGGAGAGAAAGTTTATGAGTTGTTTTATTATTGCTCTAAAGGGGAGAGCAAAATTTTTAAAGTGTATAATATCTCCAGTAAAGTGTTTAAGTGATTAACATAGACGGAGAGATATTTGGATTGATATTTTGTTTTTAATCTTTGGTATCTCTTTTGGAAATGTGTTTTGAATTTAATTTTGAATCAACATGTGGTATCATTCTTTGAAAACTTAATTCGACTTTAATTATGGATTTACAATTCGTATCAATCTTTGAAAAATTGTTTTGGTTTTAATTGTGAATCAATAAGTGGTATCATTAGTTTATTTCTTATTTTTTCAATTGGTATCACTCTTAAAAATTGACAATTGATTTATCATTCTTGGTTTAAATTAGTATCTATTTCCTTATTTCTAATGTTAGATTCCCTCAATAGTTTTATATGCTTAATGACAAAAGAGAGAGAAATTTTTGTTTAAATGAACTTTGTTTGTGGTTGTTTAATTAGATATCTTATATTTTGACCACAAATTAAATTTGAATGTCAAATTCCCTCCATTGTTTGCCTTTGGTATAGATTCTTTTAAAGGGAGAGAATGATTATTTTTATGAAGGAATAATTTTTAGTTCTTTAATTTTGTTTTGTTGTGGATTACCCTCCCCATAGATTTTCTTTTTGATTATGATAAAAAGGGGGAGAGATATATAAGTTGTTGTATATTTTGTGAATGAAGGAGAAATTATATATAAATTGATAAAGGGAGAGAAGAAGTATGAAATTGAATAGCATGTTTGCATGAATCTAAAGGTTGATATATTGCATGAATTAAAGGGAAGAAATCTAATATGCAATAATATATGCACATGCGTAGTTTTTAGGATAACTAACTTATTAGATTTTGTCATCATAAAAATGGGGAACTTGTTAGCCTTTTTGTTAGGCTTAGTTTTATTTTGATGATGACTAAATGGTATTTAATTTAATGAAATCAATAAGTTGTTATTATGTTTTTATGAATATAATTGTTAATGTTTTTATCATAATATTTATACTTAAATTTATTGGAAATACCCTAAAAATGGTATTATTAATGTGCTAACATATTTACCTAAGTCCATGTAGTAGTTGCATATCATTTTGGGACTTCGAATAATTAAAGGAAAATTAATAGAGAAGTGTGGTCGAGCTACGGACGAGAGGAGGTGTTGTGCCCCATAGTCCCGTCACCTGTGCCCGAGCCAAGGGTTCCTTTATTTTCTAATATTTTTATTTATTTTGTAAATAATTCTTCTCTAGCTAAATTGGAGGAGAGTTTTTATCAATTTCACAAAGAGGAGTCGGTGCATTTGGACTAGTGGATGTCATATTAGACATAGAAGAAATGGTGGACTTCCCTTTTCGCCTAGAATCTGACCTCCGGGCGTGTTCAAGGGCATTTTTGGCATTTGAGAAGACTTCATATCAAATTTTGTCCTTCATACAATTTGTAGCAGACATCTAGAGCTTTCCAAAGGGGTATTTTGCATTATATTAGGGGTTCATTTGCTATGTCAAATGACCCATTTACAGAGACAAAAATCCAACCTCGGAATTATTTTGTGTGTTTTATTGATGAGGTCATTTTTGTCATTTAAAGTTTAGGGTACTTTTGTAAATTGTAATTTTCCATTAGAGAGGTATTTTATCCTCTCTAATGAACCCCAATCATAATTTGGAAAAGCCTTAATGGAAAATTGCTTATTTGTATAGAGAGTTCTCTCTAGTGCAAATCAGTGGCTTGGTTTTGCTTCACGGCTTCACCTCCATCAACAAGTCTTCTCCTTTGTTCTTGCATGGCCTAGGAGGAAAAGACTCATACAACCTCTTCCAGTAACTTTGAGGTTGTCTTTGTGGCATGAAGGTAGAAGACCACGACAAAAGCTAGGTTGGAGTGGTGTTTTTTTCAAAACATTTGAACAAGTCACCTCTCTCTGCCGAGTGGGAGAACGTAGACCAAATTGGTGCCTCGATTCTACTCATTTTTCCTAAAGGTTCTACTATATCCTTGTTATGAGATTATTGGTACTTTTTTTCTTGTGAAATGTTGGGTGGAATAGCGTGAATTGGATTCGTATTTTGAAAGTTATGGTTGTTTTACTAAGAGAGGCGCAAAACCAGTTTTTCCAAGAATCACAAATCTGAGCTTCAGTTTTGCTCGCACATAACGTCGTTTGAACGATGCTTTTCAAGCTGATTTTTACTAATGATTTACTATTACGTGTCTACTACTTATCTTTAAATTTGAGCTTCAATGCCCGTATGCATGTGGAGTTATATTGGTTTAAATTCTGGTGTTCAAAATTAGGGCTAGCTTATCAACCTTGTTGGTTTTGGACTAGTTTTGGATTCCATCCTGTTTCATTTGTTTCTTACAACTTTTTGGATTGAAATTTTGTGTTATAAGCATACTCTGGACATATGTGAAGTATTGAGAATTTAATTGATGATTGGAGTTTATTTTGGATCAATTTGTTCATCCATTAATTGAGATAGTTACAAAACAGTTTTTACTGTTGAGAGTGTCATTTCCGAGCAGCTTCTTGAATTGGTCGTAACTCTGTGTGTATAACGAATTTGGGCGTGATTTTTGGAAGTGACATTATTTAAATTGTTAGCTACTTGGCCTATAAATTTGAGGTCCAAAACTTATATACATGTTGAGTTCCCTGCATTTTAATTTTAGTGGTCGGATTTGTGCATTGGCCGATTACAGTTTCCACTTGTTTGTTGGTTTGGAGTCTTGGGACATATCAGGACGCGACCAAAACTGGGTTTTGGTCTTTCGGTCAAATTTGGAGAGTTTGCTTCTAGAGCTTCAGCATGGTTTTTTGGATGCAACGCGGTTGAGGTGTCGTACGAGGTTCGTGACCGAAAAAAATCAAGTGTCGCATTTGCCATTTTTGTCAATTTTGCGGTCTTGATGCGATCGAGGTTTTCGAATGAGGAATGCAACCGAAAAAGTCCAGTTTTGTGCAATGGCTCTTTTCCAACGGTCAAATTTTAACGAACATATTTCTAACGGCTAGAAGTGGTCGACTGAAAGGATTAGGTCGACTAAAAATCGCAGTGCCTATAAATGAAGAGAAGCACTCCACATTGCTCTACACGAAACCGAGAATTGAGGCGAAGCTCTACCAAATTCAAGACTTAATTCTATACACTGTAAGCATTGTAAATCCAACTTAAGAGAAGCCCCAAACTTGAGAATTCAATTCTAGAGAGTTCAGAATAGTTTTTTGTTTTACTATTTCCAAATTACTTGTACAAAATTGTAAAGGGTGACGCCCTACTAATTCGTCATATAAGGGTGACGCCCTGAAATAGTCATCAGCTCGATTGAACGCCTGTAAGTTCAATCAAAGGGTGACTCCCTAGTAATAGTCAAATTTAGGTTGACGCCCCGTTAATAGTCAAAGGGGTGATGCCCTTAGAATTAGTCTTTGTAACGGTTTAATTGGCACTCGTAAGCCAATTGATTAGTGGATCTCCAAGTGGAATCTTGGAGTGCGGACGTAGGTGGGTTGTCGAACTACGTAAACAAATCTTGTGCAATTATCTATCCCTTACTCTTTACTTTATGCTTTTAATTGTATGATTTATATGTGATAAATCACTTAGGGATAGTAAATCAAATATTGCACGAAATGCCCCCCCCCCCCCCCCTCAACCGCAACCGCAACCGCAACCCCAGCCTGGTGTATATCGATCTTTCACAATCTACTTTTCAACAAGCTTCAAAATATCCCTCATAGGTCAAAGCTATACAAGATGAAATGTCAGCTCTATATGCTAACAAAACTTGGAAACTTGTATCTCTGCCTCCAAATTGCAATCTCATTGGCTGCAAATGGGTTTTAAAGCTAAAATCAAATGTTGATGGCTCGTTTGATAGATTCAAAGTACGTTTGGTCACAAAGGGATTTCATCAGGCTGAGGGGTTAGACTATAATGAGACATTCAGCCATGTTGTTAAGTCTATAATGTTTCATATTATCCTCGATATTGCACTGTCTCATGACTGGTTATTAAACAACTTGATGTTAGCGATGCATTTCTCCACGACGACCTTCATGAATATGTGTTTATACAAGAACCTCTAGGTTTTATACATCTCTCTCACCCAACTTTTGTTTGCAAACTTCATAAATCACTGTATTGACTCAAGCAGTCACCTCGAGCTTGGTACACCAAGATTCAATCTGCATTATTATCCTTTAGCTTCTCAATCTTTAAGGTGTACTCATCTATGTTTATTTAAATATTCAAATCTAACTTTCTCGTTATGTTGGTCTATGGTGATGACATTTTATTGACAAGAAACAACTCTGATACAATATTCAAACTCAACAATTATTTGGGTAAGTTGTTTGCTATGAAAGATCACGACATTGGCCATTATTTTCTGGGAGTTGCTATCTCAAAGGCTAGCTCTAAAATGATTCTTCAACAACATAAATACATCTCCTTGTTATTACATAGAGCAAACATACACGATTGTCTTCCTGTTCCAACTCTAATGACTATTAGTTCTATTATTTTTGCAAAATCAGGAGTTGCTTTACGAGATGGATCATTTTTTTGAAGCCTACTTGGTGGGTTATAGTATTGAACATTGACTAAACTAGATATCTCCTTTGCAATCAACAAATTATGTCAATTTATGCATAATCCAACAGATATTCATTAGTGGGCCTTAAAACGGGTTTTTCATGACCTTCGAGGAACTACTAATATGGGTTACATTTTACTCGAGAATAATCTTTGGATTTGACTTGTTATTCAGACGCATATTGTAAAAACCTTGATTTTCGTAATTCCTTGAAAATGTGTAAAATTTGAAATTTCTTTCTTTTTAAAACAAAACGTATCAGAGTGCGTCTAACCGGATCGCTACTGACTCTTTCTCTAAAACTCATTTGGGAAAACAAATTACAAGGTGTGGAAGCGTAAACAATAAAATAAAATCATCTGTTTAAAATCTTGCGGAAGTGTGAAGAAATAAACCCTTGTAAATCATGGCGGAAGCGTAAATAAATCATTCAAAAGGGAATACTAAATAATTGAAACACTACATTGATGTGAAATGGGACTATTCGATTATTTATCAAGCTTCAAAAAATATCATGAAGATTAAGCATAAGTGGAAGGTCAAGAGAATAATTGAAGATCTTTTCAAAACTGTCTTCATTCTGACCTTTGCCCATAATTTGACCATTTTGGAAATCAAGACTACATTGTTTCAAGAAGAGTTCTTCATAAAGATTGTAACCAACTTCCTAAGCTTTCTAACACATGTTAGATTGTTTAATTTGGTGTCCATTTGCTATGGTAAAAACCCAAATAACAGAGAGCAAGAGTTTAAGGGAAGCCCGAGTTTCCAAACTTGGAGATCAAGAAACTCAAGATATGGAAGTCATCCAAGTGGACGATTTCAACATGAAAAGAATCCCAAGAGCAAGCCCATGAAGACAAGCTTGGAGAACAAGAGAGAGAAAAATATTATCTCTTTAGATAGTATCTCTAAAAGATCCACATTTTTAGGATATTTAGATTCACTTATCTAGGAGATCTAGATCCACTTATCTAAGGAGATCTAGATCCACTTATTTAGATTATCTTTTATTTAGTTTTTTAATTTATGTTTGCAAAAGGCTATATAAAGCCACCTAGTTTTATGTTTTTAGACAGTTGGAGATTAATACAAAATAGCTTTTGCTAAACCCGAAATTGGAGTGATTCCTCTTTCAAATCCTTTGGTGAGTTACATCCAAAGAACCCTTTGGTGAGTTATATCCAAAGAACTCTTTCGTGTGAGTTATATCATGAAAGAAACTTGCAGCCACGTCCTTATCCAAGGAGGTGAGAAGCGTTGCATTCATCCATCACATGTGGTGCATTCCGTGCGCACATCATTTTAACAAATGAATCTGACAATTAAACATCATTTGATTACACTCGTTTACTCATCTTTCTCTCTGCCTGGCCAGCCCCGAGTCTCGTGCATGCAAAATCATCCATCCCTGTTTCACTATGTATTTGTCATCTACTTATTATCTGTTTGTCATTGTATCTACACCACAAGTAATACGTGAGCCTAATGGCTCAGTAAGGAAAATGGTTAATGCAATGTGCTTATGACTCTCTTTAGTTCATTTGGAATGGAGGCCACCCAAACCAATCATTTCATTTGCCATTTACCATTTTATTACTTTTCTTTTCGTTGTTCGTTCGTTACTCGTGCTTCGAGCTGGAGATTGAAAGACCCGTATGAGATGGTATAGTTGGTCAGACCTAACCTCCTATGGGCAACTAGGTCCCGTTCCCGATAAGGTATGGGCATTGCCTAATTGCCAGACTAGGGCCGTTACCCATTCGCCTCCCAACTCCCTTATTCCTTTCTTTGTGTCTGTGCTGGGCTAAGCTACCAGATCACAGAGGTCTTTACTATCTTACCGTTTTATTCATTTTCATCATTTATCCTCACTCATGCATGTGCGCGTACCACCCTGTGGCACTCCCCATTAGTTCTTATTAACATGATGCATGACCATACATTCTCAACCTAACATGCTGCATGATACTCAATAACGTAACTTTAACAGAAATTGAAGAGCGCATTTGAAGTAATCGAAAGCACGTATAAGGAAAGCAAAACATATAATAGAAGGAAATAACTGCACACCACAGAGAACAAGTACAATGGGTTAAAACAAGGAAAACATGCTCGAAAAAATAGAATAATATCCTTCAGAAAAGAATCGAAAACATACTATCGATCAACATGTAAATTATCCTAGTCTATTTACATACTCCCTACGTTATATTTTCTAAGCGATTATTCAAACCAATTATCAACATACTCCTACGTTGACTTCATGCTTCAATTTTTACTTAACTAATCATGCTTTAGTTTAACGAAAAATAACATGCTAAGCAATTTCATACCAAAAGGACAATAATAAAGCAATTATAAAATATACATTCACATAACAAAGGAGAATACATATTATCCTAATTATTTAGATGCTCACTTGAGTTTAATTACTTAGTTCATTGTTCTAGTCTCTTCGCATGCTCATCTAATTCTTTGCTTAACTAGGCTTAGTTCATTAACATGCTCAATGGATTAAATTAACTAATTGATTAGCAATTTACATGCCCGAGTTAAAACATTACTTTAGTCAATTAACATGTTCATGCCTATTAAGTAATATGCTTGAGCGTACTTGAATAGATTAACATACTCATACAACAACATTAATTAACATTACAACAAGCTAGTTAATTAACATACTTGATTTACTTATAATTAACATGCTTGGAAGAAGATTAATAGTTACTAGTCGATTTACATGCTTAGCCAATCTACATGCTCAAAAGATTATAATTACTGATCAAGTATTTTACATACTTTGATTTAACATTTAGTTAGTTAAACGTAATTAACAACATAATTAATTGACAACAATTAACAAAAAGGGAAATAACAGTTAATGTGTACTTCCTATTTCATTTATCCTTTCTCTTTCGTCATTCCCCATCTAGGCATTCATTCAACTTAGCATAAGCTAAACAACAAAGGGGATTATCACAGATTTAACAACCATTAAGGAGAATAACAAACAGCAAAGTGATTCTGTCACTAATATAGGTTACATTTTAGTCGAGATTCATCTTTGGATTTGACTTGTTATTCATATGCATATTGAGGTTCTTGCTCGGATGATAGGAAGAGCACGAGTGAGTTTTGCATTTTCCTTGGCCCCAACTTCATCTTTTAGTTATCCTCCAACATAAAGTAGTTTCTCGGTTGAGTACAGAGTCAGAATATCGAAAGCATTGTTGATGCCATGGGTGAACTCTGTTGGATCCAATCCCTTCTATCTAAACTGCAATATCACTCTTTTGTGTGCCCAATCTTATACTGCGATAATGTAAGTGCCACCTACCTTGCTACTAAATAAGTTCTTCACTCCAAAACTAAACATGTTGAACTTGATTATCAATTTGTATGAGATAGAGTTTCCAAGTCATAACTACAAGTTCTATTTACTCCATCTGCTACTCAACTTGTTGATGGCTTGACAGAACCTCTACCGATTAATGAGTTTCAGCAAGTGAGATCTAAGCTCTGCCATGTGGCACTATATAAATTTTCTGTTATAAGTTTCTCTCGCTCTTACATTCTATAAATATTGTATAAAACATATTTTTTGATATATAATTGAAAATATAAAAAACTTTTTTCCTTCAGCTTTTCTATCTATTCTTTATGTGCACATGAGTTGCTATCATTATCAAAAGTATTTCTAAACAATCTTGTCTATAACTAAACCCATCAACATTCACATATATTAATATAATCAATTGACATGGATCAAACAAAAGTGTGAGCAAGGAAATTACATGCGATGTGATCATAGCACGCCTATGCCCTATTGGTCATACCTAAATCTTTATGAAATCAACAATAATAAAAAGTCAGAGTACAATGAAAGAAACCAAAATCTTTAATCTGTAAATCAAAATTAAACACTAGCGTCTATTAATTGAATATCCAAATATGCAAAATTAAATGTAAAAAACAAATTCTTATTAAATCAATATATTCTCAACTAATTTAACACCCATTTGGGTAAACCCTTAGTAAGTTGATAACTCCTGAAAAAAAGTTATTATATAGTTTTATTTTAATAAATATTGCTAGAAATGAGTGATTAAATAAAAAAAATGATGTTTTGTTGTAGAATGTCACAACTTTATGTTTTTATTGTAAAAATTGATTTTAGTAACTTTTAAGGTAAAATGTCATGTAAAATATGCATATTTGTTATGTTTTATCTTATAGAAATTGCATGTAGACATATTTAAAACTAATTCATCATGATGAACCAACTTTAAATAGGGAAACCATAGCAAGAGAAGATTTTAAGGAGGAAAGAGAAACTCATCAAGACTTTTATGGAAGAAATTTATCACATCAACAAATAAGAGATAATATTATTATCTTATTTTTGAAAAAAGAACAATTTAAAATGGGCTGAAAATAGAAGATAAAATTATAGCAAAAAATAGAGAATAAAATAACTTTTCTATTTTCAGAAAGAGAAATTAAAGAGGGAGAGAAACTGACAAAACTAAATGAGAAGATTTGCTTTTTGAAAAAAAAAAAAAAGAAGAGGGAAATGGTTGCTGAAATGGTGGGAAAGTAGATGGTTATAAAAGAATAATATTTCAGAAGAAAAACTTGAGGAAGAATAGTCCAAGTCCAAGGAGGAAAATTACAAATCCAAACACGAATTGAGAGGATTTGGGTGGCAGAAAAAGAGGAGAAAAATGAACCCATCCAAGTAAGGATTCGATAGAGAATGGAGACTAGTTTTTGTAAAATCAAAGAGTTTTGTCATATTATAAGTAATATTTTGTTTATTATTTATTTGAAAAAAATTTGAAATTTTAGAGGAAAAATAAAATTCTAAAGATTTAAAATTGGTCATGAACTTATTGGTGGGGAATATGTCTGTGGCAGCTAAGGAAACGACATTGCATTTTGGAGAATGGACACTCGTTGCAGTGAAGAGATGTCCTTTGTGAAAAGAAACAACATTGTTTTGGGACAGCAGTGAAGTAGTGTAGCTATTCAAAGTAAATAGTGTGTAGAAACATACTTGTCCGCAATGAATAGTAGAATTGCTGAGAGAAAAGAAAAAATCATTGTTTCGTTAAGTATCCTCGGAAGCAAACGTGTCTGCGATAGAAAAAATATTAGGAGGAATGACATGGATCGATTGGATGAAAAAAGGACACAAGGGGGCCATTGTGTAACGACCCGTAACTTTTTTCCTTTAAAAACATGTAAAAATTTAAAATTTTTAAAAAATATTTCTTTTATAAAACAGCAGAAGACTTTTCTCTTATAAAATCTCTTTTCTTCAAATCGCAGCTGAAAGTGTTTATAATAAAACCAATCATTTGAAGAATACAATTCAAATACAATTTAAATACTCTACAAACTCTTTTTCATTACAAAACTTTTTACAACTGTTTTCCTTTAAATACCCTTTAGCCTAGCCAGCCCCAAGATCCACGCGTGCAAATCCTTCATCAACTACTCATTAACCTGTTTCTTTATATACCTACATCAACAAGACTTAAACTAATGAGTCTAACGCTCATTAAGTGATATAAAATAAAACTATAAGATGCACATGTCATGCAGCATTTAAAAACACATGCAATTTTTGTTTTCGTTTACCGTTATCCTTTATCGTTTTCTTTTTCTTTTACTCTCTTGTAGAAAAATTATGAACTGTGATGAACAAACTTGTGCCTCGTGGTAAACTATGACCATGATGATGAACACTTGCCATCATGGGGAATCGCATGATTGAACTATGATGAACTGTGATGAGGTGAACATGTGCCTTGCGGTGAACTATGGCCATGATGATAAACACGTGCCATCATGGTGAACCGCATTGGTGAGCTTCATCGTGATGATGAACGCATGCCATCACAATAAACTTTTACCTTTTTTGTTAGCCATTGAAGAATAAGCAGGTGACCTTCAGCCTGACTCAAACCCCTTTCATTTTCTTTACCCATTTCTTTTTACTCTTATCTTTCTCATATTAACTATTTCTGTTTCACTTTTAATGGTAAAATGAATATTTCTACAACTCAAATGATGGTCGTTCGCTTTGGGTGATCAGCCCTCCACGAACCTCGTACACTTAGTATGTGTGAGCATCCATTAAACCATCTCTAACACCATGCATATAAAATCATCTTTCGTATCGTTTTGAAAACCATGATTCATGATGCTCGTGAATGCATACAATATTATCTCCTCTATATAGGCCTCAAAACATGTTTAGCCTCATTATCATTATCTTTAACTCAGAATTAATAAACATATTATTAAAAGAACCTAATTCTAGTAAACACACAGCAAACAACGATTCAATCCTCAGAACATAATTTCTACCAAATTTTACAATCCATCAACACATAACTTTATCCTATTAAATCTATAACATAAAAGAACCTAAATCTAATAAACAGTTAGCTTACAATCCTAATTTTTGCGATGCAGGGTCCGAAGACCAAAACACATACGCATCAGTTACCTGTCACCCAACATGCATCACAACACTTAACCTCCTCCTCTTCCTTTAATACCTACACAAATCTATAACATTTAATTATTAATAAAAATTCATCAAATTCCATAAAGCTTAACACTTAAAAATTCCAATACTCAGGTTAACTACTTAACAGCGAAGCCAACTTCCAATAATCATTCACAGAATTCTATAAATCGTAACACTTAATAGTTCCAACAATCACAACTTAACAACCTCATCATTATCTATACTCTTATTCCTTATTCATCACTTAATAACATTTCCTAATCAAAACCCAACATCAATCAATAAGCGATAACACACAGTAGGGAGCCATTTCCATTCACAAGGGACATTCCATCCAAATACCCAAAAACCAAGCAATAATTAAAACAGGGATTTAGACATCCATTTACCAAGCATACACACATTCAATGAGGCAGTAAGCACAGAGAGTAATACCTAACCAACAAAGACTCATTTCCATAAAACCGTAGCCAACCACAAACAGAACTTCAATAGAGTATAAATCCAAACAATGATAGAGAATAATATACTTCATTATTTATCTTCATCATTCATCGGCATATACTCCATAAAATCCATGTAGAAGTGAAGGGAGTTCTCAAATGGAAGAACACCCGAGAGCAGCTTTCTTCAACCTCTGCTTCTTCCTCTGTCTTCTTTCCTTTCTCACGCACACAGAACACCCTCAGCTCTCCCTTCTTTTCCTACTCTTTTTTCTTCTTTTCTTTTAGCTCTCTCCTTCACAGCTTTCTCCCTGGAACTCTAGAACACTCTCGGTCTCACTTTCTCTCTGTCCATTTTCATCCTTCAAAGAAGTCCCATATAAGCTCTCCATAGTCTCTGCACAATCTCACCTAACACTCATTAGAAATTGCCACCTGTACAGAGAGTTAACATGGAAGACTTATAAACTTAACTGTTTGGGGATCTGCGATTGCTTACTATTAAAGGAGTAAACCTGATTGCGAAAAGAGATGGAAATGCTGTCGTTTTGGATAAAGGGTATGCATTGAATAGTGGAATCGTGGGAGTATAGGTTTCCGCAGAATGAAACATGTCCATGGCATGAAAGAACGTCGACTTTTTGATAGAAATAAAGTAAAATTTCATAAACATAGGTTTGCTCGTTACTTATTGAGTATTAGACTCATAGTTTAAACTTGTGATGTAGGAGAATACGATAATGACAACTTACATTTGGATATATCTAACAAATGTGATGATTGAAGAAGCTTTTTAGAGGTTGCATATTTGGCTTTTCACGGTTGCTACAATCGATAGGGGACGTATTATTAGGTGCACTATATGTACTAGAGGAGATCTTAAAGTATGAATCATAGATTAAATAAATGTACTAAGATAAAACAAAACTGGGATGTATATTGAACTGTTATATGTTTAAATAAATAATAATAGTAAGATAGACTTGGTATTTTCTATCGTTTGCATGAGGGAATGTTATAAGTATGCAGCTATGATAAATAAAACAAAACAAAATAAATAAATAAACTGAAATTTGTAATAGGAATAACATAAGTCATTACAAGATTATCAGTTATGACAAATGAAAACAAAGGCTATAGCATGAGAAAGAAATCGGAGTGTTACAACATGGTATTAAAGCCCACTCGATTCTGTAGACTACGTGACAAGACAAGTATAAACTTGAAAACATTTCATCAATGGTAAGTATGTTTGTGATTTTAGTTCCTTAAATTCTGTTTGAGCCATTGTCTCGACCCGGGGACGGGCAGGACAGAAATGCCAAGCCAAACGATCCGGTCTTCGTCGAAGACCCGGTTGCCCAAGCTAAGGCTTTTTAAAATTTAGTGGAAGACTTGCAAGAATTCTTTTCTAGCCGCAACCCACAAATGATGGGTCATGGTCCAAGTAGTGATTGTAAGATTTAAATTGCGGAAATATAAATTACATCCAAAACAAACTGTGCATCTAGGTCCATACGTCTAGAATTCTAAATCATAGAATATTACATAAACTAATAGTTCTCACCAGCGGAAAATATAACTAAACCAAAGGAAACAAAACAAGTCAGCTGCAATCTAAAGCTAGAACTCCACAAGTTTAATGTGTCCACACTCTAGGCATTCTTATCTCTACCTAGGGAAAAATATAGTCGAAGGGATGAGGGACTAGCTCAGTAAGAAACTTATACTCATCG
Source organism: Begonia loranthoides (assembly GCA_022433065.1). Classification (NCBI taxonomy): domain Eukaryota; kingdom Viridiplantae; phylum Streptophyta; class Magnoliopsida; order Cucurbitales; family Begoniaceae; genus Begonia; species Begonia loranthoides. Next base: position 23,303,871 of record CM039468.1, on the reverse strand, counting down.
CCAAATGCGTGAGAAAACTTGTTTTACCTTCTCTTTATCAAAATTTTGATTCTTTTAAGGGGCTATACATTTTTATCAAAACATTTTCAAAATCATCATTTACATCATTTTTAAGGAAAACCAACCTCAAAGGGCCTCAACGAGATATCGTAGAAAACACCAATGTTTACATAGACAACTATACTCTAAAATATCCTCGTCGATTTCACACTGAAAATCATCAGCAGTGAAAAAGGGAGGTCACTCATGGACTCCTCTAGTCAATCACACAGAATAAAGCAACGACGGTTCGTAGACCTGGCTCGTCACCCCAAGTTTTTCCGACGAGCCAAGCTCAGCGCCGACCCAACCCGGTCACCCAAGTCCTGCCGACTAGCCAAAGCTCAGCGCCAACACAACTAGAATAGCGTCCTGAGTTTGCCAATGAGCCAAGTTCCGCATCGACAAACTCATATTGAGATAAACCCTAGTTCTGCCACGAGCCAAAGCTCAGTGCCGACACAACTCGAATCACCTCTCAAGTTTACTAACGAGCATAGCTCAACGCTAACAAACTCGTATTGAGATATACCCTAGTCCGGCGGACGAGCAAAGCTCAGCGCCGACACAACTTGAATCACCTCGTGAGTTCACCGACGAGCCAAACTCAGCGCCGATAAACTCAGTCTCAAGTTTGCCGACGAGCCAAGCTCAGTGTCGACAAACTTGAATGGAATCCACCTTGGCTAGGTTTAGGGATTCAAACCCAAGGAAGCGTCATCACCTTCCCAATACAATTTTTTCAGATACAGTGTACAAACATTCGTATCCACGTAGCAGGAGACGTACCGAGGATGTCTCGTGATAATCTGGTACCGAGACCGTCCAGAGTGCCCAGAGGATTCATCGCCCCCATAACAGCTATCACATACCATGAAAACTATGCACAGAATTTAAACGTGTAAAACTTGCGTACATAGACATAATAAAATCAGATGCGCTGTCGATCAGTCAACATCAGTTTTTATGCATATGTGGTAATCCACAAAATATTAGTTTTTAAAAAAATGATGGTATGAGATATGCAAAGCAAGCAAGTATAAAATCCCTATCTCGACGACGGTTTGTCCTTGTATGAGAAGAAGCAGCAACCGCGGGTGCTAGCTCAACGTCCTCAAACTCGTCTGAGCCTACAACAGGTCAAACATAAAAAGAAAAATCTCATAAATACATCTCGAGGAAAAGTGAAGGGATCCTTTGTCGAGATGAAGCTTAACATATATCATCATGCTTATCACCGTAAGCAAACTCTTCTAAAACTCACCTCTGAACTCTCTAACTCCATCACTTAGTAAACAAAAACTAGGCATCCAAAGAACATTTATAATTCTTCACTAAACAATAAATGATACATCCCAATAACAGACATTTATCATTAATCCAACTATTGTCCTCAAGAGTTCTCTTATATCTGTGAGTACATAAAACAATCGCCAAAACACACAATCCTCGCCATCTTAGGTCACAAAGAACTAAACAGTGCATCATCCAAACATTTCTCCACCCTTAGCATTCAACACTTAACAGTGTGCGATATTACAACAATTACCAAAATAATGGTCAGCCCTATAAAATTTATCAATTAAAACTGTGGCTACCCAACAGAAGTCCAAACATATCCGTCTTTTCAACCATAATCCAAAAGAACAGAAATAATTAATAGAGAACCCAAAAGCATATTATAGCTCAAACCAACAATGCATTACATTACCCATATTTCGGCATGACCCAAACAAATAACCAATTTCAAACTAACAATAGCATATTTCAAAGTCCACAGATATGATTGTAACATAACAACAGAAGCAAAACGGAACTAAGACAAAACCAAGCAAGGTCGTAGGTAGAAAATAGATGCAGAAAAACAACCCAAAGATTTATCTTCTCATTTAGAAACACCAGAGCCAAAATCAAATGAAAATCACAATCTATTGTTCGGCATTTCCTTCAAACAAACCCAACAACACTTCCAAAAATCAACCAGAAACTTATTATTGAACAATGACCAAATTTATCAGCATTTTTATATCCCAAAAATAGCAGCAAATGAACATTAAGTTGGCTGAGGAACTGAAAATTATACGGCATTTTCTTTTCATCCAAAACAATTAACAAAACTGTAAAAGACAGGGGCTAAGTGCAAGAAATCCTCACCTAAATCGGAGAATGAAAAAAGCTAATTTTCCTCTGCTGCTTAGTCTCCCTCTCTCATCCAAGACTGTCTAAATCCAGAGTAGAAAACTCAAAATGGAAATCCCTCACTGAAACCAAACACATAACCAGATTCTGCATTACTCACTGGAGTCTCAAAATTGGAGGTATGGAGCTTTGCAGTTCAGTTACTTGACGTCCAGACCGCTCAGGCTCATCAGAATGCCTTGGACGGAGCTTCGCAGTGGTTGGAAGCTCGAGCCCTATCTGGTCGCAGTTCAGGAGCACTTAGAAAAACGTGCGGCTCCTGCTCAGAATGTCAAGTTGTTCGTCGCCCTCAGTCGGCCTCTCGCAAATCATCAGCAAAATGAAAAGAGTGCAGAGAAGGTTTACTCTCTTCTCTTTTTTTTTTGGGAAAATGACAAATCAACCATTGTGGTTTCAAGTTAATGACAAGTCAACCATTGTGGTTTAAGTTTTAACAAGGTAATCACTAATGTACATCTAAATGACAAATCAACCATTGCAGTTACGGTCGTCGTTAACTAGCGCGTCGCCGCGGTGTCCCACCGCGCCCCAACGACGGCCCGTGTTGTGAAGGATAACAGGCACAAGTGTTGCTTGGACGTCGCGACTAATCGTCACGCCGCCATGGCGTCCCAGGACACCCCAGCGGCTCCCTGGGACACAGCCCCAGCGGCTTTCCGGGACACCACCGCAGCGTCCTGAGTTTAAACCACATACTTTAACTCCCGAATTGAAAAAAAATTTGCCATAGTTGTTCTTGTTGCTTTACTCCCCCAAAGCTAATCTCATACATCCTGCATATAAATTGCAAGTAGTTCCAGAATCATCACCAGTACATAAACAACAGCAGACAACCAAGCTCATGCAACTTCGAAGTATAAAAAAATGACATGAAATCTGAACAAAACATGAACTTTATACAGCACACATTCAAGTTAACATCCATTACAACTTTGAAATGTAAACAAATTACACGAAATGTACATAAACATTTTACAACTTCTTTGTCTTGCCTGGCTGCAGATCTTTGACCACAAAAGATAAGTTTGGGAGAAACACTACATGTTGTGCTTTCTCCCACAAAGGTCCCTCATACTCAAAGATGGCTGGTTTGTGCTCGTGAAATAGTTCGTCAATGTTGCATTTACGCAACACGCTCATCCCCACACTCGTACACCGGAAGCTGGCGTACAGGCTGCAATATAAAGGGAAAATAAGCGAGAATATGCAGTAACCAATATTAAGAATTTACATAAGGGAAAATACATACGTGTCTTTGTCAGTGGGAGCACAGATCATTGAGATAGCTTCCGGCAACAATTACTGGTAACTATATTGAGTGTGGAGGTTAACGGACGACATAAAACATCAATGCTTCGGGTGTGTCTGCAAGGAAAACAACGCATTAGATGATCCAGTTAACCTGAACAACAACCCGGAGAAGCGAGATGATTACTTACGTGAATCCACCCTAATGAGATTAGAATGTGCTCGTGATGATACGCCAATATGGCTTCCTCGTTTTCAGCACAGCACTGCATATACGTTCAGATGAGTACTACAATCAAATCTTATAAATTAACATACAAAGAAGGCTTCTCACCGTATCTGGCATCCCCTCTTGCTCGGGTAAGATGAGATTAGTGACTTCATAATGTTCCCCTGTCCGCCTTCCCCCAAGAACTGCGCACATCTCTTTGTTCATTCGAGTATTTCTTTGCACATATTGCTCGAACACGGTCATCAAATTTGCAGCCTGCAAGAAAAATGTCAAATGTCGTTAGAGTAACAAAACATTAACATGAACCAACACACACATATAAGCAACACACATATAACCAACTCACAGACGTACCGCGTGCACCCTTCTAAGCGGCCGATTCTCGTCGTCCTCTTCATTCTCGGCATGTTGGCCGCTTCCAGCACTGGGCCTACAAATGAACCCCATGACATTCCGTCAAACATTAATAAAGTAGATAATTGACCTTGATACAAAGTCAATCACTTACGTGCAATGTGAGGCTGATGCCGCCATTGATGACGACGATGACACACGAGCTGATCGCCTCTCACGTCGCTCAAGTGCTGTCATCATATCACGGTGCCAATCTGTTGTTTGCAAATGGCGCTCTTGTGCAATGCAATGCCTCTCTTCCACAAGGGTTGCTGCTTGCATATTCCAGTCTTGTTGCATTCGGTGCCTCTCTTTGGTGAGGGTCGCTGCTTGCAAATTCCACTCTTTGGCCATTTGATGTCTCTCGGCTGCGAGGTCTTCCATTCTGCGCAGTTGGATTTGTTGCATTTGGAGGTGCTCCTCCATCATTTGCATTCTCGTATCCATTATGAACCTCGAGTTGGTCGTCTCCTCAGGCATCAGAGTGAAGTATGATGACTGAGGAGGAGGCTGGTCTTCATACCCGGGGGCTGCCTGCTGAGGCTCTGAGGGGGGGTGGAGGTCGAGGTCGAGGTGCTGCCTGGCTGATGTACTTGCGCCGCCATTCCCCTCCAACGTTTGTGAACTGCATGCAGTCCACCTTTTGTTGATTGTAAACATGTAACGGCTACTCCACAATTCTCGGCTCATACTCAGGGATGGGCACTCCATATAGGTCACATATTCTCTATATCAACCAATTGTACGGGAGGTTCTTCGAAGGGATGTTCAACACCTCATTCATGTGGCTGAGGATGATATATCCAATGTCCACCTTTTTCCCGGTGAACACCTTCTCCAGTATGTAAAGATCCATGCAACTGACATGGTCTCGATGCCCATCTTGCAGTAAAATGGTGTACGTCATGATAAGGTGGACCAATCGGGCTATGACATGAAGGTCCTTGCCCTTCGGCTTGTGGTACTTTTCAACCTCTGGATCGCGGTGCAGCAATCTCAGCACTTGTAGCCCTTCCCGCCGGCTGACAAATGGTGGCTCTCGAGACACATGATAGTATTCCTGGCTTGGGCCATCCATTTCACATTCAAGCAATATATTTAGGACCTGGGGAGTCAGCCCACCTCCCGTCCAAACACCAACATTGTTAACTCCATTGGCTCCGTCGACAGTCTCAAATTTGCATAGAACAATTTGATAGCTTGTTTGCAGTAACTGCCTCTCATCTGGCACAACCTGCCTAAGCCAGCAGAATGCATAAGATCTTTAATCCCCATGTCAGCCAATGAGTCCAGGCCCACAATGTTTGAGACAATAATTGTCCGGTTCTGAATATCATCCTCGTACCGTGATTTGCATTGTCTAGACCTGAATAATTTGACCCTCCGCCCAGCGGTGACAGGTTCAACCCGGACAATTGAGCAGCCGGAATATGCTTCGCAGAGTTCTACAGTGGGTTCATGTTGAAATTCCCAATGTGCTCCGGGTTGCTCATGCTGGGACGCCGCCGGTTGCTCAGTGTAGGAGGCCACCGCGGGTTGCTCGGCCATTGCCTTCCCACGCTTGGCCGCCAATTTCCTTGCTCATTGGTACTGTTTCATTTTCTGTCTTTGATCGCCGGGAAAATTTCTCTCCGTGAAAAGTGGTCGCTGAGTGGTTTCGGGGTTTTTGATCGTTGAAGATGGGTGCAAATGGCGAGCCCTAGCCTTTGCATGTTATGTATAGAGCCGATTAAAATTGGGACGCTGCGGCGGTATCCCGAGACACCGCGACGGTGTCCTGGGACGCCGCTGTGGCTTCCTGGGATGCCGCGGCGACTTCCTGGGACGCCGTTGCGGCTTCCCTGGACGCCGCTGCGGCTTCCCGGGACGCCGCTGCGGCTTCCCGGGATGCCGCGACACGACAGCTTCCCGGGACGCGGTGACAGCTTCCCAGGATGCCGTGACCGCTTCCCGGGACGCCGCGATGGCTTCTCGGGACGCCGTATGTATGCAAGATTTCGCTTATAACTTAGTCGCCTCTTTTCCTTAGCCGTGCACACTAGTGGATATAAATTGAGTGATACACAACACCAAAACATTTTTACATTGAACAATTTCGGTGAACTTGATATAACAAGTCAGATATTGAAATTTAGTCACAATTACAACAATATGTAGCAAACACTTGTATCACGGAAGGTTAAGGTCCACCGTCCGGTATGTTTGTGTTTGTGGACCGTGCGCAATCGACTCCTGCAAAACAAATTGCAAATGAAATTAGCATTTATCAAATAACACTTGAAAATGTGAACGGCATCAGGGGCTCACCTCTGTCGTAGGGACTCTGTCAGGCTCTGTCTCGGGGACTAGGGAGGGGGCTAACTTGGGGACTCTGAACCCCATAAAAGTGCCCTCTGATCTTCCTCTGCCTCTACCGCTGCCTCGGGCGCTCCCCCTGCATGGCCCAACACTTGACTCTCCTGCCTCATCGCAAGTGCGGGAATTGTGCCCCACACGACCACACCGCCCACAAGTGAAGTTGAGATGTCTTCTGGTTAGCACCGTCCGGCTTGGGGCCTCGTCCACATCCCATACTCTACATATGCGCGACCTTCCTGGAAGCCTATTAAATGGTGGTGGGGTAATTGGATCAAGATTCGTCACAGGAGGCCACTCGATTGACCCATTGAGGGGGCTGAGAAAGTGGGAGTACGTTGCCATGTATGTTCCCCGATGATAGCACGCATCCATAAATTCTTCCGGAGATCTCCTCATGAACTGAATGCACGGGATTGGATGGACATAGGGGATGCTGGTCAATTCCCACTAGTAACATGTACACGTACACTTGTCCAAATCGACAGAGTACATTTCAGTACTGTTGCTGACCTCAAACTGGGCACGGCCTGCAAACTGGGGGCTCCAATTTCTACTGGCATGTTGTACTTTGGCGAGGCGGCTGCTAATCATTGGACACAACCATTCGGTCAAGAGAGCCATCTTTTCATTTTTTTTAACGATCCTACCCATGATGCCCTTTCGAATAATCTCGCACATACTTATGTCGCAGGCATTGAAGGATGCAGGCATTGAAGGACTCGCTGAGGTTGTTGAGGCTTATGTCGCACTTTGGGATGGAAGAGAAGGAATGTTTGGCCCAACATCTTACATCTATTGCTGCTAAGTAGTCATGGGCCGCCGGGTCAAGGACCAATAACTTGGCCATCTCCTTGTCAAATTGCCTCCTTGTTGTGGCTCTTGATGCAACCCACGCTGCATCATTGAACAACCTGTCTTTAAACTATTTTTGAAAATTGGCATACAGGTGTCGGATGCAAAACCGATGGTCTGCTTGCCATGCCACCTCTCTGACTGCTGGAACTAGTTCCTGCAAAGATTCATAATAAGAGAGGGACATTGGTAAAAAATGCATAACATACACACATAATGAAACAAGCAATGAACCGCACCTTTTGTCGATCCGAAATGAATGTCCATCCATTGCTAGATAGGGTGTTTAGATCGTCTAACAATAATTCTAGAAACCATTTCCATGAAGCTCTATTTTCTGCTTCAACGAATGCTACAACAATCGGATACATACCATCATTCTCGTCGATGGTCACAGCGGTCAGCAGCTGTCCCGGAGTCACTCCCTTCAAGTGGCAACTATCTAAATAAATCACCGGTCTACCACAGTTCACCACAGCCCTCTTGCATGCATCTAAGCACATGTACATCCTTTTAAATACACTCATATCAAGGTCAACACGCAGTGAACTTCCAGGATTCGACCTTTGAATCTCCTCAGCATAGGACCATATGAGCTTGTATTGCTCATTGCCATCCCCTTCGTTCATTTTCTTGGCGGCATTTCTTGCCCTTCTAGCAAGGCTGCCTGTTATGTTAACGTTGATGTCCTTCCTGACTGTCTCAATTAGGGAAGATATGTCCCAGTTGGGCTGACTTTTAAATCTATCTAAGTAATGCGTTGCCACCCATTTCGCAGTGGCATGGCGACTTTCCATCTTTCTAGAGCAAGTGTGAACGTTATTGTAGGACTTTATTTGAAACGTCATTTCATTTTTAAATTTTGAGGCGTGCAGCTGCCACGTGCACCCTTCTTCGCATTTGGCCCTCAACCGAGTCGCATCACTGTGGGTGAATTTAATCCCGTACCCATTCTTCAAAGTTTGATCGACAATTTCTTCTCTAATTTTATTCAACGAACTGTATTTTTTGCCAAGGCTCATACCAACAAATGTGCATTGTGCTTCTGGTTGGTGTGGGAGCCTACTCTTAGCCATGTCCATGTCTTCATCGCTACTGCATTGGCATGTTGATCGGAGGTTCTCATCATCCTCTTCGTTTAAATTTGCTGAGACAGAATGCAAGACAATTGCAACTTCATGTCCAATTCCACGTACCTCGTTCTGATTGGCCAACAATGTCTCTGTGGGCCCCACGTCACATTGACGGTTAATAACAGATTCTTCCTCAGTTCATGACTCCATTTGCTTGTAAAAAAATTCTTCAACTTGGCCAAAATTCCTTTCTCTTCAGCTCTCGCACTTCTCTAGGGTTCGCTAATCGCTGATCAAATGCCTTTTACTGTCGAGAGGAGTTAGCTCTCTGTTTATATAAATTCCCAGTCCGGGAGCCGTCAGGGCGTCTAGGGGGCCGCGGCGGAGTGGCGACTAGTCGCGACGTCCAGGCAACACTTGTGCCTGTTATCCTTCGCAACACGGGCCGCCGCCGGGGAGCGGTGGGACACCGCAGCGGCGCGCTTTTTAACGGCGACCGTAACTGCGATGGTTGTTTTGTTATTTAGACGTACGTTAGTGGTTACCTTGTTAAAAATTAAACCACAATGGTTGACTTATCATTGACTTGAAACCACAATAGTTGATTTGTCATTTTCCTTTTTTTTTTTCTCGATTTCTCAAGCTGTGGCGGCTGCTGCTTGACTCTCCTCAAATTTCCTTTTCTTCATTTCTGGTATTTAACCTACCCAACCTCCCTTCTTTTCTCATACTCTACGGCGAACCCTTATGTTTTTATTGCTTCCGTTTTAGTCCTTTTCTTCTTTTTAATCCTTTTGTTTTTTCCCTCTCAAATTGACTTTTCCCCCATGTTTTTCCTTTCCCTTCATTTCTCACCTGCGTACCTACTTTTCTTCCTCTTTCCCCTTCTGTATTTTAATCCATTCTATTTTATTTGTATTTCAATCATTTTGGTTATTTCTCTCATTTTAAATCTCTCCTCCTTTTTCAAGTTTATTTCTGACGCAGCCTTTGACCCTTTGTTTTTCATCTAACCTGCAATGCTTCTTTTCCACTTTCCTTTCATTTTCATCTTTCCCTTAATTTAACAAATGAATATAAACTTTAACTCCAAACTCTAAATTCCGACTTCTATTCCAATTTGTTCCGAACATCAATCAATGACATTTACCACATCAATTTAATTATTCAATTTCGTTTCTCAAATAGATCTTTCGTTCGAAAATTTTCAATTCCACCAGTTTGACTAATTGACCAATATTTTACACGTGGTCCCTACGCGATAATTTGAGTCAACTTTTCAACATTTTGCCCAAATTTTAATGCAAAAAATTTACACGTGGAATTTATTCTCTTGAAAATTCTCGTGTTTTACATCTTAACCTTATAATACCTTGAATTTTTTTGTATCGTAATTTATTAAGAATAATTGAAAATTAATTAGGGGTAGTTGGATTTATCGAATATTTATCGGGGTATTACGAATCACGTATTTGTTAAATTATTATTTATGAAAATTAATGTAATTAAATAAATATGAATTCAATTGATTAAATTATAACATTTAGGATTAATTAGATTTGTTTTAAATTAAAGGGAGAATTAGTAGAAGATTTAATTTGGATTATTTGGGATTTAATAAAGTGAAGGTTTAATGGATTAAAAAGTTGAAATAAAGGGGAAGGGAAGGCATGAACCAATTAAGCTGAACCGGTTCACGAGTAATGGGCTTGGCTGGACATTAAAAGAGGAGATATTCATTTGGCCTCTGGCCATTCAGTCGAAGAAGAGGAGCCCAATGAGAGAAGGACTCGAATGAGAGGGAGAGGAGAGACGAGCGAGGGAGAGGGAGAAGTGATGGAGCGTGCAACGACGAGGCGAATTGCAGTAGCAGGCGAGCGAGTGACTGAAGGCGGAGAGCTTACGCGGGTGTGGCTGGGGCTTCGCGGGAAGGATGAATCGGAGCTTCGACCATGGCTATTTCTGGCGAAGAATCGGAGGTATGTAGGTTGGGTTTTTCTCCTCCTCTGCATTTCAGCTCAATGGTCGTTGGCCGGAGGTGTTGCAGGGACGAAGTCAGCGATTTTCTTGCAAGGGCAGGGGCGTTCGATTGGTGGTTTCGTGACAGAGCAGCTGGCTAACGGTTCAGGCTCGACCGGCCGAAGGCCATGGTCCAACTTGTGGTTCCATTTGAACCGGTTTTCTGCCCTAGTTCGAGCTCTGGATGAAATCGACAGCAGTGGAGCATGGGGAACACCTCTGAAAAGCTTAAGGGAATAGAGCAGGGACTGTCGGGCATGCTTTTGTTTTGGGTGGTGACAGAAAGAGTGTCTCCTCTTTGGTGTTGATATACAGAGAGGAGACATGATATGAGAGTGTGGCCGATTTGAGCTGGTGGCCGAGAGGGAGATTTAGGCAGAGGGAGAGACAGAAGTGAGAACAATGTTCTAGCCGAGAGGAGTCGCTTGGGTGTGCTGAGCTTCTAGAGATGACTGGCAGAACAACTATCTGGAGAGCTAGAATCGAGAGTTGAAGTTAGTGAGGGGAAGTTGTGCATGACCGAGAAGAAATGGGAAAGGAGAGAGCTGTGCTTCGGATGTGTTGAGTCGTGAGTCCTCTGCTTGTTGGTAAGGACTTTCTCCTTGACTGTTTTGGTGTGTTGATTATGTTTTTGGATGGAGTTTGACTGTTCTATTAAGTTGTTGGATGATAAGTATAAGAGTTTTAGTAATTTCTCTCTGATAATGAATTGGATTGATGTAAACGTAAGACATATATTGTGTTGTTTGGAATGAACCGATAGTTCAAGTTGAAGAGGTCAATATTCTGTCACTTGGAATTGCGTCTTGTAATGTATATTTTTACACTCTGATGGTTGATTCTGAAAAGCATCTATATGTTAGATTTGGGTCATGGGTTTGTGTACTCATTTGGTTGTGCTCTGTTGATATTAGTTTAGCTACTGCCTCTATTGGATTTAGTTCTAGATTTTTGTGAATGGGATCAATCTATTGGATCAATTGTTGGATGCTCATGAACTGCTCTGTTGATTGGAAAGTTGTTGCTTTGATAAGATTAGGAAATATTGATAATTGGTATTAATTTGTGAAGGTATTAAAAAGAAGAAGAGGAATAACGACAAAGTGCGAATGCGTGATAAAGTTCGAGGTAAGGAACTTGGGTGTGTCTTGGCCAGTTGGAGGCCCTACACCACAAGTAGAGTGCGTGCATTTTACGTTAGTGTTCTTTAGTAGATAATTCTTTGATGGTTCTGTGATTTAAATGCCTCTTTATGATGCTTTTTAGTGTCTCTTTGGGCCATTGGGTTTTGGCCATTCACTATTTCCTCGGATGATTTATTGTTGTTATCTCCTTGCTGTGCGTTATTTCTCTTGTTGGTAGAACAGATTTCCTTATTGTCAATTGTGTTCCTTACTTCAAATGCTTCACGTAAATTGTCTGGGATGAATGCTTAAGGTTGTAGTATGATGAGTATGTAAATGATGAGGGGTAGGAATGTGCTTAGAAATGTTGGTTTCCTTTGGATGATTTACCGTTCTGTTCCTTGTTCTTCTCTGGATGTCTAGTTTGGATTTTATGCGTTAACTAAACTGTTATTTTATTTGTTCCATAATTACTGTCTAGTGTCATTCTGAATATGTTAATAAGATGTTTAACTAACTAAGTAGACCTGAGCACGTTTAATTAACTTATTAAGCAACTAGTCTTTAAATAATTGGGTTGAGCATGTTAACTAGCTGGTTAAGTAATAATAGATCCTCAGGTATGTTAACCAACTACTCAGTTGCGCATGTAAAACGACTAAATTGATTAACTAGCATGTTCGAATCAACTAACTAGCATAATCAATTAGCATGTTTACTTACTTAAGTATGTTAACTAGTTAGACTTATAAGCATGATTAAATAGGACATATTTAATTAATTAAACTGAGCATGTAATTAATCAAAATGATATTAGCATGTTGAATTAACTTAATCATGTCATGCTTACTTATTAATTAGACTGCCATGCTTGATTATTAACTAAGCTAAGTTATTCTTTGAATTGATAATACCATGCATATGTTAAATTCCTGAGCACATTTAAAATGTTAATCTGAATTCTAATTTCAATTCCTAGTTGACCATGTTAAATAACTTAACTAGAGTGATTAAGAACATGTTAATTTACTCAATTGGAGTGATTGATCAGACTTGAACTTGTTTAGTTTAGTAATTTACTAACTAGTTGTGAAATAACCAATTCAAGTATAATTAACTAGTTGTGTAATGAATAATCAATCATTGAGCATATTTTGTAATTAGTATGTTTAATTAGTTGGGCATGTTTGCATGTTAATCAATTCAAGCATGCATGTTCCCCGTTGTTTAATTAGTTTTGTAATTGCTTCCTTCACATGATGTACCTTATTGTGTGTTCCGTTATTACTTGTCTCTGTGTACGTACATTTATTGCTATTATTTTATATGCGTTTTCAATTACCGTTACTTGTATTTAAATGAGCACTTTAGTTATTATGAATGTTATGTTCTTATGCATCATGCATCATGCATCATGCCAGGTTGAGAATGTATGGTCATGCATCATATTAATAGAAACTAATAGGGAGTGTCACGGGGTGGTACGCACACATGCATGAGTAAGGATAAATGATGAAAATGAGTAAAACTGTAAGATAATAAAGGCCTCTGTCGTCTGATAGCTTAGCTTGGCACAGATACAAAGAAAAGAATAAGGGAGTTGTGGGCGAATGGGTAGTTCGGATCTAGTCTGGCATTGGACTACGCCCCTTTCTCTTGTCGGAAAAGGGACCAGCTGCACACAGGAGGTTAGAAGTCGACCAAGGCTATACCATTCCATATGGGTCCTTCAATCTCCAACTCGAAGTATGAGTAACGAATGAACGACGTAAAAGAAAGTAGTAAAATGGTAAATGGCTAATGAAAAGATTGGTTAGGGTGGCCCCTATTCCAAATGAACTAAAGAGAGTCATAAATATAATTGCATTAACCATTTTCCTTACTGAACCATTAGGCTCACGTATTACTTGTGGTGAAGGTACAAATGACGAACCGATAATAAGCAGATAATAAACACATAATGAAGCAGTAATGGATGATTTGCACGTGCGAGACTCAGGGCTGACCAGGCAAAGAAAAAGATGAGTAAACGGTTGTAAATCAACGATGTTTAATTGTCAAGTTTTATTTGTTAGACATAGTGTTTCAATTATTTGGTATTTCCTTCTAAACAATTTATTTATGCTTCCGCCACAATTTACAAGAGTTTATTTCTTTACGCTTTCGCAAGATTTTAAATAGATGGTTTTATTATATTATTTACGCTTTCGCACAATTTATCAAAGGGTTTTTCATAATGAGTTTTAAGAAAAGAGTTAGTAGCGATCCGGTTAGATGCACTCTGATTTGTTTTGCTTTGAAAAGAAAGAAATTTCAAAATTTCACGTATTTTAAGGAATTTACGAAAATTTGGGTCGTTACAAACCTCCTTAAAAGAAATTTCGTCTCAAAATTTAAAATAAAACCCATCGTACATCAGTAAAGATAAGAGTACTTCCTCATCACGTCAACTTCAATTTCCCAAGTGGCTTCCATTGTTTTCCAATAGGTTCTAACTCTACTTCAGATAGAAACTAAATCATTTTTATCCAAACATTTCTAATTTCTATTATCTAATTACAAATAGAAATTCAAACTTAGAAGTTGTAAAGAAATTAGCAATATCTACAAATTCTATATATAAGAAAATTCCTTAACTCAAAATCCAACCTTTTAGCCTAAACAGTTTCAAAAATTTATCCTTGAGCATTATATAATTAGCTAACACAATCTCATACCTATAACTAGAATATCCAATCTGTTTAGTCCGTAAGCAAGTTACCAATCCTCGAGGAAAACGTAACATATCAACATACCTTTAGTCTTAACAGATTTTCCAAATGTGTAAGAATTCCAACCCAACCATTTTTAAATCCTCAACAGAACAATGTATCCGTTCAATGACGTATACATGAATTTTAGGAATGGTTGCACCTGCTTAATGACAATAATAACACAAATTTGTCTAAACAATTTACCAAACTCAAAATCCACACATATGGCAGACATCTTTCAACATCACATGAGCAAGATCCTCAACATCTATACAGATTGTTAAGTTTCCATGAAACATTGAATCAATTACTAATCTACAAACAGTCCCCAAAATCCAGAAATTTAAGCATCTACAGATTCTAAACTAATATAAAAATAGAAAATGATCCTTCCTAGCTCATAAGTCTTCAAAGTCTCCAAAATCCATCAATTTACATGTACTCAATTTCCTCATTTACTAGCAAGGTGATTGTTTAGGTCACTAAGCTAAGCATACGAGCAGTAAACCACTTTACCCAGCTGCATGAGCACTCATCCAAGGCCAAATCTTGATGCATCATTGTATACTGCACAGGGCAACTCGATGTTAGGAACTACCAGAATAGGTGCATTCGTCAATCTGCTTTTCAACTCCTCAAAGGTCTTCTAGCACTTGTCATTCTATTCCAATCATACCCCTTTCCTAATCAACTGAGTCAATGGCGCGACCAATGAAGAAAACTCTCAACAAATCACTGATCATAACCAATAAGACCAAGGAAACTGCGAATCTCAGTCACATTCTTCGGAGGCTACATCTTCACAACTGCCTCAATTTTCGGTAGATCAACAGAGATTCTGTCACGTGAAACTACGTGCCCCAAAAACTTGACCTGTGATATCCAAAAGTCACACTTGTTCCTCTTAGCGAATAACTGGTGATCTCTGAGAGTCTGCAACACGACTCTAACATGCTTCTTATACTCACTCCAAGACCTCGAATACACTAGAATGTTATCTATGAAAACCACGACGAACTGATCCAAGTATGGCCTAAAGACTTGGTTCTTTAGATTCATAAATGTTGTTGAAGCATTTTTCAAACCAAAAGATAAAACTAGAAACTTGAAATATCCATACATCGGTCGAAAAGTTGTTTTCGAGTTATCCTCTTCACGGATTCTCATCTGATGATACCCAAACCTCTAATCAATCTTAGAAAAATACTGTGAACCGCCAAGCTGATCAACAAGTCATCAATCCAAGGGAAATGATACTTGTTCTTCACAGTAACTCAATTCAATCTCTGATAATACAAAGCCTCGAAGTCCTATCGGCTTTCTTCGCAAATAACACGGAAGCACCCTAAGGAGACACTCTCTTGGATGAATCCACTTTCTCTCAATTCTTTCAACTGTATCCTCATTTCACTCAACTCTGCCAGAGCTATTCTATATGCCGGAGTTGATACTAGTGTAGTACCTGGAACTAAGCCAATATGAAACTCAACCTCTCAGTCCATAGGCAACTCAAGCAACTCATCAAGAAACATGCCTGGAAACTCTCTCACTACCAAGATATCCATATCCTGACCAGAGGTCTCGCCATCACTGTCAACCAACTATAGATTCTCATGCTGCTCCAATCCACTGCTCCCATATAGATAAACTCGTAAGACAAGATTAGGTGTCACCGTACTAAGACCACCTCGGTAGACAACAACCCGTCCATCAAGTGCACATGTAGAAAATACCATTCTTATCTTCATTATTAGCCCATGAAATGCATGACGTACATTCTATTAATATATCTACATGAATGTCACATACAACAATTCATATATTACAAACAATATTGTAAACAATTAACAAACAATACTATGCTTCAACTATAACATTAATACTAAACACGTTTCTTAACAGTATAAGTACTATTCTATGGTATCCACCATTTAAATATACATTTAGGACCTATACTAATTTTTGTATATATATATAACCCTCACCTAATGTCTTACATGTAATTGAAATATCCTCCATATCACTTCGTCTTCTCCAAGCCCTTATGCACCAAAACCATGTATATGAACATTTATATCATCTACCAAAATTTTGATACTCAATTATATCTAAACTTCCATTCCTTACGGTATCCTTACAATATTCGAATACGTCCAATTACGTAAAAATATATTTTCTCTTTGGCCAACACTTGGATTGTCCACTATCCATAATTTATCTCTTAATACTCAAAGTATATATATTCTATAATTCTTCTCTTCTACCTTATTCTTTTATTAAATATAATATACTCCAAAATATAATAAACCTTATAACTTCAATCTTATTATATCCAAGTACATTTTCTCTTACTAATCAACTTACTTCCAAGTGTACCTTTTCTAAATCCAAGTGTCATCACCCATTCCATGATAACTCTAATATTTTCCTTAAACTAATTATGAACATAACGAGATATCATAATTCACTTATTCTAAATGCATTTCTCTTGACCAATATCTTCAAGTTGTCCAATTCAACTCCTAATATCCCAAAATCATCATCTAAGCCTTGTGCTTAGCTCAACGAAAATTTGGGATATTACATACGTCATGCAACATCATAATAATAGGGAAAATTCTACATATTTTTATGTTCTGTGTTTTATATTTAATTCCACACTTAATATGATGAATCTTACTCTAGTTATAGGCTAAACTTTTCTATTGGTTAGGAGGAGAAAGTACCAATTTATGTGATCTTTATTATTTTGTTAAATTTGATGCACGAATCAAGTTGAATAATTCAATATGTTTTAATGATTTTTTACTTATTATTGATGGACATGAATAAATATTCGTATTCCTATTATACTTATTTGTAATTAGGAAGTTAAGATCAATATTGAATTGTGTGAGGATAAAATTTAAACATCGTTTTGTTTTAAATCACATGACATGTTGGAATAGTATTTAATAGAATTTTCTTAGATAATTGTTTTTCATAAGTTTCGAAGAAATTGTTAAGGGGAATTATCAAGCAACTCAATGTAGTCTTGAATAAAGAAGATTAATTCTAAATCATTCAACTATTTGCTACAACATTCTATAACAATTTTAGTAAATTTCACATAAAAGAGGAAATCAAATCTGAGTTATATTCTTATAATCTGAACTTTGCATTTGCTTGTTTGTGTTTCATTCTAATTACTCAGCACCAAAATCACCATTCGAAATCAATATCTATTTTTATTTAATTATTTTACTTAGATTTAAATTGTGCTAAATTTTTGCTTGTGAGATTGATATTCTACTTACTATTTACTATTTGATTTGCAACACGTGAACTTGCATAGAGTGCATTTAGTTTTGCACAAATGTAAGTGAATCCGCAATCGTAGAATTTGTATAAATATGTTCAATAGAAAAATAACCACTTTGAACTCTTTGTATAACAACCAAAAACTTGATGTTCATATGATTCGACTTAGTCAATCTCCTATTGTTATTGGAATATAGACTATTATCTTATTGTCCCAAATTAACCTTACTAGTCTTTCCTTTCTTTTTGAATTTCAAATTCTAGTGACAAAATTGCATAGCTATATTCCATTATTTGATATTTCATAATACAAATTTTGTTGCCATAGTTGAAGAAACTATAAATGTTAATTTAACACTTTTCTAGAAAACAATTTCTCTAACTATTAGGTAAATATATCTTAACGTCGATTTTCAACTACTTTTGACATCTAACAAAATCAAAATCACAACACGTAATGATCTCCTGATAATTCAATTTTCTGTATGTGAGCCTCTGAGCTTTTGCTATTTGTAAGTCCCTTATAACCTTATTCATTGAAAACCAATTATTCAATCTAAGGTTTTGAAATTATTTGCCTCAAATATCAACAATATACGCTATATCTAAATGCGTACATGTTTAAGCATACATTAGCATTCCCACAGTTGATGCATAGGGAGTGCTTCCATGAAAGTAACTCTTGAAGAAGAAGAGTTGGTTGCTGAAATTGTTTTCCCGCATGATGTTCCACTATGCAATGACCAAAATTTTCAATTGGATGAATTTTAAAATGATTAATGATGTCATTAAGAGTATTTAATAATTATTGAATCGGCGTATTAGTAGGGTATATTATTTTATGATTATGAAAATTAAATAAGAAATTGTGGAATTTTATGACAAGCTTATTATTGGTATATGAAGTATTAATTATAAGGGAAGGATAGAAGGTATTTGGAAATTATGTTGAGAGTATTGTGTTTTATTTTGGTGAATACAAGAAAGGAATTTACCGAATATGTGGATTATTGGCGGTGAGTGGCTATAGGTGAATTTTCGAAAGGAAATACCGAGTCAAAATATAAGTAATTATTGAGAGAGTATTTGGGATATGTTGGTTATGGATTTTGAGGGGCAAAAGGGGAATGCGAAAAGAAAACACAAAAAGAAAAAAAAGGGAAAATATACAAAGATTTGTTAAGGATTACGAGTTTACAAATGTTGGGAAATAGAAGAAATAAAAATAAAATGCTGCTGGGAAAAGAAGGGAAAAACAGACAAAAGGGGAAAAGGAATTGCTGGGAAAAAACAAAAATAAAAGGGAAATTAGGAGGGGATATGGGGTGACTCGGCAAGGTTTGGAAAATAAAAGAATAAAAAAATAAAAAATAAAAAATAAAAAGAAAGGAAAAGAAGACATTTATGGGAAAAGGAGAGAGAGCTGAGGGGGGTGGGGGGTTTAGAACTTAGACCGAAGAAGAGGCGTCGGCGAGCGAGCAGCGGGTCGACGTCGCCGGGCGCGGGTGAGCGAGAATGTCGCCGTTCGACCTGCTCAACCGTAGGGTTGGCAAGAGCTTCCGAGTCTGTGGGAGTGAACGGAACTTGCGAGTGGCAATTCCCGCAACGCCCGAGAATAGGGGACGATGGTTCGATCGATTTCATGGTTATGCTTGAAGGTGTTCGAGAGGGAGAGCTCTGGTGAGGAGGCCGAGCTCTAGGGAGAAGAGGCCATTCACGGAGTGATTCACAGGTGCCGTGATGGCTGCTGTCTGAAGCTCCTGAAAGGAGCCCGATATGGGTAAGGTTCTCGGTAAGTAAATGCTTGAGTGTGTTTTGGCTTCAGCCCTACATTGCTAGGCGTTAGGTGATTGTTCTTCATTTCTTTTACTATTGATGGGTATTGCTGTGGATTTGTGCTCCGTTGTTGGGTTTGGTTCTGCGTTTTCAGTTACCGTGTGATAGATACTGAATGAGGATCTTTGTTCTGTCGATTCAGTGCTATTCTCCATTTTGGTCTTTGTTGGATAGATTCTGTTGAGATGTTATTTTGCTGATTGAGCTTATGAACTTCACTTCGGTTACTAGTTGTTTGATACTGTGGGATATCATTCTGTTGTTCGAGGTTATATTCTTTATTGTGTTTATTGTTTTATAGACTCTGTTGGTTGAGGTCTTGTAGTCTCTATTTTGATCAGTGTTTGAGAGCATGTTCTGTCATTTGGATTTTGTGCTCTACTTCATTTACTGCTGATTGAAATGGTTGAGGATAATGTCTTGTTGTTTGAAAGTGCCCTCTGTCCGTTATAGTGTTGATAAATTGGGTGGAGGATATTATTTTGTTAGCCGAAATTGTTCTCTATTCGTTCTAGCGATGATAAAAAAGGTTGAGGATATTCATTTTGGGTACTACTTTAATGGATAATGTTGAGGATAGCACCATGATACACCACAAAATCCTCTCAAAGATCGATCAAATGGAAGAGTTGTTTAGTTATTTTTCAAGTGTTTTCTTTGTAGGTACTTAAGGAGAAAGGGCTATTAAGGTATTCAATTATGACCTTAATATATTCAATCTAAAATATAGATGAAAGATCAAGTATAATGAAACTTTCAAAATGTAACGACTCGGTTATTTGTTACCTTTTAAAAATACGTGAAATTAAAAACTTTTGTAAAACGACTAAATCTTCATTAAAACATTTTAAAAATAAAATCAGACTGCTCTTCTTATAATCGGACCGTTAAAACTCTTTTACTTTTTATAGTTACCAAAATCATTATAATAGTAGAAAACTATAGTTATAAAATCTTTTCTCAAAACATAACGGAAGCATAAATTTCTTTTTTTTTAAAAATACTAAGACTGTACAAAACTATTAAAACGTAGCAGAAACATAATTAATTCATTTAAAAACAATTAATAAAGTTTTACTATGTATTTTACAAAACTCATTACTCTTTACATTAGTTAGCCTAACTAGCCACAAGTCTTGTGCGTGCAAATCCTTCATCAGCTGCTTCTACATCTGTTCGTCATTTTTCTCTCGTACTTGTACCCACATTGCACGATTGAAACTATGAGCCTAAGGCTCAGTAAGTGATAATACCTAACATCCTACATGTTTATGCTGTGCTCTTTAAAAATTGTATGCAGTTCTCATCTTTTTCTTCTTATCTTTTGTCTTTTACATTCTAATTATTATCTTTCATTGGTCGTTCTTTTCATCGTTGGCCTCCGATATAGCAGCGATGACATAATCCGAAAGCCTGCTAATCATTGGTCGTTTTGTCCTGGCATAATCTAGGGACTATCCCGACATAATCCAGGGACATTGCAACAGATACGAGCAGTAATGACATAATCTGAAAGCTTGCTAGCGACGATGGCATAATCCAAAAGCTCGCTAGCGACTGTGTCTACGAAGGACTTAAACGGCCTCACATCATATCGTTGCCTTTTTCTTTTCTTTACTTTACTTTTCATTATTTATTAATTCTTTTTCTTTACTTTTTATTGCTCGCTATTCGTTCATTATCTGTTTCTAAAATAGTGCATAAAACTCATTTTCGTATGCTTTTGAAAATCGTGATACATGATGCTCGTGAATGCATACAGTTTCTGAAAGCATAAATAAACATTTAATGTGCGATTCTTAGAACGTGCTATAAAACTGTGGACATGCTGTAAAAACAGTAAACAATGAAACATGCGATTAATAACTGTAGACATGCTATAAAATAGTAAACAATGAAACATGCTATTAAAAACTGTAGACATGCTTGGAAAGCGGTAAGCAACGAAACATGCATATCCTTTTCTTACGATGTAAGGCCCGAAGACCAAGACACATGCATATCACTTATCTCGATAGCTTAAGGCGTCTTCACTTAATTGCTATCTTTGTTTTTTTTAGTACTTTCACAATTAGAAACATTCATTCATTAATAAAATCATTTAATCTACTTATTAGTTTTAACGTCTTTTTCTATTCCAATTTCTCGTTACTTACTAAAATCTCCTAAAGGGAACCATTTTTTTAATTAATACTTAGCTTTAGAATTAATCCTCACGTCTATTTCCAATTATCATTATACATTCATTCAATTAATAACTCAAATCAACTGACATAGAATATTACCAAAGCTGCAATTAAATAGGTTTATATCTAAGTAACATAATACTTCCGCACTTATCACGTCTAACAACAGATTAACAATTCCAACTTCTTTCCCAATAGAACCATTTCCAGAATTATACAGCTCAATAGACAGATAAGAAATCAATCATAGAAAATCGATAACAACTTCGGTATTTAACAGATTTCTACTAATTAGATAAACAGTTCCATTTTAAGGAACCAAACCGATTCCACTATATTGACACTTGAACAGTTATCAACAGAGGCATTCCTATATTTTTCAACATCTAAAACAGATAACAATCCATAACCAGAACCATTAATCCAAACCTCCAAAGACAACAGAATTTCAAACCCATTATTCAGTCTCAAAATGCAATTCAACTTTATTATAATTAGAACAACTAAGACCAATAGACTAAATCCAATATATTCATGCATTTGGAGACAAACAACAGAGAGCTCACAGAATATAACCCAAGCAACAAAGCACTTAATTGACTATCACAGAACCATTGACAGAAACCCAAGAGTTATTCCATCAAATAACCTCCTTCAGAAATCCAAAACGATAGACTATTCCATCCAACCAGATTACAATTATTTATTCTAAGTTGCCAGAGTTATACAAAATCTTAAAATAGGAACTGAATGGCCAACACAGAAGAGAAGAGACCTCACCTTCTCGGTCTCCAGAAGAAATCACCCGAGAGCTCACCTCCAAAGAGCTCCACTTGGCTTCTAGGAGAAATTTCCCCTACACAACACTCCTCTACCATTTAATCCTACCCTTTCTAGAAACACTAACCCGAGCCATACCCCTGCAGACATCCAAGTCATGCCCTGACTTCCTCAGCCATTCCTCTATGAGAAGCTATCTCCCGCTTCTCCAATATCTCACGTTATCATCCAAGTGTGGTGCCAGTTGGAAGGGGAAAGACGTAGAGAATTCCCACCAGCCAGAACAAAATTCATGAACTGGGTTCACAACAGAACCGGTTCACAACCAGGCAACGAGCCATCGTCAGAAGCCCAACCAAAATCCCTGCCTCTGAAATCGTTCGATTCCATAAGTCAAAGCCAACTGCCTAATCGGTCAAAAGACAGAACGTAGGGAGAAGAATTGAAAGCTACAAACTTACCTCGACCCAGAATTTGCAGTGTACGGTTTGTCCAACTTCTGTAGAAATGCGGACCAATCGTGCCCTAGCACACCCGCGAACGACACCAGCAGACCATCGCATGTCAGAGTCGTCCCTTCACCGCAAAGAAGCTTGCCCTCGTCGTCATCATTGCGAACTCCACCCGCGAGCTCTCTCTCTCTCTCTCTCGTGTCACACTCACTTGGGTCCTCATCTGCGCGAAATGGCCGAAGGCCAACATAAATTTCCCCTCTTTCTTTTTGTTTTCTGAACCAGACCAAATGACAGCATGAACCAACCCTAACTGAACCACACCCTTAACTGGTTCTCCTTCCCAAAATTTTCATTTTAATTTCCTTTATTCCAATCTTTTACTTAATCTCCAATTAATTCCCACGTAATTGAATTCTTTTCTTAGCAAATAACTGAGCACCACTTATTTTTAGATCGAGTCGAACCAAATCAATTCAAATCCATATTTCTCCTCTTTAAATTCTAATTCCATTTAATTATCCAATATAATACTCTCCTTAATTAATACGAATTATTATCCAATAAATTTCTTAAATTATGATTTATTGATTACGTCCTTGATAATACCCCGATAATTATCCAATTAATTCAATACCCCAAAATTACTTTCCAATTATCCTCATTAAATTTTGACATAAAAAATGGGGGTATTACACAAAATCCGCCTAGAATCTGACATTTGAACCCTCGTCAGCATTTTTGGTAGTCAAAACAATCTTTTATCAAAATGCAAGCTTCAAGGAATTTGTAGCTGACGTGTGAAGGTTTCTAGAATGTGCTTATTCATAAAATTTAGAGTTTGTTTACTATGTCAAACACTCATTTAACAGAGAGTTATAAACTTCAATCGAGGCCCAAGTTGAAAATTCTAGTTCCGTGGCTTAAGGAGGGCAACTGTAACGAACCAAATTTTTTGTTTATCTTAAAAATACGTTAAATTTTGAAAATTTTGGGTAAATGACATAAATCATTATTTAAAAATCCTTTAAAATAGTATCAGAGTCTTTTCTCAAAGGAAATCCGATTGTCACTTGAACTCGTTTTCGCAATCGTAAAATAATAGAAAACTAAAGTTTTCAAAATAAGCAGAAGCATAACTTGAAATAACTACTTCTCAAGGCATGTCGAAAATGGGAATAGAAATATTACTTCAAACATAGGTTGTTAAAGTTTAAGGTTAAAAGCGTAACCTACTCAAAACAAGGTTAAGGGCAATAGTTAACATCTTAGAAAACATGTTTGTTATTAAATCCTTACAAAATAGTTACTTGCTCTTTTTCCTTCAACCATGCGTTTACTCAGGTTGTGCTTCCTCTGGATACACCGCAGGCTCTATGGGTAAGGCCTCCTCCGCTCCTAGTAAGATCATCTCATTACCTACACCACAAGTAAGGACATGAGCTTTAAAGCCCAGTAAGGAAGTGGGTTAATACAATTTCATCCTTAACATTCATTTGTTAGCGTTTTTCCTCACTCATGCATGTATGGGTACCATTACCAAGGTGCAACCCCCTACTTGGTTTCTAATAACGTGAATGCAAGATGACACTTTCAAATCAAATATTGCATGTACGAAACGTAAATGATGACAATTGAAGAATGACAATTCAATAATCAAATGACAGAATCTAAAACATGTAGGGAGGACGAAGGTAGAGCTGAATAAATATAGGGCAACTATAAAAGAAATACATGCATTCTACAATGAATGAGGTAAGAGTTAATCATACTCCTAACATTCAATACCACGAATGGTAGAACATGCTTTCCTACCATGAAGATAACAGTGGCATACAGTAATGAAATAGGAGTTAAACATGCTTTAAATGTCCACTAAAACAAATAACAATCATGCTTCTATATAGTAAGGATAACAACCGCGTATGACAACGAAATAAAAGTAAATCATGATCTTAACATCCTATATAAACGAATTAGAACGTGCTTTCTCACAACGAAGGTAACAAATGAAACAAAATGTGTTGTAACGAAACGTGTTAACGTGCTGAACTCTTTGACATAACAGAACAACATACTACAACGAGTTATTAATGGCATATATAACAAATTAGGAGCAAACATACGTGCTTCTAGATCTTAACAGTGAATTCGAAATATGACAGCAAAACAAATGAGTCATACATGTTTTACTGTTTGATAGCGAATACTAAGCATGACAGGAGATTAAACGTATATGCTTTTAACAATGAATGTAACAACAACGGAGATATCTTAATGAACATCTTTACAGAGCATGCACTACGAACAATATAGAGAGTAAAACAATCCGAATGTAAGATAATGGACAATATAGAAAACAAAACCATTCGAATGTAAGACAATGCATGTTTTTAGAACATTTGTATAATTTAAATGATTCGCTAGGGCAATATCATCATTTGGAGGAGCTATAAACTCAGAGGAGACTATAAACATGCATTGACGAATAGAGTTTCACAGATCATCATTTCTTCTTAACACTATGCATGAGATCCTTGGTTCATCGTTTTACTCAACCCAACTTATGATCAAATAGGACCCAACATTATCAACTTAACATTCAGTAATGGAATCCAAGGCGAACAAGTAATGAAATGTATAGTAGAGTTATTAAGCATAACGTCTAGTAAATAGAACCCAACATCAAGCAGAAATGAAATGCAACCACTAAATAAGTGCTTAAAGGAAAAACATGGGAGTCTAAGGCAACTAACAGTGTACGGGAAACAACTGCAAGGAAAATAACAATATGTAACTAAAGGAAGAATTCTACAAAGCACAGACAATCTATAAACCACGCACACTTTACTTGGGTGTATGGCCTTCACATGGCAAAGGACTACCCCATTCCTTACCTAGCTAAAGAATCCACTCATGGACAGCTGAATCCCTTGGGTTTCCGTACTACACATAGAAATCCCTCCAGCAATGAAGACACCCAACTCAGAAGGGAACGCAAGGGAGGAAGTGGAAGCTGCTGAAGATAAAAGGGGAGTTGCTCACCTCCTTTGGAGACATCCCGTACGTCCAACAGGGAGAGTGCAGGGAGACAGCCCCTGCTGGTCGGTCATGGAGGCAGATTCGTTGGCGGAGGATCGTGTTTCTCATTTGTTATACGTTCATTTTTCTGATTTTAAATCATTTTCTGAGGCAGATCTGCGATCTTCTGGACGAGTGCGAATGCATAGGTCTAGTCAGCATGAGTAAAATTCCATAGGCAAAATTTTGATCACAGACTGGAATTGGCGTCCCCACCCTCGTCCGTACCGTCCGTAGCTGATATTCGGACTTGTTATGGCGTCCGTATGAAGCATCCGCAGTGTCCGCACACGTCCGCATATGTCCATAAATTGTACATAGGCAAATCGAACGACTCCTCACATCGTCCAAACTCATTTACGAGCATTTGAACGTGTCTAGAAATTGGACAAATTCGATGCAGATGCTTCCCGTCCTCGTCCGCATTGTCCGCACTTCGATCGCAGAGCACAAGGTAAGTTCAAGACGTGAGAATTGGTCCTGCCTTCATCCCCAAGTGAAATTCGATGGTGCGGACGCCAAACCTCATCCTTGTGGCGTCCGCATAAGCCAAATTCCCCATTTCCTTCACTTTTTTCCTATTAACTTTTTATCCCGAAATAATTCCCTCATATTTACACGTCATAATTTAACATGTATAGAGACACAATGGAATATATAATTATCTCCAAAGTTAGATTACATTGCGTACTCAGTAAAATTATCATCGGGGTATTACATACCACCCCCTTACAAAAATTTTAGTCCTAAAAATTTAGCTACTGAATAACTCGGGATACATAGCCTTCACGTCATCTTCTTTTTCCTAAGTGGCCTCTTCATGGCTGTAATTCTACCATAAGACCTTGACTAGCGGGATTCGTTTGTGTTGTAGCTCCTTTACTCTTGTGTCAAGGATCTGACAGGCCTCTCATTGTAGCTCATGTTGGGCTGTACCACGATATTATCATCTGAAGAATTCAATACAGCTGCATCACCAAGACACCTCTTGAGCATAGACACGTGGAAGAAGTCAAGTACGCCTACCATGGAATCCGGCAACTGTAGCGACCCATCCTATTTTCTTCGTGATCACATAAGGTCCCACATATCTGGAGTTGAGTTTTTCCCTTTTCCTGAATCGAACAATGCCTTTGAAAGGAGATATCTTCAAGAACACGCTATCCCCCTCATCAAATTCTAGGGCATGTCTTCGGTTGTTTGCGTAACTCTTTTGGCAAGTTTGTGCTGCTAACATTCTCTGCTTAATCAGGGCCACAGACTCTGCAGTCTTCTGCACCATCTCCAGACCATAGAAGGTAGCTTTGCCAGCTTCGTCCCAGTATAAGGGGGATCTGCACTTCCTCCCATACAGAGCTTCGTAGGATGCCATACCTATAG
Source organism: Begonia loranthoides (assembly GCA_022433065.1). NCBI lineage: Eukaryota > Viridiplantae > Streptophyta > Magnoliopsida > Cucurbitales > Begoniaceae > Begonia > Begonia loranthoides. The sequence continues at coordinate 23,276,566 of CM039468.1, read as the reverse complement.
TGGCCTGGAAGTTGTTATTGTATGTGAACTCGACAAACGATAGAATTTTACTCCATCCAACTTGGAATTTGAGAACGCAAGCACGCAACATATCCTCGAGTGTTTGAATGGTTCTTTCACTTTGGCAGTTGGTCTGAGGATGGAATGCTATGCTGAACTTCAGTTCAGTGCCCATAGCTTTGCTCCAACTCTTCCAGAACGCCGAAGTAAAGCGCGGGTCCCGATCTGATAAATGGAAATTAGAACAACATGAAGTTGGATGATTTCCGTGACATACAAGTCGACAAACTGATTCATCTTATACATTATGGTTACTACCAGAAAGTGTGACACCTTAGTCAACCGATCCACGATTACCCAGATGACATTGTGACCTCTAGCTGTCTTGGGCAAGCAGGTGACAAAATCCATGGTAACGTACTACCATTTCCATTCAGGAATCGGCAATGGTTGGAGCACCCCACCTGGTCGCTGATGTTTGGCCTTAACATGCTGGCGTACATGGCATTGCGACATAAATTCAGCAAAATATCATACTTCATGTTCGACTAGTAGTAATGAGTCTTCAGATCCCGGTACATCTTATTACATCTAGGATGTGCAGAGAAACTAAAAGAGTGAGCTTCTCATAAGATCTTCTGTTGCACAGTCGTATCGTTTGTCACATGCCACCAATTCTTGTACTTGATTATGTCATCCACAGACGTAGAGAAATCCATATATTTCGCTAGCGTTGGGTTCAATTTGAAATCTTTACATACTGTAACGATCCAGATTTTTGTAATTTCTTTAAAGTGCGTAAAATTTGAAACTTTCCTTTTTAAAACAAATCAGAGAGCGCCTAAGTCCGGATCGCTACTTACCATTCGTAAAACTCGTTATAAAATCTCATTTAGTAAAACTTATGCGGAAGCGTTAAAATAAGACCATATGAAAATATAGCGAAATGGAAGGACTAACCAAATTAAATACACTTTAGATAAAACTTATATTAACTACAACTTATAAAACTTAATTAAAACCTTTTCTCTTTTACCCTCTTTATGCTTGGCCAGCCATGAGCATCCCTCTCACGTGTGAATCCGTCATCCCTGCTTTCTATTGTTCATTCTTTATCTTTGCTCATTATTTGTTACTTTTAGTCCATGCGTTTTCTCTACGTACTGTATCTACATCTACACCACAAGCAACTGTGAGCCTAATGGCTTAGTAAGGAAAAGGGTTAATGCAATATGCTTATGACTCTCTTTAGTTCATTTGGAATGGGGGCCACCCAAACCAGTTGTTTTCTTACGTTTCTTCTTTCTTTCTTTCTTTCTTTCTTTACTCGTACTTCAAGCTGGAGATTGGAAGACCCGTATGAGATGGTATGGTGGGTTGGACCTAACCTCCTATGGACAACTAGGTCCCATTCCTGATAAGGTAAGGGCATTGCCTAATTGCTAGACTAAGACCGCTACCCATCCACCTTTCAACTCCCTTATTCCTTTCCTTTGTCTTTTCTTATCGTTTTACTTTCCTCACCATGCATGTGAGTACCACCCCGTGACAGTACTCCCTACTCTGTTTCTATTACATGATGGATGACCATACATTCTCAACCTAACATGATGCATGATGCTTCGCAATATAACATTCGTAGAAATTGAAGTGCGCATTTAAAAATATCTGTAATTGAAATTGAGAACACATATAAGGAAGTAAAGCACATAATAGAAGGAGACAACTACACACAATAGAAAAGAAACGCAACATTGAATTGAACAGCGAGCGCGTACGATAAACATGCAAGTAGTTGATTTAATTATCATACTTAGGAAATAATTACATTTATCATGATAATTAATTATCCTAATTAATTACATGCTCAAGTTCATGCTCTTGTTAATTAATTACTCTAGTTATTTAATATGTTCTATGTCTAGTTAATTATTCCAATTAATTACATGCTTACTTAAATGAACATGCTAAGTGATTCATTATATTAATTACATGCTACGATTATCATTCCTAGTTTAATTTACATGCTTGGGTCTATTAATTAGCATGTTCGCTAGTTAACCATATTTAGTTAATTACTCTAGTTAAGGAGTTAAACTAGTTAATTAATCGTGCATTCGAACTAGTAAGTTAAGCGTGACATGACTTAGTCCATTTAACATGCTAATTAAGTTAAACATGCAAGTTACAATTTACATGCTCCCTACATTTATTATTCTAGGTGGTTATCCTGAGTGGGTTTTACGCTTGAGGGTTGATTTCATGCTATTGTAGTTTGTTAATCAAACTATTACCATTCATATGCTTCCTATAATTAACATGCTAATAATTATCATTTTAATTAATTAGATGTCTCGATTTGTCAACATGCACAATTAGTTATTCATTACACAACTAGTTAACCAGGCTTAAGAGGTGATTAGCATCTATTAATTCATCAAGCTAATTGATTAACATGCTCGGGGATTAGATGACTAGTTAATTAACATGCTTAGTTAATTAAACATTATATTTAAACGTACTACTTAGTTAGGTCACTTTAGTTAATTTCATGTTAATGTTATTCTTGTTGATTAGACATGCTTGGGTTTGCTATTTAACAGCTAATTAGGTGAGTAAACTAATAAGCCGACGTAGTCACATCAAAACAACATGTAAGGAAATAAACAACATTCGTAAAAGAAATTTTGGTCCGTTCATGCTCATCTTATCCTTACCCATTTCTCTCTTCACTTTCTCATTCTCTATTTCTTATCAATAACTAACAATATCACTCAATTAACAAGAATATCATCATGGGGATATCCTAGAACTATCCAAAATCTACAACATACTGATGATAGTAATAACATGAATCACAAAACATTCTATTTCTACAGAGCATTAATAACACTATCAATGGCTAACAGAAGCACTTCAAGACAAATAACCTACTTGATCAATTAGCGGTAACAATCAACTAACATTAAGCATAAGCATTGAACTAACAATAGCTAACATTAACACTAAACTCACACACTCATACTTGTGGTGTAGGTCCTCAATGGCCAAAACACCCCTTAATCCTTACCTCAATTCTTTATTGCGTAATGCACTCAATTGTTATCCTTCTTTTTCTGATATCTTCACAATTAAACATTAAAACTTGTCAATGACATATTCTAACTTGTAAAAATTCTTGGTACTTCTTCGATGCCTAAATAGTATATAACCTATCACAACATCCAAATTGTAGTACTAATACAGCGAAGCAAGACACGAACTAATTAATTATCATGTCATAGAGAACATGTGACCAATCCAACGCAATAACACTTAGCACGTACAATGTACAGAGCATAAATTCAACTTAATACTCACAAATCCTTATGCATATTCAATAACTACTTTAGCATCCAATCATAATATCCAACTTTATAATATATTTTCACATTCAATGACAGTAGGCAGCCAATACAATGATCGAATCGCACATAATATATGCTTTGAAATTCATCTAGACAATCACCAACATATATTCACTTCTAACAGAATTATCCAACAGAAGCAATATCTTAAGGAAGACAGAGAACTCAACCAACAGAGTGTATATCACAGCTCATCAACCCAATCAGAGCAATAACATTCTCAAATTCAACAACTAAATCATAAACCAGTCTACACAGACCATAATTCCCAAACTTATTCGTCCAGAATACCAACAAAACAACAAATCATTCCCATGTTTTCTTCCATCAACAATCCAACAATAAAACAGAGGTAGAATGCATCAATAAATTTTCAGGAGAGACAGAAATCGGGTTTTAGTTTGCTCACCGAAGTCAGGAGACAAAGGGTGTTCCTCAGTTTTGCCTTGCTGTCCAGACCGACAACCGAGACTGGAGACCGTCATTTGTCGTTCGCCAGACCGGAATCCCGAGTTCATAGAGCGCATCCCTGACCACAGCTCGCAGTGTCCCATGTCGTTCGTCATGTATCACTGGGAAGTCGACGAAACACCGCAGCACCGAACATCAAATCGACACCCGAGCCCACCGTTCGTTCGCACGCCACTGGACGATGCGTATGACCAGCGTCTGAACCATCATCGCCTCCCATCGCGTCGTTGTTCTTCGCCCGTTGCCGATCGTCTCCCTCTCGCCTCTCACAGCGCTCTCTCGGCCTCCCTCTCTCTCTCTCAATTCCTCTATTCCAAAACAAAACTAATAACCTAATTCTACCTACTTAAATTAATTAAGAACCGGACCAAGCAAACACAGCCCGAACCGAACTGATTTAACACTCATCCATTTAATTTCTCTTTTCATTTCCCCATTTTAATTCTAATTAATTAATATTAAAATATATCTAAACGTTAAATATTCGTATCGATTATTAACCGGCCCAATTTCTATTTCCGGACTTATTCCAAATATTGTTTAAAGATTATTAGAGGTTCAATTTAAATTTCTTAATTCTATTTCCTAAATTGATTTCTATCAATTAAAATTTTAATAAATTTTCTTAAATTATAATCTAAGGATTGCGTCCTTGGTAATACCCTGATAATTATCCAATTTAAAAAGTCGTGATGTTACAAATACCCCATCATTTTGCTGAGTCTCCATAATTTGCTCGATAATAGACAGCATCAAGGACATCTTTACTAATACCATGTCCAATTGTGCTGGAATCCTCTGCATATCAAACTCCTGAAGGTCTTTCTGCAGTCTAGAAGACATTTCTTCACATATCATGCTCATCACTGCCTCCTTGAGGCGAAGAGCATCCGCGACGACATTGGCTTTCCCTAGATGATACTTGATTTCACAATCATTATCTTTAACAAACTGAAGCCATCGTTGTTGACGCATGTTTAATTCCTTCTGGGTGAAAATATACTTGAGGCTCTTGTGATCCGAGTAAATCTCATAGTTCTACCCATACAAGTAGTGTCTCCATACTTTGAGAGAGAAGACAACATCTACGAGCTCTAAGTCATGAGTGAGATAGTTCCCTTCAGGGGGCTTAAGCTGTCGGGATGCAAAGGCAATAACTTTTCCGTGCTACATAAGAACTCCACCTAGTCCCTTCTTTGATGCGTCACAGTAGATACAAAAGTCACCATCTTTCGTCGGCAATGTCAATACCGGGCAGTTGTCATTCTGTACTTTCGCTCTTGGAAACTGTTCTCACAATCGCTAGACCACCGGAATCGGACGTTCTTCTTGGTCAAACTAGTAACCGGTAGAGCTGTAAGATCCCGTAACCTTTTTCGTATAAATTTTTTTTTCTTTTAAAACCATTGTAAAACCATTGCGTAATAAAACCAGAGTCATAAATATACAGCGGAAGTCTTAATCATATAAAACATACAACAGAAGTTTTTTACAAGTAAATACTATAAACTCATTGTTAAATAAACATTTAAATAACACATTAGCTTAAAACATTTATTTGAAAACATAAAACACTTAAAAGCTTTTTAAAACATTTATTCCTTTCCGTTGAGCCATAACAACAAGTCAATGTCGCCAACAACACAAACTCCCACATAGCAATACTCCATCAGCTATGTCCTTTAACAACTTTATCCATTCATCTGCTCCTTATCTACATCAATGAGACTTAACTATGAGCCTAACGCTCAGTACGTGATATAAATGTAAAACATAGAATTCACATACAATTTCTATAACTTTGCATAAGGTTTTCTATTTCGTTTCTCTTTTACTGTTCATGTCTTATATCGTTATTTCATTCGCTTATATGCTGAGCATATTAAACCGGACCATATAAACATCCGTTTACTATTTATATGACGGGCGTATCAAACCGGACCATTAAACATCCGTTTACTGTTTATATGCCGGGCGTATCAAATCGGATAATATAAACATTTGTGCCGAGTGTATCCAACAAGACCACAGTTAACTTCTGTGCCGGGCGTGTCAAATCGGTCCACAGTCATTTACTTGATATCTGTACCGAGCGTACCCAACCGGTCCACAGTCGTTTACTTGATATCTATGTCAAGCGTAGCTAACCGGTCCATAGCCGTTTACTTATCTTGATTACTGTGCCAAGCGTAACTAATCAGACCACAGCTGTTTACGTATAATCCATTTTCGTGTACTTTATTATTCAAGTCTTAACGTTGTCGTGCACATACAATCCTATGTGTTCCTTAATCGTATCCTTAAAATGTGATCTTTCCTATCTAAGGAATTGAACTTATTCTATAAACAGACAATAAAGCAACATACATTTTCATACAATAACATAACTTATGCATTTAGTAAACAAACATCAAACAAAACCCTAATTCCCATGATGTAGGCCTTTTCGGACAAACCATATGCAGTTCCACATACATGAAATCCTTAGCTTTATGGTTTAACACTTTAAGATTCTTCACAAAAGCCAAGTTATTAACAACATGAAATAATCAATAAATATTCTCGACAAAATAACTCTAACTATTAATAGATCATGACTTAACATATCTCCATAATTCAACTTAACAATTACTCTAACAAGGTATAGTCTACAATATATCTAACAATAAGAATGCCTTATTCTAATCTATACCTTCGCCAAAATCCCACATAATAAAGCCAATAGCATGCACTAAATCTCTATTCATTAACCAACTTAGTCACCAAGCATGCATAGTATTTTCTCAAAGACTATTAATCATAAATTAACCTATCAGAGTACCCATAATTATAGAGTAGTAACCAAAGCCCAATTACTCCTTTACATGCAACGACCAATAATTCTAACTTTATCCTACAACTCATCTCATCAACTAATATCACTTGATAATTACAAACTTCATGAATAATACCTTAATCCAATAATATCAATAGTCAACTTCTCACAATGATCAATTAGAAACTCATATAATATTACCACTAATATTTTCAGAATATTATTCAACGACCAAACAAAATAATACCTTAACCAAATAATATGTTCAGAGTCTGTTACCTGAATTATTCATGCAAATAGAGAACCAAAAACTAATCCTCTTCACCCATCACTAATACCTTCTCAACCATTCCATCACCTCACAGTCCTTTCATGGTTTCAACTTTTCTCTCTGTCGACTCACTCTTGTGGTTATCACCAACAACCACTCATAAAACCCACAACACTGCTTCTCTTCAACTCATCATTCAGATTTTAAAACTTCAAAGCAAACCCTCATGACCTCTCCTCACTTCGGCTGAGTTTCTCCCTTTATTTCTTCCTTCCAAAACTCCACAGCCCTCACCTCTATTTATAGATAAATTCTCCAACGTTCCTTCATTAATAAACTAAAGATGGAAGGCCATCAGTTACAACACATCAATGTCCAGAAATGTGTGAAGGCAGAAGGCCATAGGACACCAACCTTAATGTCCAACAACTTTTCATCATCCATCCGTGTATAGCATCAATCCTTCCAACTTTAGACGCATAGAACTTCATTCTTCTCAAGGTCCAGATGTTGCAGACGACGTTTCCTTTCATCTTCCCTACGTTTAAACTCTTCAGAACACTTTACATAAATGGCAGTCGACATAGATTAATGAAGGACGATCGACCACCAATCCATCAAACGTCCGCACATTTCTTCACACATTCACGCCGGTCGATCGCGCCTTGCTGATCGACCACCCCGATCGTCTGCCCCTTCCAACTTTTGATTGTCAACAAATCTTCCAGATTACTTCTAACATGACACTGAATTATGCATACTTCCTCTCTCTCTCTCTCTCTCTCTCTCTCTCTCTCTATATATATATATATATATATTTCTCATATACATATCCTTAATCACCTATAACTCACTTTTCATATTATCCTAATCTCAACCCATATTTTATCTTTCACCATTCCTTCTTCACATCATTCTTCACTAAATCCAATATGTCCTAAAGTATTATAGATCTTATACTTTTAACTAGCTCTCAATCTTTACAATATCCAAATACGTCCAAATATATTTCCTCTTACTATCTCAACTGACTATCAATCCAATTGATATCGTCCAATAAAACCTCAAGTATTACTAAATAATTCTTCATTTGACTTCAATTATTCTCATAATCTAACTACGAACATCACGGTGTATCATAATTCACTTATTCCAAATACATTTCTCTTGACCAATATCTTTACTTGTCCAACTTAGCTCCTAATAGCCCCAAATTATCACTTAAGCTATGCTTTCAGCTCAATGAAGATTTGAGATATTATAAGAGCAATTTTTGAAAATTCGTTTATAAAGCGCCTGTAATACCTGGCCAATCCCAAAAAACTTCTCACGTCTCTGACATTCTTTGGCTACTCCCAATTCATTACTGCTTGTACCTTTGTCGGATCCACTTATATACCCTCTACGAAGATCACATGGCCGAGGAAGTCAACTTTGTTCAGCCAGAAGTTGCATTTAGGAAATTTTGCATATAATTGATGTTAGCTAATTACTGATAAGGCCATCCGGAGATGCTCGCAATGTTCTGCCTCCAATTGGGAATAGACCAAGATATCATCAATGAAGACGATAATAAATTTGTCCAGATAATCTTGGAATACCCAGTTCATCAAATCCATGAAGGTTGCAGGGGTGTTGGTGCGGAATGTAGTCTTTAAAACATCGCCAGGCTTAAAACATCGTCAGGCATAACAAGGAATTCGTAGTATCCGTACCTGGTGCGGAATGTAGTCTTTAAAACATCGTCAGGCTTAACCTTCAATAGATAATAATCTGATCAAAGGTCAATTTTTAAGAATACCATGGTGCCACTCAGCTGGTCAAACAAGTCATCGATCCTTGGCAGGGGATATTTATTCTTTATCGTCACTTTGTTTAACTCCCTGTAGTCGATGCACATTCTTAGGGTTCCATCCTTCTTTTTGACGAACAATACTGGTGTGCCCCAAGGAGAAAAGCTGGGTTGAATAAACCCCTTGGTGACCAGTTCCTCTAGTTGTACCTTCAACTCTGGTAGTTCGGCAGGTGCCATACGATACAGATGTTTAGAAATAGGATCCGTACCGGGCTGCAAGTTGATCTCGAACTTGATTTCACGATCTGGGGATAAACCAGGAAGATCGTTGAGAAAAACATTTCGGAAATCTCCTACCACTGCAACATCCTCCAACTTAGCCTCGGTGATGGTGGTAGTATCAACTACATTGACGAGGAACCCGTCGCATCCATTCTTTTGTAGTTTGTTTGCCTTGAGTGCAGAGATAATAATGAATTTCCCCTTCTCCTTTGTCCCTTGGAAGGTATGTCGTTCACCACCTAGAGGACAAAAGCAAACCTCCTTTTCTTTTGCAGTTGATGATCGCATGATGTGCCGACAGCCAATCCATTCCAATTATGACATTGTAGACTTTCAAATCCATGATGATTAGATTGGCCCGAAATAAATGACCATTAATATCTACCGCATGGGCCTTAAGCATCCCGTCAGTAATCAATTGGTCGCTGGAAGGCAGCGGCACGCGATGCGTATAGTTCGTGTTACTGGGGAAACAATTTGCCCGCTCACAGAACTTTGTGGAGATAAACGAGTGCGTAGCACCCAAATCAAATAAGATGTAAGCAACACTTTTATGTAGATTGTCCCTGTCAGTGTTAGGTAAATTGTTTATTCTCAAGGGAAAATTCCTACTCTATCTAGGGGAGGAAACAATACTAAATATATGCACAATTATTATTTAAATGAAGTGTACCTGCTACCATCCATGGTTGGTCATCATCCTCTGTCCTGTACATAGCGAAAACTCAAGGGGCTATAAGTCGGGTAGGCATTATCTAGCCTTATGGCCCGGTTTTCCACAGGCAAAACACTTCTCAAAACCTGCCAGGCATTCACCCCGATGTACCCTCTAGCATTTCGGACAGACAATTTGTTGGGGAATGTGGGTTGCTTGTATCATTGGCTTCTTGTCCGGCCTCTGTTGTGCTTTGGCTTCAGCTGGGCGTTTGACTCCCTGGGTTATGGGAGGACCATTTCGTGACTGCTGGGCAGAATTAGTCTTCCATGCCCTCTAGGTAGCCACCCTCTGTCTGGTTGTTGCCAACTTCACTCCTTTGACAGCCAAAGCTCTAGACACCATCTTTGAATAAGTGACAATTTCGCTGCCAGCCCTGATGACTCTTTTTGTACTTCCATTTTTAGCCCTCGAACAAAGTGTTACACCTTGTGCTCCTCGGCCGCCACCAGATGTGGAGCATAACGAGATAGGGCCTCGAACCGCTAAGCATACTTTGCCACAATTCCTAACTGGCGCACGTGCATGAATTCTATCTCTTTCTGGATACAGACAGTGTGATTGAAATACTTCTCGTTGAATTGCTCCTTAAAATCCTTCCAAGTAAGGGCAGCTACAACACGGGAGGCCTTAACTGTGTCCCACTAGAAACGGGCCTCGTGCGTCAGGTAGTATGCATCACACTTAACTTTTTCCATATCACCTATCTCTGCATAAGTAAACTTGTCTCCCACGGAGTGCATCCACTCCTCAACCCCCGTAGTGTCAGAGACATCCTCGTTGAAGTTGGACGGCTTAAGCTTCTGAAATTTTTTCCACCCAGCTTCCCTTTGAACCGACTGGATCAGTAAAGGTCGTTGTTGATTCTCATCGCCATTTCTGTGGTTTTGTCCCATAAATGTCTCCATGTAGCGGAGATGCTGCTCCATGAATTGGGACTATCTCTCCATCTGTTGGGACTGTTGCTCCACAACCGCTGCTATGTGCTTGAGAGCCTCGTCTCGGTCGGGATCCTCATGTAGTTCGGGCGCTCGGGGTCGATCTTCATTAACCAGCATATTACCTCTTCTCCTCCTAGCCATCTATAACTTCCTATGAGTCTAGGTTATACGGTAAAGAAATAAGTTTTAGGAAAATTTGTAATAAGTTTACGGAATTAAGGGAAAAATTTAAAGGAAGCATTTTCGCAATTCTATTCATTTCTACACTATGGTGTAATTAATTCAAGCGAGCAAATAGTGTAATTAATTAAGTGAGAATTCAACAATATAAAGAAAAGCTTATAGTCGGAGGGGCATTGCCTGATGAGTCTGGGTCATCCGCGGGGGAAACGCACGATAGTAGCATGACTCTGATACCAACTGTAACGACCCAAATTTTTTGTTTATCTTAAAAATAGGTTAAATTTTGAAAATTTTGGGTAAATGACATAAATCATTATTTAAAGATCTTTTAAAATAGTATCAGTGTCTTTTCTCAAAGGAAATCTGATCGTCACTTAAACTCATTTTCGCAATCGTAAAATAATGGAAAACTATAGTTTACAAAATAAGTGGAAGCATAACTTGAAATAACTACTTCTCAAGGCATGTCGGAAACAAAAATAGAAATATTACTTAAAAGATAGGTCGTTAAAGTTTAGGGTTAAAAGTGTAACCTACTCTAAACACGGTTTAGGGCAATAGTTAACGTCTTACAAAACATGTTTGTCGTTAAACCCTTACAAAATAGTTACTTGCTCTTTTTCCTTGAACCGTGCCTCTACTCTGGTCGAGCTTCCTCCGAATACACTGCAGGCTCCACCGGTAAGGCCTCCTCTACTCTTAGTAAAATCATCTCATTACCTACACCACAAGTAGAATAAATATAGGGCAACTATAAAAGAAACACATGCATTCGTAATGAACGAGGTAAGAGTTAATCATGCTCCTAACATTTAATACCACGAATGGTAGAACATGCTTTCCTACCATGAAGATAACAGTGGCATACAGTAATGAAATAGGAGCTAAACATGCTCTGAATGTCCACTAAAACAAATAACAGTCATGCTTATATAGTAAGGATAACAGCAGCGTATGACAACGAAATAAAAGTAAATCATGCTATTAACATCCTATATAAACGAATAATAGAATGTGTTTTCTCACAGCGAAGGTAACAGCAGCACATGGTAATGAAATAGAAGTTAAACATGCTCCTAACATCTAACTAAGACAAAGAACACCCGAACAATTGATTCATGCTTTTATATGACGACTAAATCAACAACATTGATATCGAACAGAACAACGGATGTGCTTCTTAGATGGCTATATGCATCAGTAAGAAATAACGAAAACAAAACAGCGAAACGTGCTTCTTAAAAACATCTATAAACAACAGCAATATACACGAAACATGCATTTCAAGTGATTATAAGCAAACAGTGAAACATGCTTATTAAAAACATCTATAAATAGCAGTAATATACACGAAGCAGGCATTTCAAGTGATTATAAATAGCAGCGAATAATAAACGAATTGCAACAGCAAAATATGCTTCTTAACGATAATGACAGCAGTAAGAAATAACGAAACGAATAGCAAAAACATGCTTTTTAACAACTAAAATCTGCAGCAATAATATCGAACAGAATCGCGAAACAGAATTTACAGATCATGCTTCTCAATAATGAATGAAACAGAAATCTATTGTAATGAAATATGTTAATGCGCTGAACTCTTCGACATAACGTAACAAAATACTACAAAGAGTTATTAATGGCAAATACAGCAGATTAGGAGCTAACAGACGTGCTTCTAGATCTTAGCAGTGAATCTGAAATATGATAGCAAAATAAATGAGTCATACATGTTTTACAGTTTGACAGTGAATACTAAGCATGACAAGAGATTAAATGTATATGTTTTTAACAATGAATGTAATAACAGCGGAGATATCTTAATGAACATCCTTACAGAGAATGCACTACGAACAATATAGAGAGTAAAACAATTTGAATGTAAGACAAAGAACAATATAGAGAGTAAAACAATTTGAATGTAAGACAACACATGTTTTTAGAACATTTGTACAGTTTAAATGATTCCTTAGGGCAATATCATCATTTGGAGGAGCTATAAACTCAGAGGTGACTATAAACATGCATTGACAAATAGAGTTCCACAAATCATCATTTCTTCTTAACACTAAGCATGAGATCCTTGGTTCATCGTTTTACTCAACCCAACTTATCATCAAATAGGACCTAACATTATCAACTTAACATTTAGTAATGGGATCCGAGGCTAACAAGTAATGAAATGTACAGTTGAGTTATTAAGCGTAATGTCAAGTAAAGAGAACCCAACATCATGAAAAAATGAAATACATCCACTAAATAAGTGCTTAAGGGAAAAACATGGGAGTCTAAGGCAACTAACAGTGTACAGGGAAACAACTGCAAGGAAAATAACAATATGTAACTAAAGGAAGAATTTTACAGAGCACAGACAATTTATAACACATGCACACTTTACTTGGGTGTAGGGCCTTCACATGGCAAAGGACTACCCCATTCCTTACCTAGCTGAAGAATCCACTCAGAGACAGCTGAATCCCTTTGGGTTTCCACACTACACATAGAAATCCCTCCAGCAATAAAGACACTCAACTTGGAAGGGAACGCAAGGGAGGAATTGGAAGGTACTGAAGATAAAGGGGGAGTTGCTCACCTCCTTTGGAGACATCCTATACGTCCAGTAGGGAGGGTTCAGGGAGACAGCTCCTGTGGTCTGTCCTGGAGGCGGATTCGTGTTGGAGAATCGTGTTTCTCATTTGTTATACGTCCATTTTTCTGATTTAAATCATTTTCTGACGCAGATATGCAATCTTTTGGATGACTGTGGATGCATAGGTCTCGTCTGCATTCATTCGCATGAGTAAAATTCCATAGGCAAAATTTTCATAACGGACGGGAATTGGCGTCCCCACCCTCATTCGTACCTTTGACAGTTTATATTCGGACGTGTTATGTCATCCCCATGAAGTGTCCGTATGTGTCTGCGTATTCCATAAATTGGATAGAGGCAAATCGGATGAGGTCTCACCTCATCCGCACTCGTCCGCGAGCGTCCGAAGGTGTCCTGCATTCATCGCTAAGTGAAATCTGATGGTGCGGACGCCAAACCTCGTCCTTGTGGGGTCTGTTTGTGTCCGCATAAGCCAAATTCCCCATTTTCATTACTTTTTTCCTACTAACTTTTTATCCCGAAATAATTCCCTCAAAATTACACGTCATAATTTAACACGTGTAGAGATGCAATGAAATATATAATTATCTCCAAAGTTCGATTACATCTCGTACACGGGAAAATTAGCATCGGGGTATTATAGCAGCAAGCTGAAGATATGTCTCTCCATTAATTTTATATGTTTCTTTACTTTATGTTGGATGAATTGCTGGCATTTGGATGAATGTGGGATTGATTTAGTATATTTGGATGTTTTTCCTTGTGAGGTTATATTTGTAATTTTCATTTTAGGGCAACTCTTAAGGAACTATTTAAGCTTCCTCAATGTTGTCTGAAGGACTAATTGGAAATTAAAACTCAGCTTCAACTTATTGTGTTTGGAGCCTCCTCTCTAAACCTTCGTTTTACAATTCTAGGGCAAACACCCGAGAGCTTGTAATCAAAAAATTGTTTCACTCGATTTCTTGGCTTGGTCTTGGAGTGATAATCTTACACCAAGCCCTCCATTATCTTTTCCAGAGGTAGTATCCAGAGTGAGGACTTAGAAGACTAGCATTGAAGCAAGGTGGAGTGGTCTCTTGGATAAGGGATCCATTGAAGTCAAGAGTGGCCGATTAATCCATTCTTGGACCAGCTTGTAGGTTTGAATATTTTTCTTAATTTTATTTTACGATTTGGTTGCTAGAATTTTGGGATTTTGTTGGTTATTGGACAAGAGTAGATTGTACAAATTTTGGTGTTATTTGGACCGAAATTGTGAATTTTGTGCGGATTCTTTGAGGTGTCTAAAACTGTCTCCATTGGCACCTTTTCGGGTAGAAAGTTACTGTTAGCATAACTTCTGCAATTTAGCAAGTTTGGTGGAGGAACCATTCCTCTATGCTATTTGTGCTTCCTCTCCAAAATTGGTGATAATATGATATTTGGAGTGGAAGTTATAGAGGATTCATTTCGGGTGTCCAATTTTGGTGCAAACCGATAACCACCCCTTTCCGCCATTGTTGGCCATTGCCACCACTCGGTGCTTCACAACCTGTTAAGTGGATTTTGTTATTTATTTCAGTTATGGCTTTTGATGAACAGGGTTGAAGATAATAATATGTTGAAGTAGGTTTTATTGTTTATTTCACTTAATGCTTTAAAGGATATTATTGAGGATTATAATTGTTGATTTAGGTTTCTCTGTTTGATATGATGATTGAGATTGATTTTATAGGCTATATTGATGCTGTTCTATCCTTGGAGAATTTCTGTTACTGCTTTATTTAATTTGTTGAGCATGTAGAGGATTGTTGATTACTATTGTTGAGTTGTATATTATGTGAAAATGTTCATATTGCATATGATGTATGTTCATGCATGAGTCTGCATTTACAAAAGGTAAAAGATTATGAAAATGTATGTAAATGAATAAGGAGGACATGTTGCCTTAAATGGGTAGGCTAGTGAGACATTAGCCCGTTAGCTTGCTTCCGGCGCAACTCGGAGCTGATTGGCCCAAGGTTCGCTAGGCCACTGTGCATTAAAATGCACAACAACTAATAAAGGACTCCCAAAGGGTGGAGTCTATCTCCCAAAAGAGTGTAGACCTCCCAAAATGGTTGAGAAAAGTAGTGTGTGCCCCACTATGGACTCTACTCATATCTGAAAAGTAAAAGAAAGATGAAGAACAAGAAAGAAAAAAAAATGTATTTAAATGGTGACTGAGGATAGGCTGCCCTAAAAGGGTGGGCCAGTGAGACATTATCCCGTTAGTTTGCTTCCGACACAACTCGAGGCAAACTGACCCAAGGTTCGCTAGGTCATTGCGCACTAAAATAAACAACAGCTAATGGAGGACTCCCAAAAAGGTGGAGTTTGTCTCCCAAAAGGGTGGAGACCTCCTAAAAGGATAGAGAAAAGTAGTGTGTGCCTCACTGTCGTGCCTACTCATATCTGAAAAGTGAAAAAAATGAAAGAAAATAAAAGAGAAAGAAAGACGAAGAAAAGAAAGAAAGAAAAATAAATGTCACGTCACGTCATGTTCATGGTCACATGCATTACTTGCTAAGTCTTAGACTTATAGATGAACCTTGCATTGTAGGTACATGTATTACAAAGGAAATGATAAAGTCACGTTGAAGGAGCTTGCTCATGATGAAGACTTGGTGGTTGTTGGGTAATTCCACAGTTTTTATGGAATGAATATTTATATGGAATTTGTAAAGGACATGTAAAACTTGAGTTTGACAAGTAATGTATTTTAATTATTAAAGTTTTCCGTTGGATCGATTTTGAATTGTATGGTTTAATAGCTGATTAGGAATACATTTTTATTTCAAATGGTTTTAAGTAGAAAGTTTTTATGTTCATGTTTTTAAAAGAAAGAAAAATATATCACAAAAATATACTAGAAAATATGTTTTATAAAAAAGGGGCATAACAAACTATTTGTAATGAGTTCAGAGTTACATGCAACCGATGAAAAAGAAGAAGAATGTGGAGAAAATGTTGCTTTGCCGAATTTGAGAGTTGAATTAGATTTCATTAACTCATCTTCACACATTCTTATGAAATTGGAGAATGTGTCGTGCGATACTCCTCTAGTGATGGCAATAAGAGAACCATTTTTTTAGACTTTAAAGAGAGATTGAAGAACAGAAATGTAACATCCCGTTTATTCTTTCAATTTAAAACCCACGATTTTTGAAAACTTTTTCTTTTAAAATCACAGCGGAAAACTTTTCATTTGAAAACTAGCTTAAATAAGAATTTCATAAATAAATTCATTTTTGTTAAACCATTTATCCCTTAAATCATTTATCCCTTAAATCATTTCGTATGTAAAACCTTAAAACATTGCAATAGCGGAAGACTTGTATTTCAAATATTCAAAGAATTTAACTTCATTTGAAAATCTACTTAATGTAACAAAACACCATAACAAAGTCATTCTTTTCAAACATTACATTTCTTCTTGAAACCTTTTAGCCTAACCAGCCGCCAAGCCCACAACACATAAATGCCTCATCAACTGCTATTATCTTTGATCTTTTGCATACCCACATCACAAGAGGAATAATGAGCTTATTTCGTAGTAAGGAATATAGTCATGAAATGCAACCTTAACCTCTATGACAATTCTACATGCTTTAGTTTCATATACCTGTAAGTTGGGTGAGAGCAACCTCTTCAGTTTCTGAACTCACCACATAGATTTGTTTTTACATGAGAGCAACCTCTTTACTTTTTGAACCTAGTAAAAACAGAACCACCTACATTTACATTCATTATCATTTACCGTTAGGTGAGAGCAACCTCTTCAGTTTTCGAACTCACCACTCGTTGAGTAATAGCAACCTCTTCAGTTTCTGAATTTACTCAAATGAGCTGTTTCTATGTGTGAGCAACCTCTTAAGTTTCTGAACCCATGTAGAAACACCATTCTTATCTTCATTATCAGCCCATGAAATGCATGACGTACATTCTATTAACATATCTACATGAATGTAAGATACAACAGTTCATATATTGCAAATAATGCTGTAAAAAATTAACAAACAATACTATACTTCAAATATAACATTAATATTAAACACGTTCCTATTACACTATAATGTTATCTATCAAATTCTCTATCCTTTACATACTATTTCTAACTTAGTCTTAACATTATAAGTACTATCCTATGGTATCCACCATTTAAATATAAATTTAGGACCTGTACAAATTTTCCTATATCAATAACTATCATCTTAGAAAACCATTTTTATCATAACTATTAGTAAACTAACGTAGGAGTATATAACCTAACCATATAACCATCATTAAAGACTAACATAGCAACTTATATAAAAATCCTACTTCTATGATGTAGGTCCTTTCGGACAAAACACAAATATTATTCCTTATCTCGTGTCCTTAGCTTTATTAAATCAACACATAATTTATCCTTCACAAAACTTCTGTACTCCCTTGAAAGTTGCTTATTGAATTCCTCCTTTATTTCTAACTTTGGGACTCCTTTATCCAAAATCACAGAAGTATATGGATCACACAGACTCGCTATACTGTCCATCATCTTTTTGTTCAACTCATAGCAAGCAACAAGAGCTTCTCTCTCCATAACCATGCAACTCCATCACAGCCGTGTATTCCATTCTGAACAAAACCATGCAACCCATCTGCTCCTCTCTCTCTGCTCTTTCAAAACTCCAAAACCATAAATCCTTCAAAACTCTTACACAGTTTTTATTTCTTTTCAAACCCTCAAGCCTTCATTCTGGAATATAACATCTCTCTCTCTCTTCAGAATCCCAGAACCATTTCACGGTTGTAGATCCTCTCCATCACGCTAGTTTATTCTTCACTTTGGTAGAGCTTCCGCATGACATTCTCCTCCAAACACTGCTGCCAACAACTCCATTTATAGGCAATCTCTCCATCGACCGTGTGAAGATGGAAGGCCACTAGGCATCAACTTACTTACTCAGGCGTTCAAACAACCAAACACTTGGCCTTCATACGTTGAAAATCATTAACAGAAGGCTTACATAAATATCCACTCTTTAATGCCCTTCCAGCAGCCTTTCGAAGACGAAAAGGTGACAACAATAATGTTTTACGCATCAATGAAGCATTTAAGTTCAAGACTCTCCAATTCCAGCAGCATTTTTCATCTCCAAACGACGTTGAAGATTGGCGGTTGATCGATTTTGATGAAGGACGATTGACGATTCCTCAGCCAAACATCTGCATATTTCATTCTTCAGAAAACTTCAACTTTTTACTCGCCGGTCGATCGACGCTCATCGATCGACAGCCAAGATCAGCCGCAGTTTCCAAATGGATGATTTACACACTTTTCTCCAAACCATGCACGTAACGTTATTTTCCTTACATGACAGACATGTATATCTTCTATATATATATATATATATATTTATTTATATTTTGTAACCATAATTTAAGGTCATAATTGTAATTGTAACATTCTTCATATCACTTTATCTTCTCCAAACTCTTAAGCGCCAATACCATATATTTACATATATGAATATTTATATCATCTACTAACTTACACCTTATGCTTCACATTTTCAAACCCAATTATATCCAAACTTTCATTCCTTACAGTATCCTTACAATATCCAAATACGTCCAATTACGTTCAAATATATTTTCTCTTAGGCCAACACTTGGATTGTCCAACTATCCATAATTTATCCCTTCATACTCAAAGTACAAATATATATATATATATATATATATATATATATATATAGTCCATAACTCATCTTCCACTTTATTCTTTTATTAAATCCAATATACTCCAAAATATAATAAACCTTATAACTTCAACCTTATTATATCTAAGTGCATTTTCTCTTACTAATCCACTGACTGCCAATCACTAACTCAATTTTAATATCATCTTTTCTAAATCCAAGTGTCATCATCCATTATATAATAACCTCAATCCTTCCCTTAAATTAACTATGAACATATCAGAGTATCATAATTTATTTATTCCAAATGCATTTCTCTTGACCAATATCTCTACTTGTCCAACTCAACTCCTATCATCTCCAAAATCATCACGTAAGCCTTGTGCTTAACATAACAAAAATTCAGGAGATTACAAGAAAAGATAACCAAAGCATGATAAGAATTCAACGGAATTTCTTAGGATGATTGCAAAAGGCTTTTCAAATGGGTTGTCATTGTCGATTGAATTTAGTGATGGATTCTTACAAGACTCTCGTATTGAGTCACAAACAATTTTCTTTGGAGTTGAACTCTCTTGGCAACACAAAGGAAGGAAATTCAAGTTCACAAAAAAGGTTTTTTGCTTTGAAGATCTCACTATTATGATGCATCCTTTTAGAGACAATCAAGGCACTTGGAGAGAAAATTACTATTGCATGGGGTAAACAATTTTCACTCATTTGATCAGGGTGACAAGCTTGGAAAAGAAGAAGTAGAAGTTAAAGGATTTGTGGATTTGAAGTCATATCCTTCTCAACCCCAAGAGAATGATATGCCACGAGCCTTGCCCTAGCTTATTTTTTTTAATTGTTTATTTAGGACTTTGACTTATTTACAGTTTGGCAATTATGTTTGCCTATTTAGTCTAGGGTTAGGGTTTTGTTTTAGAATTGAAGAATAGAGAATTCTCTCTAGTGGATTCTTGGGATTTACCTCTTGGATCACTACCTTATCATTCATGAGTAGTGGGCTTGATTGGTGGTTTAGTAGAATCTTCGTTGAACCTTTTTTGGGTTAGAATGAGTGCGACTTTTCATATTTTCACCCCTATTTCTATTTCTTTCTTTTAGTTTCTTTATTTCATAGTTTCTTCACATTGGAACATGGATTGAACTTATTGTGAAGTTATGGAATCTTCCAAACTATCAAGTTGGAGAGTTTTCTTTGTTGGAGATCGCCTTGGAGTAGAAAGCTATGATTTTTATGTAGTTTCTAATTGACTGCACCAGTTTTGCCATATCTTGATCGTCCTCTAGAATGTTCCCACAAATTTTGGAGGGTTTTCATCACTCATCCTTTGAGATGGTATCAAAATGTTTCACGAAAATTCATTCATTAGAGTTGTTTTTGTTGCTGTAAAAGTTTTTCTAAATAATTTAAGAAAGTCTGAACCATGGTCATCCTCAACATTTTTGAAACAATACCGTTAGTGCATCAATTGGTATCAGAGTCTGTTTCAATTCTACTAGCTTTTTACTTGTGACTTTTTCTCTATTCTACATATGACTAGAAGTTGTTTTTATGCTGAGGAGGATTACATTGCGTAAGAGGCAGACTTAAACACTTCTATTATGTCTTTTAGAGGTGAAAATTTGGAAGATGATTATATAGAATGGGAAGAAAAGGTTGACGATATTTTTTCAAGTTGCTATTTTTCAGATAAGGCCAAAGTGAAACTAGTTTCTTTGAGACTCACGGGACAAACTTCATTATGGTGGAAAAGCTTGAATGTTAATAGAAGACGAGATGGAGATGAAGCTATAAACACTTGGGACATGATGAAAAGATTCATGAGAAGGAGATATGCCCCAAAGTGCTTGCTCTTTGTAAATATTTTCCATGAAGGTGATCAATCGTTAACTCCCTAGATTGACCACATTCCCTCATAAACTCCATCTCTTCATTTTGCACTAACAGTGGTTGAACATCATATGAACACCATGACAACACTCTTGCTAATTCTTCCAACATGTAGACAATTTACACCTCTAAATAAAACTAACACCATTATAATTCCAATATAATATTAACATCATCATTATTCTTAATGATATAAATGACTCAGGAAATTACAATTCACTATGTCCAAATACCATATTACACTTCATTGAAGTTTTTCATATAGATAAATTTTTTGGATATTACATCCTTCCCTCCTTAATAAAATTTTGCCCTCAAAATTCAGCTAATGAAATAACTCTGGATACTTTGCCTCCATGTCTTCCTTTCGTTCCCACGTAGCTTCCTCGGTTGAATGATTTTGCCATAACACTTTAACTAGCGGAATCCATTTGTGTTGAAGTTTCTTAATCCCTGAATCCAGAATTTGAACTAGTTTTTCTTCGTAGCTTAAGCTTGGTTGAACTTCCACATCTTCATGAGGTATCATTTGGATTGAATTCTCAAGGCATTTATTTGGCATGGACACATGAAATACATTATGAATTCCTTCTATAGATGTTGGCAATTGTAATTGATAAGTCATTTTTCTTATTCTTTTCATGATCAGAAACAGACCAATGTACCTTGGACTTAATTTTCCTTTCTTACCGAAACGCATAACTCCTTTAAACGGTGATATCTTGAGAAATACTAAGACCCCTTCATCAAATTCCAAATCCCGATGATGATGATCTGCATAGCTTTTCTAACAACTTTGAGCAGACAACATTCTTTGACGAATAATAGCGATCGATTTGGCAGTTTGCTGCACAATATCAAGTCCATAAAGTTCTACTCCTGCAACCTCATCCTAATGCAATAGAGATCGACACTTTCTGCCATATAAGGCCTAATTAGGTGCCATCCAAATTGTAGTTTTAAAGCTATTGTTGTAAACAAATTCCATTAAATGTAGCATCTTTCCCCATCTTACTTGAAATTCTAACACGCAAGCTCGCAACATATCTTCCAACATTTGAATTGTTCACTCGGTTTGAGCATTTGTTTGTGGGTGAAAAGTAGTGCTAAACTTTAATTTGGTGTCAATTGCCTTGTTTAAACCTTTCCAAAATGCAGAGGTTAATCTCGAGGCCCAATCTAATACAATTGAAATCGGTATTCCGTGTAACTGTACAATCTCTTTAATATACAATTCCACAAACTAGTTCATCTAATAAGTCATCTTTATAGGTAAGAAATGAGCAACTTTTGTCAATCAATCAATAATCACCCAAATTACATCATACCCTTTGATAGTCTTAGGCAATCATATGACGAAGTCGATGGTGCTATGCTCCCACTTCTATTCCAGTATAGGTAAAGATTGCAATATTCATCCTGGCCTTTGATGATCTGCTTTCACTTGCTGGTATACTTGACACAATGCCACATATTAACCAATATAAACTTTCATTCCTGGTCATCAATAATGCAATCTGAGATCTTTATACATTTTATTACATCTGAGATGAATAGAAAAGCCTGAGGAATTAACTTCTCTTAATATCTCTAATCGAAACTATGACCTTTCTTGAACATACTATCTATTTTTAAATTTTACAATTCCATTGCTAGACATGGAATAATCCCCATATTTCTCAACAGTTGAGTTCAATTTAATATCTTCGCATTGCTTGTCTTCTTATTGAGCCTCTTTGATGTTTTCTAGTACTGTAGGCTTCAATGTCAGTGTTGATAATATAGCAGTTAGTCATAAAGGCATCAACTATACATCTCACTCCTAAACATCTTTACGAAGTCCTATTGGCATTTCATCTATAGCATATTCTTAGACACAACTTTTCTGCTTAGTGCATCCACCACCAAGTTTGCCTTTCCAGGATGATACTTAATCTCACAATCGTAATCCTTTATGAATTCTAACCACCACCGCTACCTCATATTCAATTCTTTTAGAGTAAAAATGTATTTAAGACTTTTGTGATCTGTAAAAATCTCATATCGCTGTTTGTACAAATAATGTCTCTATATTTTAAGTGCAAACACCACTATGGCAAGTTCTAGACCATGTGTGGGATAATTAGTCTAATATAGTTTTGGCTGTCTTGAAGCGTATGTAATTACTTTTCTGTTTTGCATAAGCACATCACCCAAGCCGTTTTTGGACACATCACAATAAATACAATAATTGTCTTCTTCCACTGGTAGGGCCAAAACGGGTGCTATAGTTAATTGATGCTTCAACTCTTGAAAACTTTTCTCACACTTGCTTGTCCACCAAAATCGTATGTTTTTCCTTGTTAAACCAATCAGAGGTAATGCAATCTTGGAAAATCCATTTATAAAATGTCAGTAATAGCTTGCTAACCCAAGGAAACTTCTTACTTCCTCCATATTTTTTTGTTGCACCCAATCAGTAACCGCCTAGATTTTAGCTTGATCCACTTCAATACTGTCCATGGAAATTACATGACCGAGAAAATTGACTTTATTCACCCAAAATTCACATTTTGAAAACTTTGCTTACAATTGATGATTTGCAAAGACAGACAAAGAGATCATCCAATTTTCCCGGTGCTCCTCTTCTGTACACGAATAAATCAAAATATCATCGATGAAGACAATAATAAACTTATCCAGATACTCCTTAAAAATTTGATTCATCAAGTCCATGAATGCCACTGAAGCATTGGTTAACCCAAACGATGTTACTAAAAATTCATAATGCCTGTATCTGGTTCTGAATGTCGTATTTGGAATATCATCTAACTTAACTTTTAATGATAATATCCTGATCAGAGATCGATTTTTAAAAAGACATAAGCACCTTGCAACTAGTCAAATAAATCATCAATTCTGGGCAAGAGATATCTATTCTTGATCGTTACTTTATTCAGTTGACGATAGTCGATACACATCCTCATTGACCCATCCTTTTTCTTTACAAATAGAACTAACACTCCCCAGGGTGAAACGTTAGGGTGTATAAACCCCTTGCTAATTAATTCTTCAAGCTGGATTTTTAACTCTCGTAACTCAGCTGACGCCATCCTATATGATTTTTTGGAAATAGGCTTAAGGCCAGGATATAGATCAATCACGAACTCAATCTCTCTATTTGGCGGCAACCCTAGAGATCATCCAGAAAGACTCCCAGAAAGTTTTGGAACAACAAAAATTTCTTCTAGCTTTGCTTTTGATACTACGTTGTGTCCATCATATTCATAAAAAATCATTGACACTCATTTTTCAATAATCGGTCTGCCTTAAGTGCAAAAATTATTGCTACTTTGCCTTTCTCCTTTACTCCATGAAATATGTGTTATTCACCACCAAGAGGGCAAAAGTAGACTTTTCTCTTTCTACAATTAATAATTGCATGATGCTGGAGTAACCAGTGCATACCCAGAATGATATCATATCCTTTCATATCCATGACAATTAGACCATCATGAAATATGCGGTTGTTTATTCTAACTGCATATGCTTTTAGAATACCACTAGTAATCAAGCAATCACCAGATGGTAAAAGTACTCTATACTCACTCTTTACCAGAATATATTTTTATGCAGAATCTAGACGAAATAAAAGAATGAGTAGCTCCAAAATCAAGTTGTAATACCCAGAATTAGGTTGGGACTAAGAACAATAATGATTATGAATTTTGGAGATTTAGGGATGATTTTATTATGTAGTATATTACCCCAATTTTTTGTAAAGAAATTAAGTAAGGTTAATTGAGAAATTAATTGGGTATAATAGAATTATTTGGATGATTATTGAAGATTTATTTGATGGGGATATTAAAATTGGTTAAGTGGGAATTTTGGTTAAGGATTAAAATATAAATTGTTGAGGAAAGTGTTAAGTGGCGTTTTTGGTCGACTATGGATAAATCAGTCAACTAGATGGTTGACTGCTAAATGTTACAGATTGCTCATAGGTTTTTCAGTTGACGAAGTAGTCAAGGACGTAGCCGAGTAGCTTGACCAAAATGTATCATAGATTACATGTTGGTTTTTTGGTCAAGTGATTGGTCGATGGATCTGTTGAGGATACTTGACCAAAACTGAAGAAAACAAGGCAGTGGCAAAGCAGCAGATGATAGACCGGTTGATAGAAAGGAGAGAGAGTGGTTTACATGGGATGTCAACTGGGAATTACCGATCGATTGGTACGTCAACTAGTCCCACGTCAAAAAGAAAGAGTCTAGGTTTTTATGTTGCAGCGGCTGACAGCCCGTGCGATTGGGAATTTTGCCATGGGGATTAGCGGTCGACAATATATCGATCGCTCCCACGTAAAAATATGAAGATTGGTTTTTTAAACATGCTCCGGTTGAGTTTACTCGATCGTCCACTCGACTGAAATCCATATAAATTGCAGCAAATGTATAATTTTGAGACGAACATTTTCTAATGTTTCCCCACGAGGCCCTCCCTTTATAGATGGCTATACTAGAGAAGTGGTAGGGAGAATTATGAGGATTGTAGGAGGTGTATATTTAACACCTTCGGTGAAATGGAAATACAGAGTGAGAGAGGGAATGAAAGCCGAGTGCTCTAGTGAGATAAAAATATAGAGAGAAAGTGAGGGAGAGCCTCTGCGAGTAGAAGAAGGCCATGATAAAATAAAGAAGAGGGAAAAGAGAGAGAGAGAGAGAGAGAGAGAGAGAGAGAGAGAGAGGAAGTTCTTTCTGGAGAAGGGAGAAAGTGGTCGAGAAGAAGAAAAGGAAAAGAAAAAAAAGAAGAATAAGAGGAAGGAAAAAGGGATGGAAGCTCCCTGCTTCTTGGGTGATCTGTTCTTGGGTGCTCATCTTTTGGTATGAAGGATTTCTTCTCTTCTATTTATGGATTTTATGTGAAAGTAGTAGAAGATAAATGATGAGTTTCCTTTCCTTGGGTTACTGCTTTGAAGATTAGCGGAAGTTATGCTCTGTTAATTGACGTTAGTTTTGGATGAGATAATGCTCTCTATTTATTCTTTACTATTGTTAATGGCATGTTAGAATGTTCGGCATTATTATGGTTTTTTTTTGTGTTTATTGAAATAATAAGTAGAAGATAAAGTGTGAGAATTATTAATGATGTGGTTTATGATGATTTATACTTTGTATTGGTTGGGATTGTTCTCTATTTGGTTAAGATTGGTAAAGCTCCACTATTGGTTAGTTGTTCTATATTTTTGGATATTGTTATTGGATGATGAGAAACGTGCATGCTCTGTTAAATTAGTATTAATGGATAATGTTGACGGAAATAAATGGATAGAAACTGTTAAGTGTCAATGTTGGATTTGGGTTAAGAGTTCTATTAAGTAATGAATAAGGAATGTGTTGAGAATAATGGGCTTTGATTTTAATGATTAAATGTTATTTATTGTGATGGTATTGTTAAGGTTAAATTGGAGTGCTACACACTCTACGAAAGCAAGGTAAGTTGATATTGTATGTGTTTTGGTCTTCGGGCAATACATCACAAGAATTAGGAAATGTATGTTGACTGTTTACTACTTTCATAGATTTTTAAGTTAGGTTGTGATCATGTCCTGAGAATTGTATTGATATTTGCTGCGTGTTTATTAAAAATAAATTCTTTTAATGATGTGTTTATCAATTTTAAGTTTAAGGATAATGATCATGAGATTAAGCATGTTTTGAAGCCTATATGGAGGAGATTGAACTATATGTATTCACGAGCATGACCCTCATCATGGTTTTTAAAACGATACAAAAATGATTTTCATGCACAGTTTTGAAAAGGAAATGGAAAATAGAATGAAATATGAATAAATGTAAAGTAAATAATCAAGTAAAGTCAAGTAAAGAGGTTGGACCGGTATGTAAAGCCCGACAACCAAAGCATGTAAAGATAACGGTTTTTGTGGACTGGTAAGTAATGCTCGACACATAAACGAAAGATAATAGTTTTTGTGGACCAGTAAGTAATGCCCAACACAAAAATGAAAGATAACGTTTTTTTGGACTAGTAAGTAATGCCCAGCACATAAGTCAAAGATAATAGTTTTTGTGGACCGGTAAGTAATGCCAAACATAGAAACGAAAGATAACGGTTTTTGTAGACTGATAAGTAATGCCTGACACAGAAACGAAAAATAATGGTTATTGTGGACTAGTAAGTAATGATCGACACAGAAAAGAAAGAAAGGAATATAAAAGTAAAGATCAAGAAAATGGAAAAGGAAATGGAAACGGAAACGAAAACAGAAACAAAAACAGAAACAAAAAAGAGACTAAAACATAAAATATAAAGGAAAATGAAAATGGATAACTGCATATGGTTTTTAAAAGCTGCATAGTATGTACATTTCATTTTTATTTTATGTCGTTTACTGAGCGTTAGGTTCATTAATTAAGTCTTATGATGTAGGTCCGTATGAGAATGGGAGAAAACGTTAAGGAGCAGTTGATGAAGGATTTGCATGCACGGATCTTGTGGCTGGCTAGGCTAATAGATGTAAAAGAAATGGTTTGTAAAAAATTTGTAAATGTATTTAAATTGAAAAAGAAAAGAAGTTATTTATCGTATTCTAAAACAATTTGTTTATTCATTAAGTCTTCCGTTGTGTTTTAGAAAAGGTTTTTAGAAAAGAATTCTATTTATCGTTGCAAAAGGATTTTTATAATGAAAAGTTTTCCACTGTATTTATAAAAGAAAAGTTTAAAAAAATTTTCATTTTTAAATATAAGAAAAATCGGGTCGTTACACAAATAATAAATAAGCAGCTAAGTCGTTAACATAAATTGTACCTAACATGGTTAGAGAAACAATTCACTTGTATGCAAGATTCAAATGCAATAAAAGAGTGAGTTTGTCACATCCCATTTTTCGAACATTTTAAAACATTATGATTTCAACTATTGCATCCAATTGATCAAAGCCATAAATGGACAGAGAAAATTATCATAGCATTATTTTTACTAATAATTTCCAAGGCAGTAAACTAAACTAGAGTGAAATCCCAATAACAGAATACTACTCTAACTATAATCATCTAGCAAAATACATAATGAACAAAACAATGCCCAATTAACTTAAAGACATGACAAATATATCTGGATAGCATATCAATCTCTACATCCATCCACAAACAGAACAATCGCAACAAGGTCTATCAACAAACGACACAGAAAATTCCTAATTCTTGCGATGTAGGCCACCTTTGGCAAAACACACACATATCTCTTACCTTTTTTTTTTCACAAAAATCCTCTCCTTGAAGCTCCTATCGCACACCCGTTCAGCAATAACAATTCCCTCTTGAAACTTCTCCCGCACAACCTCACAGTAGCACCTCGAAACAGAAGAAAGCTATTGAGAACACCAAAATATTTCCCTATTTTTCTTTTGCCAAATTCCAATATAATATGCCTATAAACATTTAGGGAGAGGCAACAAGTCACGACAGTTCGTTTCCCATATGCCACTTCGTTTTTCTAGATGACGGTTAGAACATTTTTAGGTGATTCTTTATATTCTGGTCGATCACCGTCTTCACATGATCAACCAAAAATCTAGTCATAATCTGTTGTGGCCATGATCTACCATGATCCCCTGATGATCAACTGCAAATCTGCTTCTTCAAAAAAACCAGTTCACCCTCTAGTGGATGATTGACTGCTTGCAAAACGGCAGCTCTCTGTATAAATTTTTCTTTGGAACTGGTCGATCACCTCCTTCAGCTGATCGACCGCTTCCAAATTCCTTGCAATCTGTAATAGTTTGTAATGTTCATGACCGACCGCCCTTCTTGTCTCGATCGATCGCAAATCTCATTTCTTCATAATACCAATTCAAACCTGGTTGATCATTAACTCGCATGCATGAACAACTGCTTAACCCTATTGAATATGTAATATTTTTCTATGATCGATCAACCAAAACCTTTAATTGATCGACCACTCGCTTGCTCCCTCACTAAATTAACAATTTCTAAACCACCATTCACTAATTCAATATCATAACCACTTAACATAACTCTAGTTATCCTCAAATCATCTCTTAGATTTGATGCTTAACATTAAGAAAATCTGGGCCACCTTCTCTGATTTCGATATAATGAGAAGACCCTTGGTGCCAACTTCTCTGATTCTTTAGTCAAGGTTGGACAAACTCTAGTGAAATGTAACATCCCGATATTTTAAGTTGGATAATTATCGGAATATTACCAAGGGCGTTTGGAGCGTTAAGCCTAAGAGTGGTTTCAGTAACGTTTTTCCCCGTATACGTGATGTAATCAAAGTGTTGGAGTTATGAGGATGTTGCATCGCGTATCTATATGTGTCATTTTGTGACGTGTATTGTGGGGGGAATGTTGTGGTGTAAGAGTTAAGTGTGGAAAGATGAAGAAAGTGGGAATTTTGGGTGTTAGGACGAGTCTCCGAATGATGCAAACGAGAAGAATGGCGTTCGCATCGAATCTGTTCAAGTCTAGACAGTTTTGGACGACACGTTGCTGACGATGCGGAAGAGAAGAATGGCATCCACATTGAATTTGTTCCAACACTGGGAACTTTCAGACAATGGTTGTGGACGATGCGGACGAGAAGAATGGCGTCCACATCGACTCTGTACTACTCTGGAGTCTTTAGGATGACTGCAGACAACTGCGGACGCAGGGAGGAATCATCCTATTTGAATTTGTCCAATTCCTAGACACATTTGGACACCTGTGTGGATGACATGGATTCTGTCTGGCGTCTGAAACTGGCCTGCGGACGGTACAGAAAAAGGAGTAAGAACGCCAATTTTCATCCGAACTTTGGTTTTACTAAGGAAAAATCTGGTCTTGCGAACAAATGCGGACGCAAAGATACCGTCCGCATCTGTTCAAATTGCGGCAGATTAGCGACAGTACTGATTTAAAAATAGAACGAAAACGACACTGGACGAATAAGGAAGCGGCTCCACGACATGAAATCGCACGTCTCAAGCGACCAACATTGATTTGCTCACTGCCACTCCTGCTGGACGTACGGGGTGTCTCCCAGGTGAGTCCTTTAAGCCCTAGCTCCTTCGCCCTTCTCCTCCAATTTTTTTTCCTGGGTTTGATTACGTCTTGGAGGGCTGAAGGAGAGTTCTGTGTGAGAATTATAGGGGGCTGCTGTTAGAAGTCAGGTCATCAAAGAGAAGGTAAGGATATGGGTTGTCTTGGCCATTTGGAGGCCCTACACCCAAGTAAAGTGTGTGTGAGTGGTTGTTGTGCTGTAGAGATTTTGTAGTTTTATGGTTGCCTTTAAGTTTTGCTGTGTAGTTGTTTGCTGCGCATCATTTGTTGCCTCAAATCTTTCACTTCCCTTTTGATGTTCTGCTGGATGTTGTGTTTTTATTGTATCAGATGCTTATAACCATGCAAAAATGTTAGTTAAGCTTGAATGAATCCAAGGAAGGATGCCTAAAAATGGATGGGTAGTATGAATGAATGACTAATGGGTGTCTATGGTTGGTATTAATGGTGATTTAATTTCCATAGCTTGCAAGTATGGATTATTCGTTATATGTTCACCATTTCATTTAATATAGTGTTTGTTGACGTTGTAGACATCCAAAAAGCATGGCTATAACTGTTTCATTGTTGCTATTCTTGTTGTTATCTTTATCATCTAGAAGCATGTTTTAGCTATTTGTGTTTGATATCGATTACTACCGATTTTGATTATTGAAGAGCATGTCATTCGTTATGTTATTCACTAATAATTACTGCTACTTATAGTCGTTGAGAAGCACATTTTGCCTTCTGTTCTCAATAGTTCTTGCTGCTGTATAATATTACCATGAAGCCCATTTTACTGCCTTCATTCGATCTATGTTTACTGCTATATGTTATAGATTAAAAAGCATGATTTCCATACTTTGTTTTGTCATCATTACTGCCATTTAATTACCATTAGGAAGTATGACTCATGAGCATAATTCATTGTTTTACTCGTTATTAAATTCTACTACATTAGCCAAATAAAAGTACGTGTAGTCTTCATTATTGCTATTTTGTTTAGTTGATAAAAAGCATATTTTCGCTACTTCATTTTGATATTTCTCATTGTTGTATTACTAATTTAGAAGCATGTCCATTATTCCACTTCGTTATTGAAAATGTTGTTGTTTATCTTGGATTTAGAAGCATGTTTCGCTGCTCGTTCAATTTGATAACCATTACAATCATTAATGGATCAAAAAGCATGCTTCGTTGTTTAATTTGATAATGCTCGTTGTCGTTTTTTGTTGTTCAAAAGCATGTCCCGTAACGTTATGTAGTTGTATATCACTGCTGTTTTATTGGTCGATCGAACACATGATTAGTAATGACTCTTTACTGCATTAATTGTTGCTTAAGAGCATGATTACTCGTTCGTTTCTGCTGCCATACTCATCGTTTAAAAGCATGCCACTGTGTTCTAGTTTTCACTGCTTTACAAATGCTTATTTTCATTTTCGAAGCATGCCTTGTTGTCTAATGCTTGCTGCTGTACATGATCAACGAAATGCATGTTCACTGCTCTATCTCGATGCTTTACTACTGTAGATAATCAGTAATATGCTCGTTCGTTGTTCTGTTCTCTATATTTTGCTGCTATACTCATAACTGTCAATTGGCACGTTTCGCTGTCCACCTTGAGATTTTATTGCTATTCATTACCTCTTTAAGAAGCTTGTTTTCGCTAATTCATTCGTTGTTATAATCCATAATCATACGCTGCCCAGTTTTGTTTAATAGCATAACTTCGTTAATAGCGTGATTTCGTTTGCTTTGTTTAATAACAAGATTTCGTTAATAGTCTGTTATTCACTCTATTTAGTTTTGATGATGAAGCATGCCATTGAATTCCATCGTTTCTTATGCATAGTTAAATTGTGTGAGTTGGATAATTATGCTTACTTAGTTTCAACTTAGTCGTTGGCACGATATCATAGTATTCTATTTCTTGCTTCCCTTATATGTTACATTTTGCTATTTTATTGTGAATTCTCAAGTATTGTTGTTTGGCATCCCTACATATGTGCTAGGCAAAGTAGAAGTGTCCTCATACATTTACGATAATAGGAACAACTAGGGGGTACCACTTTGGGAGGGTACCTATACACTTTGAGTGAGGAAAAGACATAAAAGAAAACGAAGAAGAAAGAAGGGAGTTAGGGGATGAGGGGGCAAGTACGGATTAGTTAGGTAGACAGGGATTAAGAAATGACGTTACCTTTCCTTTGTCGGGATTACGAGACTATCTACCCTAAGTAACTAACGCCGACAAAGATCTACTCTCCCGCCATGGGTTCTTCCAATTTCCAGCTCAATGCACAAGTAACGAACGAAAATACGTAAGAAAAGAATTGGTTTGGTGGCCCCCATTCCAAAAGAACCTAAAAAGAGTGTCATACGCATTTGTTTTCCCCCATTTCCTTACTGGGTGAAAGCTCACGTCCTTGTTTGTGGTGTAGGTACATCGATGAACAGATAACAAGTGGATGATAAACACATAATAAAGCAGGGATGGATAATTTTGCAGCACGAGACTCGAGCTGGCCAGGCTAAGGGTAAAAGGAAAAACGGTTGTACAAATGTTAAGTTTTACTAAATTGTATTCAATTGTCTAGTTCTTCTCTAACGATTTAAATACGCTTCTGCCATGTGTCACAATGATTTACAAGGGTTTTTGTATTTACGCCTCCGCAAGATTTTAAACAGATGATTTTATTTTATTATTTAAGCTTCCGCACATTCTATCAAAGAGTTTTCATAACGAGTTTTAAGAAAAGAGTTAGTAGCGATCCGGTTAGACACACTCTGGTACATTTTGTTTTAAAAAGAAAGAAATTTCAAATTTTAACGCATTTTCAAGGATTTACAAAAATCCGGGTCGTTACATGACATGTCCTAGCTTTCCGCACTTATAACATAATCTTGAACCTACTTTGAATTCTCTATAATGATTCTTTTTACATTTTAGACATTGATTAGGTTGGTTTGTTCTAACATTGGATGAAGTAGCAACTGTTTCATTCATAATGCGTTTGTCTTTCTTTTGTTGCTCTTCATTCTCTTATGGCCATTTTATCCGTTTTCTCACAGATGGTCCACCCCTTTGCTGTTGATTCTATTTATTCTTCTAGAACCTCTGATTTATCTCCCACTACCTAGCCACCATTAATTTCGCATCCTCAACCTCTATTGCATTGGAGACAATCTTCGTATATGGAACATCTTGACTGCCAAAGATCTTAACTCCTCTGAAAATTTCCACTTTCAGCCCTTGAACGAATTGATGGACCTTATGTTCATTACTTGCCCAAGTGCGATGCAAATCGATACAAGACTTGAACTTTCGTATATATTCCGATACAGTCCCGATGATGTAACTGTAGAACCTCAACCAATTTCTTCGTCCGAATCATGTGGTTAAAATATTTCTCATAAAATACGTCCATGAATTATTCCCATGTTAAGGTTAGAACATCCATTGCTGCCTTGATAGAATCCCATGAGAATCTTATATCTTGAATTAGTGGATATACAACACATTAAACTTTCTCAGTCTCTCTAATATTCATGTAATGCAACATGTCTTCTAGAGACTGTATGCACTCCTCGGCTCCCATGACATCAACAATATTTTCGTCAAAGCATGGAGGCTTAAGTTTCCTGAATTTTTCCCAACTAGCCTCCTAAGGAACCACCACTTGATGTTGATTCCCATTCTTTCTTTCTATAATATGCTCCATATACTGAAACTATCGGTCCACTATAATAGTCAGACAACCAAGTGCTTCATTGCTATCATCCCTATGAATAACATCTTCTTGGCCAATAGCATTCTCTTGGCTGACAGCTTCGTTCCTCACATTATTAGCTTGTATGTTTCCTCTAATTCCCCTCGCCATTCTATTATCCTACAACAATTTTATTTTGTGAAACAATAATTTAAACAAAGCAATTTAACTAATAAAATTAAACTTACAATCGAAAGAAGTATTCCATGATAAGTCTTGCGTTACCAGCAGTGTACAATATTGCATTTGACCTGGTTATGCCCTGATACCATATTGTAACATCCCGTATTTCATTTACCTTTACGTTAGCCATATAAAATTTTCTTTTTAAATTTATTTAAGAACATGTGAAGGGAAAAGCAGAGTGAACAAAAGTGGAAGTTTTTATAAATATTAAAATATACAATCACCACTTTAAAACTATTTAAATTAACACCATTAACATACTTTAAAACTAAATTGTTTAAAAAATTTACCACACTTAAAATTCTTAAAGTCCTTGAAATACTTTAACACACTTTATTTCATTTCGTGAGCTATAACCTCAAAGGTCAAAATGCACCGAGCAACACAAGCGCTCATTGTGTCATACTTCTTCCATGTACACTTTAATGGGATCACAATCATCACCTATATCACAAGAGAAACTATGACCCTAAAACTCAGCAAGAGATAGGTTGAAATGCTATGCTCAATGTATGCTTATCCAGTTTGTCTCAGAAAAGAATCTATCCTTTTGTAATATCCCAAATCTTCGTTGAGTTGAAGAAATAGCTTATGTGATAACTTTGGAAATGATAGGAGCTGAGTTGGACAAGTAAAGATATTGGTAAAGAGAAATACATTTGGAATAAGTGAATTATGATACCTCGTTATGTTCATAGTTAGGTTATAAGAAGGATTGAAGTTAATTTGAGAATTTTACGATGATACTTGAAGTTATATTGGATGATATCAATTGGATTGATAGTAAGTGGAGGTAGTAAGAGAAAAATATATTTGGACACAATTGGATATTGTAAGGTTGAAGATATAGGATTTATAATATTTTAGGAAATACTGGATTTAATGAAGGATAATGTGAAGGAGGAATGGTGAAAGATATAATATAGGTTGCGGTTTGGATGTTTAGAAAAGTGAATTATAGATGATTATGGATAATCGTGTATATATATATATATAGGTGTATACATAGATAGGTGTCACAGGAAATAAAATGGAGAGTTAATCGAAAACATGCTATTGGAGTCAGTGGCTGATTGGGGCGGTTGATTAACGAGGTGTTTATCGATAGGCATGCAGATAGACAAATTTGGAAAGATTGTTGGCAGTTGATCGCCTAGTGAGGAGAATGTCCCCCTCGATCATCTACCCATTTATGAAGGCATCTGGGGAGTTTTAAACGCCGAGAGATGAATCGAGTCGTTGTCTGGAACGTCTGGAAATAGAAGGGATGACGTTATATGCATTTCAACATCAATGGGATGCTTGTTAATGATAACACATTGCTGGAAACTTTTGGAGATAGCATTGAACGAGTCTGGACATTGAAGGGTTGATAATCATTGATGAGCTATGTCTCTTGGCTTTCTGTCTTCACTGATGGATGCTGAAGAGTCTGTGGTTGCCTATAAATAGAAGGGAGTGGCAAGGTGAGTTCACAAAGAAGAACTGTGGGCTTACTCTGCCAATATTTGGAGACGTGAGTGTGTGAGAGATATCACAAAGACCTGAAGCTATGTAATGTTGTGAGAGAAAGAGTCTGAGTACCGTGAGAAAGAGCTATGAAAGTGGTGAGGTTTTATGAAGGAAAGTCTTTGGAAAAGTAAGGAAACCGTGAGGTTTTCTTGGTTATGGAGAAGAGGTTTTGAGGAGAGTACTTATGGTATGCATTAATTATTCTTGGATATTGCACAGCAAACACAAGTTATTGTTTATGTTTCGATTTGACTTCTGCATGAGATAAATATATAGAAATTGGTTGGTGATATTGGTTTCATCGCTGTTATGTGGGATAGTTGATTCTAGTTAGTTGTTAAGTGGTATTATTTCAATAATATTATTATTGATCATGACCGTGAGGAATTATTAGACTGTGGCATAAATGAGTAATGAGTCTTATTATGTGGGATTTTGAAGAAGGTAATTATTGTATGAAGGATTGTCATTGTTGGACATATTATTAAGCTATACCTTATTGGAATAAATTGTTAGGTTGAATTAAGGAGATATGTTGGTCTATGAACTGCTAGTAGTTAGGGTTGTTTATTGGGAGATATTTATTGATTGTCTCATGTTGTGAATAACTAGGCTTTGTGAAGAATCCTAAAGTGTTAACCCATTAATGCTAAGGACTTCAGGTACGTGGTACTGCATGTATTTTGTTCGAAAGGGTCTACATCATGAGAATTAGGGGGTGTTTATTGTTTGTTTAATTGATTGATATGAATTGAATGTTTATAGATTTAAGTTCAGTTCCTAGTTCCTTAGTTAGGACGGATCACATTTTAAGGATATGATCAAGAAACACGTTAGATAGAATTCTATGTGCACGGCAACATTATGACTTGGGATGCTGAAGTACACGAAAATAGAATATACGTAAACAGCTGTGATTTGGTTAGTTATGCTCGACACAGAAATCAAAGTATACGAAAATGAAATGAAAGTAATTAGTCATTTTTGTGGACCAGTTAGTTACGCCCAACACAGGAATCAAAGATAAGTAATAATTGTGGTCTGGTATGTCACGCCCGGCACAGATGTTTATGTGGTCGGGTTCGCTATGCCCGACACATAAACAGTAAAAGATTGGAAACAATATGAGACAATAGAATGAAATAGTAAGATATATAAATAGCTATTTTTGTGGACTGATTAGATACGCCCGACACAGAGACCAAAGATAAGTAAACCAACTGTGGTCTAGATAGTTATGCCAGACACAGATGTTTGTATGGTCTGATTTAATACGCCCGGAACATAAATAGATGGAATAACAGTAAAAGAAAGAAATGGTAAACAGATGTTTATGTGGTCTGGTTGGATATGCCCGACACATAAACAGATGAAAAGACAATAAAAGACATGAACTGTAACTGAGAAATGAAACAGAAAATCGTATGCGATGCTATAGAAATTGTATGTGAATTTCATGTGTTACGTTTATATCACGCACTGAGAATTAGACTCATAGTTAGGTCTCGTTGATGTAGGTAAGGAGCTGATGAATGGATAAAGCTGTTAAAGGACGAAGCTGATAGAGTATTGCTGTGTGGACGTTTGTACTGTTGGCGACACTGACCTTGGGTTATGGGTCACATAAATGAAATAAATGTATTTAAATATTTTAAAGGCTTTTAAGTGTTTTATAATTTCAAATAAATGTTTTACTTCTATTTTAAGTTAATGTGTTTAATTAAATAAATTAGTTTGTGGTATTTAAATGTAAAAGACTTCCATTGTATGTTTACTCTAAGTATTATATGATTGAGATTTCTATTGTATGTTACTTTGGTTTGCAATTATGCAAATGATTTAAAGAAAAGAAAAATTTTATACGAAAAAGGTTACGGGATGTTACACCTTTCTTCTTTCAATTTACTTTTCATTTGTCAGTCCAAACGTTGAACTCACCTCTCTTTCACCATTCTCCTCTTCCAGTCCCCTACACTTCGTGACTTAAGGCTAGCACTTATACTTCCCTCTCCCTCACCTACGACTACAGTATGCTCAAACATGCCGTCCACAATCAAATCCATCCATTCAAGCTTTCTCGAGCTATGAGCTACACCGCTCCATGGCCGAGTCAAATGTGTTCCATCTTGCTCCTTTTTTGTATCTATACTCATTTCCGATACGGATTTAGATCTTGTTCCCGTATCTGTTCCCGTTTCTGTCTCTGTTCCCGTTCCCGTTTCTGTCTTTGTTTCTGTTCCCGTTTTCGTTTCTATTCACGTTTCCATTTTCGTTCCCATTTCTATTTTTGTTCCAATTTCTGTTTTCATATCCATTTCCAAAAATCACTCTGGCAACTTTGTTTCTATTTTCGTTTCCATCTCCGTTCCCATTTCTGTTTCCGTATCCGTTTCTATTTCTGTCTCCGTCTTCGTTTCTATCTCTGTTTCCGTCTCCGTTTCTATTTCCATTGTTGTTCCAGTTTCTGCTCCCATCTTTGTTCCTGTACTTGTTCCAGGAGAAGCTTGATCGATTGAATCCGCTCTTGCTATATAGTTGTGCAGTCACGTTTTTGGTCACCCTGAATGAAACCAAATTGAGATGGAGAAAATGATGCAAGCCCAACATAAGTACTCTTACCACTTCGACTACCAATCCAACACTGCTCCACTTACGTCGGAAACTGCCATCAAATCCAAGTTGGTCGTATTACTAAACTAACCTTGAATATCTCGACCATATAGAAAATCTAATATAGCGCATTCTTAGCCGACTACCCTTCTCGTCCTTGTAGGAATTCACGTCCTCATCCTTAGCTTCCTCGTGACCCATAGGCTCCTCACTGAAGTTCATTCTTTACCTTCTAAATCCTTTTTCAGGTTAATACTAAGGGAACAACTAGTTTGTTAGTGGAATCCTACTTCTCTACTTCGAGTTTGTCTTAAGCGTTCACGCTTACTATCTGGTGGGTTAAATTAGCATTGGTTACTCAGGCGACTTCGATTAATTATCTAGTTTGTCTAACTCGATTCGGGATTTTCTTTTCACCTATTTTTTTTTTAGAAATTTGGGCAGAGCTCCTTTGTTTTTATGCTCCCCCAAAGCCAACATCCTGCATAAAATCCCAAACAATCACCAGAATAGTTCAATCATTCACCATCCATAATTCAAAATGCATCGGGGATCACCACTTTCAAAAGAAATTCAACGAACACATGGTTATTGCTAACCTACCAAGTTAACCAATCCCCTTGGCATTCATGCACAAAACACATACAACTCCCTTGGCTTATGGTTTACCCCCACCTATTACACTAAGGGAGGGAAACCCTCTCCCGTCTTACTTTCTCTCCTTTGGTCAAGATGGAGCACAGTCGAGCTGGATGCCCATACCAGTTGCACATGGGGCAGTGCCTTGGTCTTCTCTCCGAGCTATAGATGTTCTCGAATTCCTCCCACCAGTAGCTTCGCCTTGAACCTGACCGAGTTGTCTCAGAATGAGCTTCACCACACCGCGGGCATGGCTTCGCTTGTGGTGGTACGCTCATAGTCCCTTTAGTAGTATCATCAACACGCGCTTCCGATCCTTTTGCTGCTGGCCTTCCTCCAATGGCCTCTTGTATCTCCCGGAGCTCTATTCTCCTTCGTCTACTGGTAGTGATAGCGCGGTCTTCACATATCTTTCGTTAAAGGTCCTAAATCCTTTCACCAAAGCTATGAGGAATTCGTACTGGCTGTCCATGACGTCTGCCAATGGCTCCACTTTTTCCCACACGTCCTTCGTAGCCATGTTATCTCCCACTTCGCCCCTTGCTTCACTATCCATGTTATCTCCTAACCAAACATTTATAAAACTAAAATAAGGGATTCACGCATTAGTAGAATATTAGGAAGTATATTTACAGTGATGAAGAATTTCTCACGTCGAGGCTCGTACTGGCAGGCAGACTGTCTCTATTTTACTTAGACTGACTTTTATAAAAATCTTTTTACTCGAAAAAATGTACTAGAGCTCGTTTAAAAAATTAGGGCAAAACAACAAGGGAGCTATGGACTCGGTTTTAAAAACGATCAGAGCAGCTTACTAAGAAAATCATTTTTGAAACCTCTGCTCTGATACCAACTGTAACGACCTGGATTTTCGTAAATAGTTAAAATGCGTAAAAATTTGAAATTTCTTTCTTTAAAAAAAAAAAACGTATCAGAGTGGGCCTAACCGAACCGCTACTGACTCTTTTCTTAAAACTTGTTATGAAAATCTCTTTGATAAAATGTGCGGAAGCGTAAATAATAAAATATAACCATCTATTTAAAATCTTGCGTAAGCGTAAAGAAATAACTCTTGTAAATCATGACGGTAGCGTATTCTAAATCATTAAAAGAAGAAACTAGGCAATGAAGTACAATATAATGAAATTT
Organism: Begonia loranthoides; assembly: GCA_022433065.1. Taxonomy (NCBI): domain Eukaryota; kingdom Viridiplantae; phylum Streptophyta; class Magnoliopsida; order Cucurbitales; family Begoniaceae; genus Begonia; species Begonia loranthoides. The sequence continues at coordinate 23,236,546 of CM039468.1, read as the reverse complement.
AATGTGATTACAGTTATTTCTCGTTTTACCCTTAGCCTGGCCAACTCCGAATCTCGTCCATGCAAATCTTTCATCTCTGCTTTATTATTTGTTCGTTGTTCTTACTTTGTGCGTTTTGTTTATCTTTTCGTCATTGTACCTACACCACAAGTAAGGACATGAGCCTATGCCCAGTAAGGAAATGGATTAATACAATTATGCATATGATTATGTCACTCTTTTAGTTTCTTCAGATTGGGGGCCACCCTGTCCGCTTGTTTTCATTTGATTCGTTCGTTATTTACTCGTACTTCGAGCTGGAGATTGGGGGATTTCTTTTGTGATGGAATAGTGATCGTACCTAACCCTTTACTTGCAACTAGAACTCCCGTTCCCAGTAAGGGAGGGGCTTCGGATAGTTGCGGACTAGGGCCTCTACCCATCGCCCCCCCCAACTCCCTTTTCTTTTCTTTCGTTCATTTTACCATTTTTCCTTTCGATGCATGTGAGTACCGCCTCGAGGGGGTACTCCCTATTTTGTTTCTATTATATGGTGCATGGGGACCCTCCTAAATCGCTAACACATATAGGGAAAACAGTTTACAGTGATTCAAGGGAATTGGAAATCAAGAGACGAAATCTAAAACATGAAATTTTTGCACATTAACATTAATAAGAAGCAACAATTGAACACAGCATAACTGAGCATGTTTTCTAATGGCAACAAACAACAGTAAGTAATGCAGGAAAATGCTTCTCAAGCAGCTATAAATAATCTAACTCATGTAGAGGAACGTACTCCTTAATTGAAAGTAAACAGCAGTAAATATAACTAGACAACAATAATGTTGACTGGTGTGAAACAACGAAACATACTTCCTAAGAGACAATAATAATAATTATTATAATGGCGCGAAACGGAACATGCTTTTGGCAATTAAATTTCTACAGGATATATAATCACATCAGCAAATAGAGATTTAATGGAACAGTGAGATGTACATCTTAGATGATAATTAATAACAGCAAATAACAATGAAAACACTACATCATGCTCGTTGAGTGGTTAGCAATATAACAGAAATAAAAGTGCAATGGGCAGTGAAGCATGCTTAACAAACGATCGAACTGACAACGAATTACTTCGAATCTACACAACTAAGCATGCTGTTTTAACGAAATATTCAGCGGAACTTACAAACAATTAAACGGGTACTTATTGAACACAACAACAGAAAATAGAAGTCACTAATCATGCTTTTTTACAAATATTTAGCGGCTAGCACGGGGATACAAACGTTTAACATGTACGACGAGTAATAATCAAATGAGCATCAAAACATATGCTTAAAATGAATCAGCAAGGAAGATCAGCATCTAACCTACATAAACACCTAGGCAGGATTCAAATCAACTATAATATCAGCGAGTCACGAACAACAATATCTACTTCCAAATACAACAGTGAAAAGAGAGCGAGTCATGGAAAGAAAATGATAACCGAGATGGTAAGATTGCGGAGAACAATACAAAACATTCATGCTTCTATTCTAAACAGCAACGTTCGATGAAGGAAAGGAAAACCATAACACATGCCTCTACTATAAATTTTAATAACAAAGAAGACAATGTACAATATAATGTAAGCAACAGGGGAATGTACTAAAGCAAAACCATAGAAATACTCATTTCCAGTTCATTCTATCTCGGTTAATTTCTTCGTAGCATCCATTGAGCTTTATAGTCCTCATCACAAAATATAACTATAGAGAACTCTACTTAGCACCCAACACAATAACGTTCAATTTAATAACATGATAGGCATTTAGAGACAATACAAGAAGAGAAAACCAACAATTTGGCCTAAGAGCAACTAAAATCTACACCAGAGCAAAGCATTCATAAGATGGCAGAAACAATTTCAAGCTTAGAACCACAGGCAACCACAAACAACACAATATACTTGTGGTTAGGGCTTCCTCAAGCCAATGACTCCCCCACATCCTTACCTTCACTAACGTTTCCTATTTAGTCAACAACAACTTCCCCTTCTGTTTTCTCTCTTTACGCAGCAACTCCCCAGAAATCTTTGCGTCTACAGTCATCTGCAAGACCATTTTCCACTGGCAAAATCTGAGTCTTCAGATGAAAATTTACGTCCCCACCTTTGTCCGTACCATCCGCAGCACAGGTTTGGACGCCAAGAGTCGTCCGCATGTGTCGTTCGAATGTGTCAAAAAATTGGTCAGATTCTGCGGACGATGCTTCTCCTAGTCCGCGTGTGTCTGGATGCATCCGAATCTATCCAGGCTTGGACAGATTCATTGCGGACAAGATTAACCCTCATCCTCACGCGTTTGCTATTGTCCGAAAGTACCCATAACTAGAACATATTCGATGCGGACGAAGCGACTCGCGTTCGCATCGTCCGGAGCCTCGTTCGTAACATCATAGTGCAGTGCAGTGCAGTTGGGACGAGACAACGCTTCCTGAGTTGTCCTATACTCAAGGATAACGTGGCTAAGCACTTGCAGATGACACTTCCTCATCCGCAAGTCATCCGCATGCATCCGAAGAATAAAATTACCACTTTTCTCCACCATTCTCACACTTAACTCTTGCCCCATAACATTTCCTCCATAAATACGCTTCATGAAATGACACGTACAATCACGCCGCGTAATACCTCCGCATTCCCAATACTTTGTTCACATAGCGTATATGGGAAAAAAAATGTTGATGGAATTACTCTGACTTAACGCTCCAAGACGTCCTCGGTAACATACTGACAATTGTCCAACTTAAAAATTCGGGATGTTACAGGTATTAATTTGGAAGACTTAGGATGTGGGTCGTAGAAGTAAGGTTATCAATATGCAATTTTAATGATGGGTTATTTGTTGAATTGTGAAGGTATCAAAAAAGGAAAAGAAGGATAAAGATTGAGTGGTAATATGCGTTAAAGCTTAAAGGTGAGAAATTAAGTAGAGTCGTTGGCCTGTGGGAGCCCTACACCATTAGTAGTGTCTTTCCTTTAATTGTTTGGTTGCATTTCTACTATGTTGCTTTATGTATTATGCCTATATTGTTCGCACATTATTAATTTAATATCTAAGCATGTTTAGGATGTTAGCATATAGTTATTGTTTCCTTTGAATAGCCAAGAACGTCCACATTGTTATTGTTTTCTTTAAATTACTAAGCATGTCTATATCGTTATCGCTTTCTTCAAATTGCCAAGTATGCCTATGATATTATTGTTTCTTTCAAATCGCTAAGCATGACTACATTGTTATCACTTCTTTTAAATTAACAAGCATGCCTATATAGTATGTTAGTAGACTACCATATCTTATACTTTTATATTGTTGTGATGACTATTTTATGTCTCATACTTTTATACTGTTATGATTACTGCTTTCATTGACATGCATTACGATAATGTTTCTTATTGACATGCACCATGATAATAGAAACAAGTAGGAAGTGGCACCTCTGGGGTGGTACTCATATGCATTATGTGAGAAAAATGGATGAATGAAATGAATGGAAGAAAAGGAAAGGAAGCGAGGAGTTGGGGGATGGATGGGTAGTTCGGATCTCAGGTAGTCTGGACTAAGTCCCCTCCCTTGTCGGGAACGGGAGTAGCTACCCTAGGTGAACTAAGTCCCCTCCCTTGCTGTAGGATCGATATACGCCTATAGAGGGGGGGGGGGGGGGGGG
>CM039468.1:23160209-23227879 GCA_022433065.1 Begonia loranthoides | reverse complement strand
CCCTCAATATGGGTATTTTTGATAAATTTGAGTATAAATATAATGAATAAAAACATTGAATACATTATCAATAAAAACACAACTAACCAACTTATTATTTTCATTACATTAAACCATTTGGTCATCATCAAAATAAAACTAAGCCTAACAAAAAGGCTAACACTTGTCACTTTTTGAAAATACGTAAAAATTTGAGAAAATGTGTCAGAGTTCGCCTAATCTGGACCGCTACCAACCATTCCTTAAACTCGTTGTAAAAATCATTTGTGTAATAAAATGTAGAAGCGTTGAAAACAAATAGTTATTTAAAATGTTGTGAAAATAATCATCTGCGGAAGCGTAAATAATTGAATGGAATAAGCTAAATACTTAATTACAATTTAGAAAACTAAATTAAGTTACAACTTAATTACAATTTACTTCTCGTAGCCTGGCCAACCATAAGCTCGCGCATGCAAATCGCTCATCGACTACTTCTTCAGTTGCTCGAAGACTCTGTGCGTACTTGTGTACCTACACCGCAAGTAAGACGTGACCCTAAAGGCTTAGTAAGAAAATGAGTTTATGCACATGAAATGCCGCTCTTTAATTTTCTAGAATGGGTTCACCCTAAACCAATCCTTTAATTACGTATTTTAGGAATAGTTAGGTGTTTTAGGAATAGCTCGTATATGGAGCATGGAGTTTAGGGAATTCTATACTTTCTAATTAATTACATTAATTAATCTTATGATTCCGATAAGGGAATGGTAATTCTTTTCCTCACTCAAGGCGTATGATCACCCTGTGGTGATGTTCCTAATTGCTTCTAGCGATATGAGACTATCCTAAAAGCACATACAAAGAACTATTCTAACAACACATTTAGGCCTGGGCAAGAACCGACCAGAACCGAGAACCGACTCGGAACCGAGTCTCGGTTCCTTGTGGGTTCTGGTTCTCGGTTATGCTATGTTTGGTTTTTTGGTATCTCGGTTATTTGGTTCTGGTAGGGTTCGGTTCTCGGTTCCATGTGTGAAGAACCGAGAACCGATGGGTAAAGTAAGTCAGCAACTTACCCTAACCCTAAATTGCTCTCCCCGACCCCAATTGGGCGATTATCGAATCTGGCAGTTGGAGGGAGACTTGGAAGCTGGCGATAGGCGAGAGCTAGACACTGAGATCGGCGATTCGAAGCTGCGATGACGATTACAAAGGTACGATGACGACTGCTAGGGTGGGATGAACCTGAGTGACTGCGATTTGTGACGGTCACTGCGATCTACGATTTGTGACGGTCACTCCGATTTACGACTGCTAGGGTGGGACGAACCTGATTCTAGTATAGTTTCATTGCTTTGCTCCCTTGTTCGCTGTTCCGATTTATGATTGTGGTTTGATTGTTGATGTGGGACTAATTTGTGATGAACCCGAAGGCAACTTTTTGATCCTATTTCCGATTTCCGATATAGTTTCAGTGCTTTGCTCCCCCCTGTGATTGCATTTTACATTTTGCTGCAACATTTGTGAAATCAAAATGTATTTGTGGTGTGTGGTGTGTTTGATTACTGATTTGCATTTGAATTTTGCTCTAGGATGGAGTGTGTATTTAGGCAGGAAAACAGCAGGGGGGAGGAATCAAGAACCGCCAGTTTCGAGTTTAGGTCCGGTGCCCATCGGTTCTGGGTTTGGTACCGACTTCTCGGAACCGAGAACCGACTATTAGGTTCCGGACGGTCCGGAACTGGACCCGAAACCCAAAATGCCCACCCCTAAACACATTCAAGGAGTTAAGTAAAACCATAATGAACACAAAATGGCACGACGTTAACAAGTATTTCAACGGTAATTTAAATAAACAATGTATTAAAGATAACAACATGCTTGAGAAGTTTATAACATATATTCACTTACATAATTATGTTAATTAAGGCGTTTACATACTTGATTGATTAACATGCTCGGGAGTTCGTGATTTACACTAGTTATGATCACTCAATTTAGATAGCATGGTCAAGGGGTTTAGGCTAACACTAACTAATAGTAAAGAGACACACTAAATTGATTACATGCTTGGAATGCTAGTTAATTACAGATACATGCTTATTAATTAAGTTAATCTTAACATGCTAAATTAGTAAATTCATTGGCTGATCACCAACCAATTTATATCTATAAGGCAATCCAACTAATAATGCAAGCAGATCAATCAATAAAGCAACTAACAACTAAGGACAGAATTAACAGAGAGCTAACACAACTAATAATAAAGCAATAAATCTAACAACGATGGACATATTATAGAGTAACCAAGTCTACTAAATCGACTATAATTAGCAGCGAATGTTTAGCAAATTACGTGCAGTAAAACATGTTTTAAACATCTAAAAATGGCAACAGAACAACAATGAAATTGGCAAAACCAAACAGCAAACACGAGTGTTTTAATGACTAAATTACAGTAGCAAAAACTAGCTAAATGAAACAGCCAACATGTGCGTTTAATGACTAAATTACAGCAGTGAAAACTAGCAAAACGGAATAGCCAATACGTGCATTTAATGACAAAATTACAGCAGTGAAAACTAGCTAAACGGAACAGCCAATACATGCGTTTTAATGACTAATTTACAGCAGCAAAACCATCAAAATAAAATGATGAGATCATGCTATTAACTAGATAACGAACAACAGTGAGAATATTAACACAAAATGACGAAATCATGCTTTTAACTAAGTTGTAAACAACAACCAGAATATCAAAACGAAATGACGAAACCATGCTTTTGACTAGATAATAAAGAGCAGCACTTGATAGAGAACTAATGGATAACGAAACTAACAACATCACTTAATAGAGAACTTCTAGCCAGTTCCTCATAGAACCAACAATGCATTACTAACAACCACTAAACTAACGAATATCACAGAGAGCTAACAGTACATTAATAACTAAGCACTAAACTAACAAATATCACATAGAACTAAACAAACAAATATCACATGGCAATACAACAAACCAATAATAAAATGATAGAACTAGCAACAGGGAAATTATCACCTAGAAATCACCAGGACATTAGTAAAGTCTTACAATCAGATAAGGAAATTACACAACAAGCAACCAACTAACAACAAATTATTAACAGTGAGCTAAGAACAATATAATAACAGACTAAGTCTACAGAGCATTCACAAGTTTATAAAAAAACCTCCAGGATGTCAACCAATGCAGAAAACCTAAAAACTGAAACCATACAACCACAACTCAACAAAGGAATAGCAGCAGAAATCATCCAAAGAAAGACCAACAATACTCACACACCCATTACTTGCAGTGTAGGGCTTCCTCAAGCCAAGGACACACCCAAGTCCTTACCATTACTGAAGACATGAAGCAGAGACAACAACTCTTCAGCAAATCTAGCAACTCCAGTGAGGACAGCAGCAGCAGCAGCTCCTGGACTGCTTCAAGCTTCACGGTTCATCTCACACTTCACAGCTCCATCACACACTCACGTCTCCCTGCCACACTAGCTCTCTGGACCTCACTCAGCAGAAGGAAATTGTTGAAGAGTGAATTGCAGACGAAGATATTACCTGCAAGAAGGCACCCAAGCCATCCCCTGCCTCCCATCGCAACCCAGCCTCTCCGTCTTCAACAATTTACCAGAGAAGAGAGCTCACACTCTCTATTTCTTCCTTTTATCCAGCCCACGCCAGGATACCAAGTCCCCTGCAACCCTTCAGCATGCCCGACCGTCACTGCTAGAATCAGAGAGTGTCTCCCACGTTTTTGCTGTCATTTTCACATATTCAACCCACAGCAAACTGGACTGGCCTTTGAACCCGAGCCACGCCAACGCTCCCCCGAAGTCGCCAGCCCACGAGTTGCCGAGCTTTGACCATCTGCCATTGCCAACCCGCCGCCGTCGCTACCCCTCGTCGCAGCCAATTGGCCATCGTCGGCCACAGCAATCGCATCTTGACGCAGACCCGAAGTCGTACCACGCCAATCTCATCATCTTCCTGAGACTATACCGCGTCCTTTCATCGTCACCACACACCGGAATCATCCACACTGCCATCTCCCGTAGCTCGTCGCTTGCTGGAGCTCGCCATTCGTCACCAATCTCTCTCCTGCTCTGCCTCGTCCCTCTGTCCTCCCTCATCTCTCATCTGTGAAGAATGGTCAGTGGCCATTCTTTTTCTTGATTGAACTGGTTCATTAGTGAACCGGTTCAGTCACCTCCCTAAATAATTTTCCCCCAATTCCACAACTTCTCCTTTGAATTCTAATTACCCCTTAATTTAATTTATCTAATTTATTAAAATACCCCTCAATTGATTTAATTTAGCAAATTAAATTAAATTTATTCCTTAGCACGAAAATACCCCTAGACTTAACGCTCTTAATACGCCCTGTAATATCCCGATAATTAAAAATATCGAGGTGTTACACTAGGTGGTTAGAAGCCAACCGAGACTATACCTCCAATAGAGGTTCCTCCAATCTCTCGCTTGACGTACGAGTTATGAATGAAAGAATGAAAGAATGAAATGTAAAGAAAAGATTGGTATGGGGCGGAACCCATTCCAAAAGAATTAAAGAGAGGCATGATCATACTGTATATGTAATATCCCGAATCTTCGTTAAGCTGAAAGCATAGCTTAAGTGATAATTTTGGGGATGATAAGAGCTGAGTTGGACAAGTAAAGATATTGATAAAGAGAAATGTAATTGAAATAAGTGAATTATGATATCCCGTTAGGTTCATAGTTAGATTATGAGAAGGATTGAAGTCAATTGGAGATACTTAAAGTTATATTAGGCAATATCAATTGGATTGATAGTCAGTGGAGGTAGTAAGAGGAAATATATTTGGACGTATTTGGATATTGTAAGAGATAAGAGCTAGTTAATAATAAGGTTAAAGGTATAGAATTTATTGGAATTAACTTGGGTAATTTAAGACAATAGTCAAGTGAAACATATTTGGAAATTTAAGTTTGAATAGTTTGGAAGAGTGATTTATTAGGGATATAGGTATATATATAGATTAATGAGGAAATATATATGTATATTGTTTAGAATATGTATATTTGGAGAATAATATGGTGGATGATTGTTTGAAGGGGTGGTTGATCATTGTGGTTGATTGAGATCAACCGGTGTGATCAACCTGTAAACAAGAAAATGGGTATTGAAGGAGTGGTTCATCATTGTGGTTGATTGAGACCAACTAGTGTGATCAACTTGTAAACAAAATGGGTATTGATTATGGGTATTGAAAAGTGCGATTGATTGTGATCAAATTAACTTGTATTTATTAAAGAAGAGAAATAATGTATATATTCATGCGTGTCACATTAAGGAATAATGTGAATAAAATATAATTATGAAGGAATGAACTGTAGTCGATTGTTGCGGTCTTTCGGCATGGGGAGATCAACCGGCATTGATTGACCCAAATGAATATTGGCAGTTTTCTCAAGAAAATGCTTGGCAGTCGTTTACTATGGAGGAGATCTACCGACGTGATCGTCTTCCATTCATAAACAATGAAAAATTTTGGTCGATCGTGTGAAGGGTGGTCGATCGGCTTGAAGGAAAATCAAACGATTGCTAAAATTTATGAATAATATAGAGAGTTTTAACTTAAGAAAAGATGAAATGAACGTCGCCTGGAAGGCCTAAAGTTAAAAGGACTGACATTATACGCGTTAGTGGACATTGATGGACTGCAACCTTTGGCTCTCTGTCTTCTCTCTGTCATTGATGAAGGAGTTACTGGAGATGTCTATAAATAGAAGAGGAGGGAGATGTGAGTTGACAGAGAGAATGAGTAGTGTTACTCTGCCAAAATTTAGAGTGAAAGCTGGCATGAGGAATTGTAGTGAAAGTGTTTTGCTTCTGATGTATATGAAAATAGAAAAGAGAAGAGGGTTGTGTCTGTGAGAAAAACTGTGAGTCTGTGAGAGATATCGTAGAGACCTGAAACTATGTAATGTTATGAGAGAAAGAGTCTGAAGGAGCTATGAAAGCATTGAAGTTTTATGAAGGGAAGTCTTTGGAAAAGAAAGGAAACCGTGATGTTTTTTTGGTGAAGGAGAATAGGTTTTGAGGAGAGTACTTAAGGTATGCATTGATTATTGCACAACAAACACAAGTTATGTTTTATGTTTAGATTTGGTTTCTGTATGAGATAAATATATAGAAATTGGTTGGTGATATGAATTTCATCGCTATTAAGTGGGGTAGTTGATTCTAGTTAGTTGTTTGGTGATATTATTTCAATAATATTATTATTGATCATGATCATGAGGAATTATTAGACTGCGGCATAAATGGGTAATGGGTCTTATTATGTGAGATTTGAAGAAGGTAATTATTGGATTAAGGATTGTCATTGTTGAACATATTGTTAAGTCATACCTTATTATTGGAATAAATTGTTAGGTTGAATTAAGGAGATATGTTGGGCAATGAATTGCTAGTAGTTAGGGTTGTTTAGTGGAATGAAATAAGCATGTTCTATGATTGTCTTGGTTATTGTTGAGTGTGAGGATGATATTCCTTGAGGCATTGAAGATGTGTAACCCGATGAATAGATGATTTGTTTTAAAGATCTAATAAGTAAATATGTATATGATCTGAATAGGTTTTAGGAAAAAGGACAACTCTAAGTGATAACTCGTTAAAGCTAAGGACTTCAAGTACGTGGTACTGCATGTTGTTTGTCCGAAAGGGCCTACATCACAAGAATTAGGGGGTGTTTACTATTTGTGTTATTGATTGTTATGAATTGTATGTTTATAGATTTAAGTTTAGTTTCTTAGTTAGGATGGATCACGTTTTAAGGATATGATCAAGGAACATGTTAGATAGGATTGTATGTGCACGATAACGTTAAGAATTAAAATACTAAAGTACACGAAAATGGAATATAGGTAAATAGCAATGGTCCGGTTGGTTATGCCCAGCACAGAAATGAAGACAAATAAACGGCTATAAACTGATTAGTTACGCCTGGCACAGAAATCAAGTATACAACTGTGGACCGGTTTGTTACGCCTAGCACAAAAATCAAGTAAACAACTATGGACCGGTTTGTTATATCTGGCACATAAATAATAGATAAATGACTATGGTTCGGTTAGTTACGCCTGGCAAAGAAATCAACTGTGGTCCAGTTTGTTACTCTTGGCACAGAAACGAAAAATAAATGACTGTGGTCAGGTTAGTTACGCCCAGCATAGAAATCAACTGTGGTCCGGTTTATTACGCCCGACATAGAAACCAAAGATGAATGATTGGGGTCTAGTTAGTTATGCTAGGCACATAAATGAACTGTGGTCCAGTTTGTTACGCCCAACACAGATATATATATCAAAATATATCAAATGTACATATTATATATTAACTCACCCACTTCCAACTACCGACTTATTCCGAACATCGCTTGACAATGATTACCGATCCAAAACTAAAAGGAAAACAGACATCTTTATACAAACTTTAAAAGTTTCATGTGTATGTTTTATTTTATGTTTATACCGCTTACTGAGCTTTAGGCTCATAGTTAGGTCCTGTGATGTAGGTAAGGAGACAATGATTGGATAAAGCTCGTTGGGGACGCAGCTGATGGGATATTGACGTATTGGGAATTTGTGCTATTAGCAAATTGACCTTGAGAGTTATAGCTCACGAAAATGGAATAAGCATAATTATTTGTTTTAAGAGTTTTCAAGTGATGGCTTCAAACTGTTTTAAGTTAATGTTTTACATGTACTTATTTAAATAGCTTTTAAATTGCTAGTTTGTGGTATTTAAATGTAAAAGACTTTTACATTTCGTTTACTCTGATTTTATACGGTTAAGACTTCCGTTGTTTGTTACTCTGGCTTTCTCACACAAGTGTTTTTTTAAAAGAAGGACAATTTTTATACGGAAAAAGACCACGAGATGTTACAGCGCCTCTGGCAAAACACATGGAAAATCTGTTATCTTTCTTCACAAAATCCTCTCTTTCAAGCTTCTCTCGCACAACCGCACAGCAGCAGAATTTCCTCTTGAACCTCCTCCTACACAACCTCACAACAGCTCAACGAATACAGAAGAAAACTCTTGAGAGAACACCAGAAAACTTCTTTATTTTCTCCTGCGAAATCTCCCCTCTATTGTGTTTATAACATCATAGGGCGAGATGACAAGTCATGACAGCTCACTTTTCAGGTGCCATTTCATTTTCCAGACAATGGTTAGCCATTTTTCAGGCGATTGTTAGTGTCCCAATCGATCATCCCATCTTGTGATCCACTGCAAATTTCAGAGTCATGACCACGATCGATTGCAAATCTCTTATGATTGACCTTAATTCTGTCTTCTTCAGAAAAACCAGTAGATCACCCTCCAATGGACGATTGATTGCTTCCAAACTGGTTACAATCTATATAAAATCTGCTTTGGAACAAGTTGATCACCTCCTTCAGATGATCGACTGCTTTCAAAATCCTTGTTCTCTATAAAGATTTTCCATGAAGGTGATCGACCGTTACCACCCTAGATTGACCATAATCCATCATAAACTCCATTTCTTCATTTTGCATTAATAGTGGTTGAACATCATATGAACACCATGACAACAATCTTGCTAATTCTTTCAACATGTAGACAATTTACTCCTCTAAATAAAACTAACACCATTATAATTCCAATGTAACATTAACAACATTATTATCCTTAATGATATAAATGACTTGGGAAATTACAATTTACTATGTCCAAATACCATATTACACTTCATTGAAGTTTTACATATACATGAATTTTCTGGATATTACAGTCCTTTAGCTTACAACAGAAGTCCCTTAGTGCCTAGGGGCTCCGCTTACAATGAACGTCCCTCTTTGATTCGTTAGTTAGTTTCCCGCCAAATTATAATTAAATTACCTAGTTTCGTGTTTCCACTTTCTAGCCTCTAGGGCAACACCCAACTTTACCAACCCTAAAATTAAGTGTGACTATGCAAGTGAGACTGCAAGTGTGAACTACCAACTATGACAGACAAACACCGCAAACTTTGACTCGGACTCACTACTAAGAGTTAGGATGGAAAATAGTACAAGTACTAGTATGAATGAAAGCAGAAAAAGAAGCAAAGCATGTGAAGCATGTAATTACTTCATTAGAATAGAACCAATAGACATGGACAACCGACAGGCAACTTGCAATTAATGTGGAAAAACATGTCTATCAACCAGTAAGGAATGAAACTTCAACTTTGAACCAACATGTAAGTACTTGTAAGAAATTGTTGGCTAGTTTAGATGAGAGATAGAAGACTTTAATGTTTTGTAAAATAAAGATAGTAGGAGAAAGTTAAGTTGGTTCTTTAATAGTGAAATCATTTAGTGCTGAAAGATGTTGAGATAAGCTTGCTAGAATAGTTGTCACTAATGAATTACCTTTTAGTATTGTTGAAGGAAAAGGTTTTGTGGATTTTTTGAATGAGTTATAGCCAAAATTTAGTGTTTCTGGTTGTAAAACTATTACCAATGATATTTTCAAGCTTCACATAAAGGAAAAAGTAAGTTAGAAGTTCTTTTTTCCCAAATGACTAGAAGAGTATGTTTAACCACTGATACATGGACTTCTATCTAGAATATAAATTATATGGTGGTGACTGCTCATTTCATGGGTGGAAGGTGGACTTCGCATAAAAAAAATTATTAATTTTGTTATCATTCCTGATCATAGAAGAGAAAATATTGCTATGATAATGGAAAAATGTTTATTGGATTGGAGAATAAAAAGACTTTTGGTTGTCACAGTTGATAACACTTCTTCTAATGAAGTTACTTTGAATCATTTGGTTATGAAAATTAGAAAGTGGAGAGGTTTGGTACTCGATGGAGAGTTTATGCATGTTAGATGTTTTGCTCATATTATAAATTTGATTGTTTGCAATGGCCTAAAAAAGCATAAAGAATCTATTATGAAGATTCGTAAAGCTGTGAAATATGACAGGTCTTCTCTAGCAAGGATACAGAAGTTTAAAGCATGTGTTGAAAGTGAAAAGATTACATGTAAAAGTAACGTGTGTCTTGATGTTCCAACTCGATGGAACTCAACATACTTAATGCTGGACATTGCTGAAAAGTTTGAAAAATCTTTTATGAAATTGAGGGAATATGATTACAAATTTCTTCATGATGAGAATTTAAGTTTTCCACCCTCTAATGAAGATTGGTGTGCGATCCATGAATTTATAGTATTTTTAAAGGTATTTAATGACGTGACGTTGAAAGTTTTGTCAACTTTGCATATTACTGCCAATGTATTTTTTTTTCTAAAGTATGTAGACTTCATAGAGTTATCAAGAAATTGGCTATGAGTGATAACTCATCACTAAGAAATATGACATTTGTCATGCAAGACAAGTATGTGAAACATTGCCTAATGAAATTGCATGGATTGGAGATGACCAATGAGTTGATACTGGAATTGGAACATAAAATTAGAAAGTTGTATTCTTAGTACAAAATGGATTTACCAACCAATAATATGGAACAATCTTCTACTTCTAGGCTTGTGATTAATGTTACTTAGGACAATATGGATTATGATGAGTTTGAGTTGACATTTCATGCAGAATTGAACAATGAAGATGAGTTTAATAATACAAAAGAAGTTGAAAATTATTTTTCTAGAAAACTTGAGAGTTTTTCAAACGATATGGACATATTGAGTTAGTGGAGAATGCACTCTTCAGAATATCCCACTTTGAGTAAAATACCAAGAGATGTGCTTGCTATTCCTATTTATACAGTTGCCTCATATCAACATTCAGTTGTGGGGGTCAAGTTTTAGATTCTTTTCGATATTCCTTTGTTCCAAAAAATATGGAAAGTCTCATTTGCCTTCAAAGCTGGATTCGTGATTCAGATCAGCTAACAAATATTTATGAAGCATTGGAAGATGCCTCACAATTTGAAAAGGGTAAACTTTTTTATCTTTTGTCCTATTTAATATTAGTTGTTTTATATGTTATTCTAATTGTTTAATTTTGTAGATTTGAATGATATTATGGCGGAAGCAAGTAGAGAATAAAGATGTATAATTTGATTTCAGTTTCTAGTTTTTCTCTCAACTCTCAAGTCAAGTGAATGAGCCAATGAGGTAATTAACTAATTATTTCATTGATAAATTATGTTGAATTCATAAATTGTTGATTTTTGAAGTTTGACAAACAAAACATATATTTCTTGTTTGTAAATATATGATTTTTGTATGTTTTTTTGATAGTTTTTTAGTCAATGATTCATAAATTATGAGCAAATCAAGAGTGGGACGTGCGTTGTTTAAGAGGCATGACGTCATATTGGGATGAGGGACGTTCGTTGTGGAGTTGGACGTCTGTTGTTTAAAAATGACAATGTTGTATTAGGATGAGAGGTGTTCGTTTTAAGTAGAGAGATGTCCACAACGGTCAACGGATGCTCCTCAACCTAGAATAGAACATATGTTCCTCAGCTCAATAGACGTCCCTCCACCCACAACAAATGTCCCTCAGCTCAACGAACATCCCTCAACCCACAATAGACATCCATCAACCCAATGATGAGTTAGGATATAAACCAAAAACCAAACTGAAACCAAATCTAGAAAAACAAAAAACCGAGGTTTGGTTTTTCCTCGATTTTTCTCCTTAGTTAGTTCAGTTTTGGTTTTAATTTTCCAAAACTGAATCGAGTTGATTCGATTCTAATTCTACCTAAAATCAACTAAACCAATCTGATTCCACCCCTAGATGTGCCTTAGAAGTTTCTACAAAATTTGAAAGAGTTTTTAATCACTCATCCTTTGAGATTTTGTCAAAAAAATTGCGGTGAAGTTTGCCCATTGGAGTTGTTTTCGTTGCTATCAAAGTTTTCCCGAATAATCTAAGAAACTTCGAAACATGGGTGTCCATAACTGTAATACCCCGATTTCCCGTAATGGAACTAAGTAAGAGTAATTGGGTGTAATAGGATTATTTTGATAATTATTGAAAATTTCTTCAATGGAATTATTAGAAGTGGCTAAGTGTGGATTTCGGTTAAAATGTAAAACGTAAATTATTAATGGATTTTAGAGAAAATGTTATTTTGTGAAGATTATTGAAGGAGTAAGTTATAATTTTTTGAGGAATTTCTTAAGAATTTATGGAGAAAAAATTAAAAAGGAAATGAAATTCAAATGGTAAAGAATAAATGAAGGAGAGAGTAAACGCAAAATCATTTGGGTTAGGACGGATATCCCTGAAGGGAAAATGGATGTCCGTTATGGAAGATGGAAAGCAGGCAATGTCATTTGTTAAGAGTAAGTAGAAAACGACATCGTTTTGATGCGAGGGATGTCCCTAATGAACAAAGGACGTCTAAAATAGAAGTGACAATAACAACGTTAAGATTTAAGGGGGACAATGTTGTTTGGAACAAAGAGAGGAAAGGCTTATCAGGGAACAAACATCCCTTAGTGGGGAATGGATGTCCCTTATTAGGGAACAGATGTCCTTAGGGTGAGGAAATTAACGGATGCCTCACAGGAGATATATCGGACAAACTGTGGACCGTTAGATGATAACTAAGAAATATCGAACGAACTGTGGACTATTAGATTAGCAAGGGAGATGTTCATTGTTAAATCAAGGATGGGACCACGTGCAAAGCATGTGGAAATCAAAAATAAAAATAGATGCATTTTATGACCATCGGATGAGGAAGCAAACAAAGTTGGACCATAGGATTCAAGATGAGGGACATCCCTTATGGAAAATGGACGTCTTTCATAGCAAATTGCATGTAGAAATTATTATAGTGAACTCGTTGAATAAAATTAGACATCCTTTATGGAAAACAAATGTCCTTCATAGTGAATTTCACGTTTAATTTGGGGGAGTGACAAATCGTGGCGGTGATGAAATCTTTCAAAAAGGAATCTGCTCCCTTTCAGCTTGTGTTTCGGGTTTCCTTCTGCGAGAGTTTCGGCATTTCAATTTTATAATCCTCTTGAAACAATAAGTTGATACATGTCGCATTTGGATGTGGTGCCTCTTAAGAGTTGTTGGCGCATGTCAAGGACAATGAAATGTCTCAAGGAAATTTCTCTCCTTATTAAAATGAAGACAGAAGTAAAAGAGGACATTTTGGAATTTCCTTACGAAGAAAAGAAAGGGCGACGAAGAGAAGGAGAAAGGCACAGAGAACGAGAAGAAGAGAAAGAAAGTTGCTACTTTTGGCATGAAAGAAACCGTATGACTGTAAGAACTCATCAAGTGAGGTAAGAAATAGGGTATACTTGACTAGTGGAGGCCCTACATATTGAGACTTTGTTTTTTGTTGATTACTACTTTGTTTGATGATTGATTACTACTTTGGTTACTCCCTGTAAATTGTTAGTATGCTTTGAATCAAAGAAATCAAATATTGTCATGATAATTGGATGAAAGAAATGGGTAGATTGTTGTCTGTGAGGTTGTGAAATGAATTGTTCTGTAGAGTTTTGGATGATTTGGGACTGCCATTGTGGGATGAGAAATTGGTTTAAAGTATTATTCTCTGTTAAATTTCATATGGACTACTCTTGGTTTATCCCTATTTGCAATAAATGTTCTCTAGATTCTAAATTATTCTCCGTTAAATTGCTTATGAATTACACTTGGTTAGTTAGCATGTTAATTGCTATCTGTCAACAAATGCATAGCTTAAATTGATTGTCATCATATTAAATTGCTCTTTGCTTTATTTTCTATCATTCATTGACAAGGTGTTACAAGGTAAGTGTAAGTTACTTTTGGGTTAATCGTGAAGTGTCATCATTGTTGTGAAGCTATGTTAAGTTTCCTTTTTGTACTATGTATATTATTGTGAACTGTGTATATGACACGACATACATGCATCATGAATAGGGCTTCTGAAAATGTTGACATATGCATGGCATGTTAAATGATGAATGAATAAATGTAAGTAGACGTGTGGGGGTTAAGGAGAAAAGGTGACGGTCCATTGGTGGTGACACCACCAATGGATGTATCTCCTCCCACGTAGGGAAGGTGTAACGGTTAAGCCACATGGACCATAGGATGCATCATTTCTTTTGTATTAGAAATCCACAACACTTTCACAACACAGGAGATTGGTGACGGTCATGATGGTGACACCGCTAATGTATGTATCTCCTCATAAGAGTGACGGTCAAGCCACATGACCATAGGATGTATCATTTCTCTATAACGAAATATAAAGGAGGAGATAAGTTCTTGTATAAGACAGATTGCATAAGTACGCATGAGCATGAGCATGAGCATTGCATATCATTCTATTTCTTACTGAGCATTAGACTCATTGTTTTATCCCGTGATGTAGGTATGTACGAGAATCAAGAGAACAAGTCAAGGACAGTTGACAAAGGATTTACACATGCAGATCTTGTGGCTGGCTAGGCTAATGAGTGTAAAAGAAATGACTTGTCAAGGTTTTGTAAATATATTTAAATTGAAAAAGGAAAGAATATATTTATTGTATTCTAAAATGCATTGTTTTATTTATTTAGTTTTCCGCTTTGCTATAAAAAGTATTTTCAGAAAAGATTTCTATTTATCGGATCTTTTAAAAAGGAGTTTTTAATAATGAAAAGTTTTCTGCTATTTCACACAAGAAAAAGAAAAACTTTTAAATTTTACACAATTTCAAATGTAAGAAAAACCGGGTCATTATAGTTGTTATTAGAGCACCCGTGTTTTAAAACCGATTATGTATATTGCCTACTAGCACAAGCTTCAACGTGAAAATGCTTCATTAACTGAAAATATACTTTGTGCTATTTTAACTAACGTATGATTACTTTGTCTATTTCTGTGAATGATTTGTTGTGGGATATTTCTGTGAATGATTTGTAAGTATCCAAATATAAGGTTTAGTTTTCTTTTTGTAGGAGATGATGAGGGAACTAGGGGACCTAAGTGACTAAGCATGTTGTATTTAGTATTTTGAAATGATGGAAATGTATAACTAAACCTTGTATTTTGAGATGGTAGACTCAAGAATGTCTCATGGTACGTTTTGAAGTATGTCCATAGAACTAGTTTAAGAAGGATAGGTGAATGGTTTCCTAGAGAATTTTATTTAATAGTTAATAAACTTTTCTAAAATTGCTTGGGTTTGATTGTAGGAAGAATGGAAATAACTTTGGGGAAATAAAGGAACATGAGAGACTCTGCCTAAATTTTTATAAATTGAAAAAAAAATGGTTAAAAGCAATTTCAGTATAAACTAAGTTAAGTAAACAATTAGGCAAGGCTGCCTAAGTTGCCAAGAGTCAAATAAAGGTAGAATTATCATAGGAAGGAAGAGCATTTGACAGTTATAGACTGAGTTGAAATTTCATAATATATTGACAAGTGTTACCTCACTTTGTCTGACAAGAAGAAAAGGGATTAGAGAAGATTGCTCCTCCTATCACAAATGATGAAGAGGCTATTTAGCCTAAGCATGGTTAAGTGCTTTGTATTATGAGATGGTAGACTCAAGGGTGTCTTTTGATGCATGAATGAAGCTATGGAAAAAAGAGATGTTTAAAAGGTTTTCTTTGGTAATTATACTTGAGGAGTAATTATGATTAAGTGAGAAAAGAAATTGCAATTGAGGATTATTCGAAAATGTAGATGAGCATCACTAATTAGATTTAGAAGGGCAAATAGATGTGAGTTGGTAGTTCCAACAATTGTAATCACCTCAATTTGTTGGAGATATCACTGATCCGATCAGTCCCGAGGAATAGATCAGGACCATGAAGGATATGTCTGCATATGCTAAAATGAAGGAAGAGGAAAAAGGTAGCATGTACCATGTTTATGCTGGTTAAGGATGCAAGATTTTGGTGGGACTCAATTAGGATAACCAAGATGTGACTACGATGATGTATATAGAATTCAAGAGAATTGTAACGACTTGGTTTTTTTTACCTTTAAAATTGTATGAAATTTAAAACTTTTTCTTTTGTAAATACAGCGGAAGACTTTTGGTACAAAACATTTAAAATTACAATAAATTAAAATTTGAAATTTAAGACATTTACTAAAACATTTACAAAACTTTTTAATCATTTCCTTACAAAACCATTTTTCCTTAAATCTCCTTAGCCTAGCCAGCCACAAGATCCGTCCGTGCAAATCTTTCATCAACTGTGTAATGACCTGGATTTTCGTAAATCCTTTAAAATAGGTAAAAATTTGAAATTTCTTTCTTTTTAAACAAAATGTGTCAGAGTGCGTCTAACCGGATCGCTACTGACTCTTTTCCTTAAACTCATTATGAAAACCCTTTGATAAAATGTACGGAAGCGCAAATAATAAGATACAACCATCTGTTTAAAATCATGTGGAAGCATAAAATAAAACCATTTATTTTAAATCCTTGCGGAAGCGTAAAGAAATAAACCCTTGTAAATCATTGTAAAACATGGCGGAAGCGTATTTAAATTACTTAAAGAAGAATTGAACAATTGAAGACAATATAATAAAAGCTTATCTAATTACAATTGTTTACTCATTCTTCTCTTTGCCTGACCAGCTCCGACCTCGTCCGTGCAAATCCTTCATCCTGCTTCGTTATGTTTATCGTCTACTTATTATCTGTTCATCATTTGTAACTACAACACAAGTAATACGTGAGTCTAATGGCTCAGTAAGGAAAATGGTTAATGCAATATGCTTATGACTCTCTTTAGTTCATTTGGAAGGGGCCACCCAAACCAATCCTTTCATTAGCCATTTACCATTTTATTACTTTCCTTTATGTCGTTTGTTCGTTACTCATACTTTGAGTTGGAGATTGAAAGACCCGTATAGGATGGGTATAGTGGGTCGGACCTAACCTCCTATGGGAGAACTATGTCCCGTTCCCGATAAGGTAAGGGGATTGCCTAATTGCCAGACTAGGACCACTACCCATCCGCCTCTCAACTCCCTTATTCTTTTCTTTGTATCTGTGCCGGGCTAAGCTAACGGACCATAGAGGCCTTTATTATCTTACAGTTTTACTCATTTTTATCATTTATCCTCACTCATGCCTGCGTGCGTACCACCCCGTGGCACTCCCTATCAGTTTATATTAACATGATGCATTACCATACATTCTCACCCTAGCATGATGCATGATGCATAAGGACATATCATTCATAATAATCGAAGTGTGCATTAAAATAAAGTAACTGAAATTAAAGCGCATATAACAGGAATAACAACAACTAAACAAGCTCACAAGGACAAGTAATAACGATGGACACCCAATAACGTACAGCATATGTAGGAAGCCATTATAGAACTAATTAATCATCGGGGAGCATGCTGGAATATATAAATCACAATAATAAGGAAAGATAACAAACTAACAAGCGACGAGCATATGAACGTAAGGCATAAATCGATTAACATGCTCAAGAACTTGTTATCACTTACCACTAAACAATCAACATGCTCATTAAACTAACCTAAACTAAACATGGAAACATGCTTTAACCAACAATTAACAAACTAAACATGGAAACATGCTTTAACCAACAATTAACAAACTAAACATGGAAACATACTTTAAACAACAATTAATAAACTAAACATGGAAACATGCTTTAAACAATGAACAACGGAATTTAATTAGTTAGCAAACATACTCATTAGTCAACCTAATTAATTGACATGCTTACTATTTATAATTAACATGCTTACTAAGTAATCACATTTAGTTAATTAACCTAGTTAATTAACATGCTTACTAATTATAATTAACATGCTCACTAAGGAATCATATTTAGTTAATTAACTTAGTCAATTAACATGCTTACATATTGATGAGTGATTGTTGACTAACATGCGAACATGCTATCCTTAATTAAGCACTAGTAAATCGACATGCTCGGTTAATTACTTTTAGCGTGCTGCTTAGGGCCGACTAATTAACATGCTAAATTACTAAAAATGCTTAATTCATATTAGTCAATTGCATTCTTAGATTACAGGATTAGTTAAATTGCATGCTTGCTAGTTAGTTCATTAATAATTAAACATGCTCCTTAGTTTGCTAATCAATTACCCTAATTGATTACATGCTTAATAAGTAACAACAAGTGAGAGGCTAAGTTTACATGCACGAATGATGCAAACAGGGGAATTAAACAGTAATAAAGTAGTTAGATAGAGAATAATTATCGTTTCACACTTTAATCTTTCCTCGTTCCTTTTTCATTTCTCATTCTCTACTGATAAAACATTTGCATCCACTTAACAAATAATTAAACAGAGCATATTACAAAAGGAAATATCACCGGGCTTTACCAAAACTCACAGGAACACACTTCACAATTCACAGGATTAACAAACGAGAGAACATTGAAGGAAATCATGAAGGGAATGCAGCAGGAATCATTATCATCTACCAAACAACTACTCAACTACTAGCAGTAAGCATTCATCACTAAGCATTTGAAGACGAACAATCTACTTAACAATTTGCAGCAACCAATTGACTAGCAGTAAGTATTCAACTAACGTTAACACTAAATTCACACACACACTTGTGGTGTAGGGCCTCCACATGGCCAAGACTACCCCATATTCCTTACCAATATTGAAGAACTAAGCAGGGACAACTCTCCAGTCTTCACGACAGTAGCTCACACGGGTGACAACTCCTTTCCAACGCAACTCACTTCACTCACATTCACTAAGCATACAACATCTAACTCTCAATCCCTCACTCTCAGTAACCCTCTACTCATAGGGACTGAGCTTCCTCCCTCTCTCAGACTCTACACTTACCAGAAGAAACAAACTCTCTAGAAAGGGAGTGCAAGGTGAAGGGTTTAACCCAAGGGAAGGGACAACCGTACCTGGAAGGGGCAGAGAGAGGCAACTCTAGCCAGGGATGGTCGGCCATGCGCAGTCTGGAGGATGATTTGGTGTCGGGGTCACTTCCTCCTGTTGGTTAAACGTCGTTTTTATATTGATTTTAAATCAGTTTTGTCGCTGAACTGCGATGACTCGGACGAGTGCGGACGGTATCATTACGTTCACATTCGTCCACAAGAGCATATTTCACAGGCAAAACCTGAGGTCTCGGACGGGAAAAAAGTGTCCCCGTCTTGTCCATACCGTCCACAGGTCACTTGCGGATGCCATATCGCGTCCGCACGTGGCGTCCGCAGTCGTCCAAATTGTCCCAAAATCGGACAGAGTTGATACAGACGCTACTTCTCTCGTTCGCATCATCCGCAACCTATCGTCCGAATTGTCCAGGTCTTGAACAGATTCATTGCGGATGCCATTCTTCTCGTTTGGAGACTCGTTTGAAAGTCTCTAGTTTGTATAGAGTCGATGCGGACACTACTTCTCTCATCCACATCGTCCGCAACGTGTCGTTCGACACTGTCCAGACTTGAACATATTCGATACGGATGCCGTTCTTCTCGTCTGCATCGTCCAGAGACTCGTCCTAACACCCAAAATTCCCACTTTCTTCATCTTTCCACACTTAACTTATATCCTTTAACATTTCCCCCATAATTACGCATCACCAAATGACACGTATAGATACGCCATGTAACGTTCTCATAACTCCAATACTTCACACTGCGTATACGGGGAAAATATAATAGAAATACCTCTATACTTATGCTCAAGAACACTGTTGGTAATATCTCGATAGTTATCCAATTTAAAATATCGGGATGTTACATATTCCCCCATAAATACATGTCATACGATGACATGTATAATTACGCAACGTAATACCTTAACCACTCCAACTTCAAATTACATTGCGTGAACAGGGAAAACATAACAGAGTTATTCCTAGCTTAATGCTCTTGAACGTCCTTGGTAATACCCCGACAATTACCCAACTTAAAAATATCGGGGTGTTACAAATTGTCATTGACTTGTTCTCCTGTTTCTTGTACATATCTACATCACGAGTAAAACAATGAGCCTAACACTCAACAAGAAATAGGATGAAATGTAATGCTCATGCTCATGCGTGCTCATGCAAATGTGTTTCAGAAAAGAACCTATCCTTTTTTGTTATACAGAGAAAATTGATATATCCTATGGTCATGTGGCTAACCATCACTTCGATGAGGAGATACATCCTGCGGTGTCACCAGCGATGACCGTCACCATTCTCTTTTGTTTCCAAGCATTGGGGATTTCTTGTCCAAGAGAAGAGGATACATCCAATGGTCCATGTGACTAACTAACACTCTGATGAGGAGATACATCCTATGGTGTCACTACCGATGGACCGTCACCAAATCTCTCGAACCACCACATGCCTATTTATATTTATTATGCATGTTATGCAATATGCCAGCAATTTCATAAGCCCTAATCGTGATGCATGGATGTCATGTCATGTACAATTCACAACAATAGACAGAATATGGAAACATGATATTAAAATAGTGATATAACAGTTCATGCTTAAGTTAAAACAATCCATTTCTATTCTCTAGCATTTATCGACAAATTATAAAGAACAACTAATGTGCTATTTAATAAGGGGCAATTTATATACTAATTATCAAGGAAAAATTTAATTAATAGAGACGGTTGACAAATATACAGACTATAAAAGGGGAAAATAGGCATTAACATTGAGAGGGAACAATGGTTCATTAAAACAATCTCTTCTATCTTGTGGCATTTAGCAATATTTTATAAGGAATCATTAGTGAACTTATTATGCTAGTAACAGCTTTTTAAATAAATTTTCTATTTATTATTAAGGAGCACTTCACTAAACATCAGACGGAGAACACTTATCACTTGACAAGGCCGAGCCTTAAAGACTGAAGCAAAATTCTAAGGCAACATTAGCATAACGCATACCCATAGTCAATTTTTCAGTTTCTCAATTTAATTCAAAAGGCAGCAACAATTCCTTTAGTATAGCATAAGAATATCTCCCCATTTAAAGTCTCATCCCAACCAGTAAAATAAAAGGCTTATCTAATCTAAAGCAATAATCCAAAAATAGCAGAATAATACTCCAAGTCATTTTTAAATTTCCACCACTCACGGTTAACAACAGTTCGTATGCTATTTTCATACTTCTTTGTCATGCTAGAGTTAACAGGCATCAAAATCATTTATCACAGTATGAGAATATCTCAGAAAAAAAATCCACAACAACATCAACCGAACAAAGTCAAAAATCAACCACAAACAAAATCCTATGATGCAAGGCCTCCACTAGCCACAAGCATCCCATTTCTTACCTTCAGCAGAATTGCCACAACATAGTACCCACACCGAGCAGCAGCACACCCAGGAGAATGGAAGCTCCCTTTCTTCTTCACGAACAGGTACTCACTTTTCTCTCTTTTCACACATTTCCTCATAGTCGCAGCTCTGTAAAATACAGATTTGAGAATGCCACTTCATCCGTGGCCATCGATTAATAGAAGGAGGAGAAGACTTACTAGAGGATAGACAATTGATGGACAATCGCCCATTTACAAGGAGAGTGGTCCACTCTAGGTTAGCCATATGGAAAGCTCGCTATCATCTCGGGAGAGGAGGGAAATTATCGGGGAGAAAAATAAAAGATTGCCTATGAGAGAAGCAGTCTTTTTGCTAAAAATAGACTTTTTGGTCAAAAAATTTGTCTAAATCATCGACAAAAAAATGACCAATTATTCAAATTTTGCCTCTATTTTGTGGTTCGATGACCAGATTGAAAAACCAAAATGCAATCTATAATGCATTTCGATCGAACCTTCCAACCTCGTCCTCGACCACCTGTCGACCAAAAAAATAAAATGCAATCTATAAAGCATTTTGGTCTAGTTAGCCGACCTCAACCCCAACCTCTACTCAACGAAAAATGCAAGGAGCAATCTATAATGCATTTCAGTCGAGATATTCGACCTTGACTTTGACCGCGGCTCAACCAAAAATGCAGGGATCAATCTGTGATGCATTTTGGTCGAGATATTGATGTGCACCACATCACAAGAGTCGCTAAAGAAGCAATCGGGTAACATATGCACCAATAATCTGACCACCAATCTTCAGTTGTGAATAACTTCTGAACCGTAATGAATTAGGAGCTGAGATTTGGAGGAGCTTGCAACAACACTTACAAAACATGTATATCAAAAATTCAGCTTAAAAGTCCTTCAGAATAACCAGATATGATCAATAGAAGACAGCCCACGGAATTAGGGTTTTACGAAATAGTTCTGTCGACCCAGAATAGAACGTCCAGAACTCAGCGAGCATACAGCCAATTAGAGCCAATTTTGGAGGTTAACACAATAACAATATGATTATTAATACTATTAAAAATGAGCACAATACAACGAACATAAGTGCTTCAAATAGCAAACATAATCTCAAATCAGAGCGAGCAATATCGCATAGCAGTTTTCTCGGCTGAAAATAAATGGCTCCTAATCACGGCTCAACTAAAATAACTTTAATCCCAAATAATCCCACGATTTCAGAATATCAAGAAGACAACAAGGGTTCAAGAACACAAGAATAACTTCAATACTTGCAGCAACAAAAAAATAGAAAAGAACTCCAAGGAGTCCGCACACCTCCAAAAGGGAAGAGGGGGCGAGTTTGCTTGGCCTCTCCAAAATCGGGTAGGCAATCTCCATTGGGGGGTTATGGCTTCTTCTAACTCCACTCCACAATAGACCACTACAAGAGAGAAGTGGTTTGAAAGAGGCAACACCGATCATCTCGACCAAGAAGCAACAAGAACAGTCGAGATGATGCAAAGGGGAGAAAGGGCCGTGAGGAGAGGGAACTCCGTGGTCTTAACACTAAGGGAGAAATTTAGGGTTTTTTTTTAATTCTTCAAAACTGCCTTCTTGCTTGCCTTAGAGGGGACTAAATACCCTCTAGGGGCTTTACAACAAAAAGGACAAAATTGCCCTAAAATGAAATGAAAAAAGTGACCCCAAATAATAAATCACAAAACAGGTCCAAGGTTGGTTTTTTTTGTCTCTGTAAATGTAACTTTTGACACATTAAACGAATACCAAATATAACTCCCAATATCTCTTTGGAAAGCTATAGACGTCGACTACAAACTGTATGAAAAACACTTTTTCATTTGACATCATTTGAGGCTATAAAAATGTCAAATACTCCACCATGGTCGGATTGTTGGCAGACTTGTAACATCTACCCTTTCTTCCATAATTTTGTTTCCAAGTAAGTGCAAGCTTAGGAGCCTCTTTATCCTCATGCTTTGGCTCATCTTCAAGGTTCTTTAGCTTATTCAAACACAAAAAATAATAACTTATTTGATAGAAGGAGCATCATGGCTCGGCTTAGACGGTAGGGTCATGGGACACATCAGATATTCGACCTCGACCTCGACCTCGACAGCTACTCGACCAAAAATGTAGGTAATAATTTTTAATGCATCTTCAGTCAAAATATTCGATTTTGTTCTCAACCCACGCCTCGACCAAAAATGCCAATTACACCATAATTAATCCAATAATTTCCTGACAATTATTCTAACCTTAATACGTTCACCAAACGTACTTCCGGGGTATTATTTCTCATAATAGAATCATGCTATGAAATCCCCAAATTATTCTTAATCATGCAATGAAATCCCCAAATTATTCTTACTTAATCTCATTACAAAGAGTTGGGGTATTACAAGAATTTTCATGACAAGTATTTCAATTGCACAATAAGGATGAATAAGCTGGTAGAATTTGCTCAACTTTGGTAAGAAAGAATGGTTACAGAGTATGTTCATACGTTTTGGTAATTGAAGTCTTGTCACGGGTTGCCTCGCATCTTGCGAGCAATGATGAGCATAAGGTACACAAATTTTTGCAAGGGCTTAAGGTTGAGGTTTATCAAGGCATTAAAGATAATTGGTGTTCAAGATGTGGCCTACGCGGAGATTGTATCAAATGCCCTTGAAATCGAAGAAGCAGAAAACTGATTCTTGAAGTAGAATGATTATGTTAAAAGATTTTAGCCACACTCATGGAAGAAGATGGCACTTCCAGAGGAGTAAAGTGATTCTTTGAAGAAGCAAGCTAACAAGAAAATCAATGCCCAAAGTGTAAGAGAAGTCGTAAGGAAAATGTCTGGCTTGATCTCGTCAATGTTTTAAATGCGACAAGGTTGGTGTCCCAAGGTGTAAGTTATGAAAGGATGGTGTATGACAGAGAGAAAGTTATGGCTTGAGGAATTTAAGGTGAATGAAGAAAGTTATTTGGGCTTGGAAAATGAAAGTGCATGGTATGTTTGTAGATGTTGAATAGTTAATGTTGCATTTCCCGCACTTAGGATGGTGGAAACTTAAATATGTAGTTAATGTATTGTTAAGGTTCTATTTTGCCAATGATTGGAGTTGTAATATACTCTGTTGGTCGAATAGAAATGAAATGGTGAGGGAACAAGATAGGACGGGGTTACCTAAGTCATGAAGTTTTAATGAATTACATTGATTGAATAAGAACGAATGGATAAGAGAAAATAAGGGGGTACGGAGATCCAAGAGATCAAATGAGTAGGAGACTAATGGAATTGTTGGAATATTAGATTTGATCTATGGAATGGAGTAGAGAATTAAAGGAATGGAGAAACCAATAACTAATGGTTCTCAAAGATTTTAAGTGCTAAAGGCTTAAACGACTAAAGCCACCATGTTTGAAAGAGTTGTTTGTGATTTAACAAACTTAGAAGGATGAGTATGAATGATGAAGAGTATTTTGAGTACGTTAAGATAGAAGTGCCAGAGAAAGTTGTGTGTGCCAAGTTTCAAGTAATGAAGTTCAGGGGGTGTAATAGTAAAGTAGTGAATGAAGTGAGGTCCCAACAGCTGAGGGAAGGTCAACCATAACTAAAAAGATCAAGGACACACATCATTTTGAAGTGAGAATGTTGGATCTTCAAGAGTTAAATAGTGTTAAAAGTGTAAAAGAAATCACTTCAGAATGTGTTTAATTGATTTGAAACGATGTTTTGAAGGTAATGAGGGTGGCCATTTTGGCAAAGATTGTCTGTTTTTGGCTTAAGAAACTGAAAATGGTTACACTAAAGGCGTTTTCTACTATTAAGGATATAATTTGAGTGCAGTTTAAGTGACTTTCTCCTTGGATAAAGTGGTATATAGGTAAGGCAGACGCATGGCTGAGTATAAGAGATGTGTTAGGCCCAATAATGTGATTCATGATACAATGATTTTCCACCCAATGTCGGATGAAAGGAAAGAGATTTTTGATGGAGGCTTTTCTTTTGGCAACAAGTGTAATGGAAAATCAAGTGACCTAGATGTAAGTTAGTGTTTTGATAACTCGATGCAATTTGGAGAAGTAAAAGGGATGTAATCTTTTGGAAATTTAAGGTAAAGGTATGATACAAGAAGTTGTTTGGCTATTTTTGCACGATTAATGCTAAAGGTTATTTTGGTTGTTAGATCTAAGGAGTGCTTATGTTGAGCAAATTTCGAGGACAAAATTTTGTTAAGAGGGAAAGAATGTATGTAATACCCTGATATTGTTTCCTCGTGTATGCTATGTGATTAAATTTTGGAGATAAATATACATTACATGGTGTATTGATACGTGTTAAATTATGACGTGTATTTATGGGAAAAATATTACGGGATAAAAGTTTAGTTGAAAAATGTGAAGAAAATGGAATCTTGGCCTATTCGGACGCCTGCGGACGACTTGAGGACATGAGGTGTCGTCCGTAAACTGCATGGAACGTCGCCCTGAACCTTGGGACGACTTAGGACACAAATCTGCATCCTAACTTCACCTAGGTCGTGGAGTTTCGGATGAGTCCGGATGAATGTGGTCGTAAGTTAGTCGCGTCCAAATTGAATCTGTCCAAGTATGGATACCTTCAGATGCATGCGGACGAGCGTCGTCGTGGTAGGCCTCATTTGGTTTGAATCTGTCCAATTTATGGACAGATTCAGAAGATACATGGGGGTGCCAAGATGCGTCCGAATGTCGTCTGCGGACGCTACGGACTGAGTGAGGACGATATTTGGCATCCGTGAATGCAAATATGCCTGAGGGATTTACGCATATGGATGAGACCTGTGCGTCCACACTAGTCTGAAAGATCGCAGATTAGCATAAATTTAGGGATTCAAATTAGACAGTTTGTCGCATAGTCATTTATTTTGCGCCTCCAGAGAAAAAAAAATCACACCCTCCAGCTCTAGCCCAGCTATAGCCACCCTTCCCTACCCTCTCCTATGCATATGATTGTCCCTGGTGAGCTCCCCTTTTAACCTCCAGTCTACCTCCTCTATGTGGAGTCCGTCTTTCCCTTCCCCTATGTTCTCTTCTCCTTTCTTCAGCTTCCTTCTCGTCTGGAGGGTGTGTGGTGTTGCTGGGAATGGAGTTTTTGCTGTCCCTACATGTTTCCTTCCAAAGGACTTGGGTTAGTCTTGGTCTGTGGAGGCCCTACCCACAAGTAAAGTGTGTGTGTGTGGTGGTTGTTGTTGTAGTTAAAATCTGTAAATTTTGTTGATGTGTTCGGTCGTATTTCTGTAAATTTCCTTACTTCTTAACTTCTACATTTTCTTCCGTTAGATGTTTTGTTTTGTTGTTACACTTCTACTAGTTCTGTTGCTAAATTTCAATGCTATTTACATTCACTACATGTTAAGGTTGGTAGTATTAAACCCTGTTTGATGTCAAGCTTTGTAAAGTAGAAGTATGAACTAATGATTTCATGGTGACTGTCAAAAATGAACGAGATAGGCTCTATGTTTAGCTTGTAGCCTTGTAATGATTGCATGGTGACTGCATGTAATGATTGCATGGTGATTCTAATGATTGCATGGTGATTCTAATGATTTCATGGTGACTGTCAAAAAAGCTAACTCTTGTAGCCTTGATTACATGCAAACCGAGCACCTATATTCCTACATCAATAAAATGATTTAAAACTCTCAAAACTAATTCCTAACCAGTCATCCAACAATTAAAACAACCAAAGGCATAAGTTTAACTTAGAAACTTCAATAAAATCCTCATTTCAACCTTGTTGGTTTTGGCCAGTGCGAGCTGTTCCAAGCCAGGAAAATGTGACTCTAGCAAATCAGGGGTTGCATGGCTGCACATGAGGACATGATGCGTAACTTCCTTATCTTAACCTCTGTGAACTCCATTAATTTATTATTCCCTGTAAAATAAGAACTCGTTAGATAAAGAGTGAACCTCATGGCTGAAGGTCGGTCGGTGGGGTTTTTGGGGCACATCATCCTCCCCGGGTGATTGAGGATTTGACCTCAAATCCATGGCTTAGCCCACTTTTCTCTTTCTTTTTTTTTTTTTTTTGCTTCTTCAAAAACTCCTTACACCCTTATTTGGAAGCTTGATCATGAATTCAATTCTATTTGCACTGTGTTTTTGTTTCTATCAACGCAAACGAAACACCATGAAGCACATAATTGCACAAGGCAGAAATTAGGACTTGGCAGCTGTTGGTGCAATTTCGACAGCAATAAAAATAGGCTAATTGATGGAATTTAGTTTTGGTTTTTGGATAGTCCCTCACGATACAAGTTAAAAATAAACCCTCAAAATTTCAAGGTGAAACTCCAAGGCAGTAAAAAGTTATGATAGAAACATTAAAACCTGTTCGGATAGGCAAAACTGATTTCTCGGAATGGCTGTTTTTAGAGTGAACTTGTAATAGCCATATCTTGGGTAATTCAACGACTCTTTGCATGACATTTGGCAAGAACAACCTTTCATAAGTGAAGAAACGCTCCACAAATTTACACTAACATAGAAGTTACACTAAAAGGAACCCACTGCCTGAAATGGTGCAAGCAAAATTGCAGTTTTTGATACTATCTTGAAAATGACACACAATATCAATCCGCATCCAATTAAGCTCAAATTTTATACACGGTGTACCAATCTAATAAAGAACAAAATGCCAAATTCCCAGAGCATAATTTGCAATACAAATAATATAAGATTGCAGGAACATACCATTGGTTTCACCCTTTCACAATCCGAGGATAATTTCATGCACGTGCTCCCTAGGATCAACTCTACATATCGTCCACCTAGGTCACATGGAAAATTTTTGTTTCCACCATGAGGCACTTCATTAATATAGGATCTTGCATACCGTCTTGCTAAAGATGGAAGAACAATGGAGAATTTGCACAAGACAAAATTTGGATCTAGTAGTGGTAGCAATGTTGAATCAAAATAATCTTCGATCTTCGAATTTATTTCCTCAACTCCAATATTAAAACCTTCTTTCCAAAACTCAAAATCAGCATCAACAACAAAAGAATCTCCCATCCAACCAATTTTAAAAAACCAAGTAATCAAAGTGTTTAGTGGGGTATACCTCGAGCAAGTAGTTTTGGCTAATATGCTTGTTTCTCCACTATCATAGACTAACAAATAAAGACTCGAATGTGGTAATGCCCCTAAGCCCCAATCTTCATCCATATGAATGTAAGCATGGTTGATAGAACTCATTTCATTTGTGAATGAAGAAAATACTCTGTCCATGCCCCAACAAAAATCATAACAAGCTAGCCCCCCTTGAATTTTCTCTTCTTAGCATTCAATAGTGAGAGGTCTTTCTATCGTTAAGAAAAAAAATTCATCTCCACCAAGAGTTAGCTTCTTAAAATCACATTCTCCTTCAAAGGTTGCTGTAAATGATTCATCTCGATGCTCCACTATGCTTGCTTCTTCCATTTTACCTAAAACATTTCGGTTAGGCAAAGTGGAAGGCTTTTTTTATCTTCCATGAGCATTTCCTCCATGACCGTGAGTGTTTCCCTTTGAGGAGAAGTTTCTTCATTCTTAGTTGCTGCCATTAAACTATCTTTACATTCCCCCTCATGAAGTGGTCCTTCGATTGTTCTTAAAATAGGAAGAGTTTGGTTGGAGCAACTCGGGCTAATCAACTCTTCCAAACTGACTTTTTTTTCCATATGAGATTCAATTTCGAAAAGTGGACCTTCATATACATCTTCTTCTTTAAAGTCTTCCTTAACTTTAGTCATTACCAAAGAGTTGTCATCCTTTCTTTCTTCAACCCTCACATGTTCTTCAACTAGTTCACCAAGATAAATTGGTTGCATGAGTTGAGAATTTTCAGATCTTATAGAGGCTGAGAGTTTGTCTAGTTGTTGAGCTATATGTCGCAGTGAGGCCTCTAGGTTCAACTCTTGGGCTTGCTGCCTTTTTGAAGCACTCTTCTTGGATTGAATTGGTCGTTGACAAAAAGAGACTACCTTCGTAAGGTTCGTAGCATATTTGCTTCTCAAATATCTCTTCATCCATTTCCACGAACTTATAACTTCTTTGCCCTCTCTCTTCTCTCAGAATTTATTCTTCTCCACCAAAGGCTAGTTTTTCCTTTAAGTCTCAAAGAAGCAATTTTAACTTTTCTATGATCTGAAGATTTATGAATTAAAAAAAAATTCTCCAACTCCTCTTCCCAAACTAAATAGTCTTCGATCCATTCTGAACCATTGAAGGAAGGGAGAGAAGCTAGAAACTCTTCTTCTTCTGTAAGGTAACTTCTCGAAAAAGTTTTGCCCCTTGTCATCATAATGTAGGATAAAAATCACCCAATAATAGAATATATGCAAACCAAATTGGCTCTGATACCAAATGATGGATCCCAAGACTCCAAACCAACAAACAAGTGGAAACTGTAATCGACCAATGCAAAAATCCGACACCTAAACTTAAAACACAGAGAACTCACTGTGTATATAGGTTTTGGACCTCAAATTTATATGGCAAGTAGCTAACAATCTAAAGAATAACAATTCGAAAAATCACACCCAAATTAGGTATATACACAGAGTTATGACCAATTCAAGAAGCTGCTCGGAAATGGCTTTCTCAATGGTAAAAACTGTTTTTGTAACTATCTCAATTAATGGATAAACAAATTGATCCAAAATAAACTCCAATCATTAATTAAATTCCCAATACTTCACATATGTCCAGAGTATGCTCACAACACAAAATTTCAATTGAAGAAGTTGTAAGAAACTAATGAAACAGGATGGAATCCAAAACTAGTCCAGAACAAACAAGGTTGATCAGCTCGCCCTAATTATGAACACTAGAATTTAAACCAATATAACTCCACTTGCATAAGGGCCTTGAAGCTTAAATTAATAGAATAAGTAGTAGACACATAATAGTAAATCACCTCTAAAAATCAGCTTGAAAGGCGTCATTCAAACGACGTTATGTGCTAGGAAAGCTGAAGGTTGGATTTGTGATTCTCGGAAAAACTAGTTTTGTGCTTCTCTTAGTAAAACGGCCATAACTTTCAAAATACGAGTCCAATTCATGCGATTCCACCCACAATTTCTCAAGAACAAAAGTACCAATAATCTCATAATAAAAATACAGTAGAACCTTTATGAAAAATGGACGGAATCAAGGCACCAAGTTTGTCTGCGTTCTCCCACTCGGCAGAGAGAGGCGACTTGTTCGGATGTTTCGAAAAACACCACTCCAACCTAGCTTTTGCCGTGATCTTCTACCTCCACGCCACAAGGAAAACCTCAAGGTGAAGTTCCTGGAAGAGGTAGTATGAGTCTTCTCCTCCTAGGCCACACAAGATCAAAGGAGAAGAGTTGTTGATGGAGGTGAAGCTGTGAAGCAAAACCAAGCCACCGATTTGCACTAGAGAGAACTCTCTAAACAAAGAAGCAATTTCGACTAAGGGTTTTCCAATTCCATTCCAAGGTTCCCTTAGCGTGCCCTAAATAACACTCTAAAGTTAAAACAAAAGAAATTACAACTTTGCCCTTGAACTCACAAAAAATTTGGCATGAGGGCTCGATTTACATGCAAACCGAGCACCTATATTCCTACATCAATAAAATGATTTAAAACTCTCAAAACTAATTCCTAACCAGTCATCCAATAATTAAAACAACCAAAGACATAAGTTTAACTTAGAAACTTCAATAAAATCCTCATTTCAACCTTGTTGGCTTTGGCCAGTGCGAGCTGTTCCAAGCCAAGAAATTGTGACTCTAGCAAATCAGGGGTTGCATGGCTGCACATGAGAACATGATGCGTAACTTCCTTATCTTCACCTCTGTGAACTCCATTAATTTATTATTCCCTGCAAAATAAGAACTCGTTAGATAAAGAGTGAACCTCATGGCTCAAGGTCGGTCGGTGGGGTTTTCAAAGCACATCAATTGTTCTTTCATTCATTATCTTATAACACCATTGCGGTGATTATTAAGCATGTTATACGATAACACCTTTGCTGTGCTTTTGTTGTGATTATATTCCTTGCTTAAGCATGTGTATTTAACTCTGTATTATCGCTTAATGACTCCGCGAGTACCCTTCGCTGTTGTTATAAAGTATGTTCTGCAAACATCTTAAACTAATTAGCTGTGTTTATTAACTTGTTTAATCCTCAATTATGTTAAGTAGCTATTAACTAGTTTAATTCCAAGCATGTTAATTAGCTATTACTTATCAAGCATGTTAATTAACTGTTGTTTAACCATTAAGCGTACTAACTATTACTCAGTTCATTTTAAGCATGATTAGTTAACTATTGTTTAATCTTCAAGTATGTTAACTATTTCTTGTTGAATCTTCTATCATGTTAATTAACCATTACTCGATTAACCTCAAGCATGTTAAGTAACTATCACTTGCTAATCCTCAAGCATGTCAATTAACTAGTATTGTTTAAATCTTCAAACATTCAATTTAAGCATGTTAAATAAACTAAGTTGAACATGTTCAGTGGACGGACTGCAGCTAAGAATATCATTGCTAAATCCTGCTTAACCTTAGTTGCTTACTCACTTGAGCATGCAGTAATTATTTTAATTCTGTGATACCTGCTTAATTTGTTGAATTAAATCTAATTTCCGTTCAATAGCATACTCTGATCGCCGTTCCTATACGTTTCCTTTATGGTTGTCATATATTCATTTCAAGTATGCCTTCATTCTCTTTATGTGCTTTTAAATTCCGCCACTTAATTCTTGGGTTGTCATTCCTTTGATTTATTGTTAATTACTTTCTGTATATGCGCTATTTAATTGTCATCACGCATCTTGTTAATAGAAACAAATAGGGAGATACCACCTTGGAGTGGTACTCATATGCATTGGGAAAAGAAAAATGATAAGAAAATGAAAGAAGAAGAAAAGAAAAGGGAGTTGGGGGGGCGGATGGGTAGTGAGTCTAGTCTGCAACTAGCCGAAGCCCCTCCCTCGTCTGGTACGGGAGTTCTTGTTGCAAGTAAAAGGTTAGATCCAACCAACTATTCCATTGCAAGAGAAAATCCCCCAGTCTCCAGCTCTAAGTACGAGTAATGAATGAGTGAACGTAAAGAAAAGATCGGTTTGGGTGGCCCCCATTCCAAAGGAAAACTAAAAAGAGGCATAAGCACAATGCATAAACTTTATTTCCTTACTGGGCCATTGGTTCATGTCCTTACTTGTAGTGTAGGTAATTAAATGGTAGTGCTGGGAGTAGAAGAGGAGACCTTTCCCGTGGAGCCTGTGGAGTATCCAGATGAAACGCGACCAGAGTAGATGTGTGGCTCAAGCAAAGAAGAAAATACAATTTTTGTAAGTGTTTAATGGTAATACATTTTGTAAAACACTAACTATTGCTCTAACCCTTATTTTGAGTATGTGACACTTTTAACTCTGAACTTTAATTAATGTTTTGAATAATATTTCTGTTTGCGTTTCTGCTATGTTTTGAGAATAGATTTAATAATTCTAGCTTTCCACGGCTCAAACGAGTTTTAAGTGAAATGTGGTGACGATTGGGATTTTGAAAAGGCACTCTGATATTATTTTTCAAAGGGATTTCAATTGTTTTACAAAAGCTTTAAATTTAATGCACTTTAAGAGGAAATCAAAGAAAAAGAAAAATCTGGGTCGTTACAATGTAATACCCTGATTTCCCATAACTGAACTAAGTAAGAGTAATTGGAAAATTAATTGGGAGTGATAGGTTTATTTGGATAATTAGTAAAGATTTATTCAATGGAATTATTAGAAGTGACTAAATATGGATTTTTGTTAAAATGTAAAACGTAAAGTATTAATGGATTTTAGAGAAAATGTTAATTTGTGAAGATTATTGGGGGACTAAATTATAAATTGTTGAGGAATTGGTTAATAATTTTTGGGGGATAAATTAAAAAGGAATAGAATAAATGAAGGGAAAAGGAAACGTGATATTGTTTGAGTCATGACAGACATCCCTCAAGGGAAAAGGGACATTCGTTGTTGAAGATAGAAAGCAGGTAATGTCGTTTGTTAAGAGTAAGTAGAAAGCGACATCGTTTTGATGCGAGGGACATCCCTAATGAACAAAGGATGTCCAAAATAGAAGTAATAAGAACGGCGTTAAGATTTAAGTGGGACGGTGTCGTTTGGAACAAAGGGAGGAAAGGCTTATTGAAGCAGACGACCCTTATCGAGGAACGAACATCCCTCATTGAGAGGAAATTAACAGATGTCTCGCAGTAGAAATATCAAACAAACTATGGACTGTTAGATGAGGCTTAAGAAATATCAAAAGAACTATGAAGATTAGCAAGGGAGACGTCTGTTGTTAAATCAAGGATAGGGCCATGTGCAAGGCACATGGGAATCAAAAAAGAAAAATGGACGTGTTTTATGACTGTTGGATGAGGAAGCGAACGAATTAGGACCGTAGGATTTTAGATAAGTGACATCCCTTATGAAAAATGGATGTCATTCATAGCAATTTGCATGTAGAAAATATTACAGTGAACTCTTTGAACAAAATTGGACATCCCTTATGGAAAACGGACGTCCTTCATAGTAAATTTCATGTTTAATTTCTGGGAGAGGCAAATCGTGGTGGTGATGAAATCTTTCAAAAAGAAATCTGCTCCCTTTTAGCTGGTGTTTTGACTTTCCTTTTACGAGCGTTTCAGCATTTTGATTTCATAATCCTCCTTAAAGGATAAGCTGGTGCATGTTGTATTTGAATGTGGTGCCACCTAGGAGTTGTTGGCAAATGTCAAGGACACTTAAATGTTTCAAGGAGATTTCTCTCTTTATTAAAATGAAGACAGAAGTAAAAGAGGAGGACATTTATGAATTTCCTTACGAAGAAAAGAAAGGGCGAGAAAGGCACAGAGAACATGAAGAAGAGAAAGAAATTTGCTGCTTTTGGCATGAAGGAAAGCGTAGAGCTATAAGAAATCATCAAGTCAGGTTAGAAATAAGGTGTAGTTCGCCAGTGGAGGTCCTACATCACAAAACTTTGTTTGTTGTTGATTACAACTTTTTTTGATGATTGAGTACTGCTTTGGTTACTCCCTACAAATTGTTAGTATGTTGTTAATGAAAGAAATCAAATACTGTCATGATAATTGGATGAAAGAAATGGGGAGATTGTTGTCTGTGAGGTTGTGAAATGAATTGTTCTATCGAGTTTTGGATGATTGGGGACTGCTATATGTTGTTGGTTGAGAAATTAGTTTAAAGTATTATTCTCTATTAAATTGCATATGGACTGCTCTTGGCTTATCCCTATTTGTAATAAATGTTCTCTGGATCATAAATTATTCTCTGTAAAATTGCTTATGAATTGCTCTAGGTTAATTAGCATGTTAATTGCTATCTGTGAACAAATGCATAGCTTGAATTAATAGTCATCATATTAAATTGCTTTATGCTTTATTTTCTATCATTCATTGACAAGGTGTGACAATGTAAGTGTAAGTTACTTTGGGTTAATCGTGAAGTGTTATCATTGTTGTGATGCTATGTTAAGTTTCTTTTTTGTACTTTGTATATTATTGTGAACTATATATGACATGACATACATGCATATGAATAGGGCTTATGAAAATATTGACATATGCATGGCATGTTAAATGATGAATGAATAAACGTAAATAGGCGTGTAGGGGTTCGAGAGAAAAGGTGACGGTCCATCGGTGGTGACACCCCCAATGGATGTATCTCCTCCCATGTAGGGAAGGAGTGATGGTTAAGCGACATGGACCATAGGATGTATCCTTTCTCTTGTACTAGAAACCCCCAACGCTTACACAACATAGGAGATTGGTGATGGTCATGGTGGTGACACTCTTAATAGATGTATCTCTTCATAGTTGTGATGGTTAAGCCACATGACCATAGGATGTATCATTTCTCTATAACAAAATGTAAAAGAGGAGACAAGTTCTTCTCTAAGACAGATTGCATAAGTATGCATTAAGCATGAGCATTGCATTTCATTCTTTTCTTGTTGAGCGTTAGGCTCATTGTTTTATCCCGTGATGTAGGTATATATGAGAAACAAGAGAACAAGTCAAGGACAGTTGGCGAAGGATTTACACTGGTGGATCTTGTGGGTGGCTAAGCAAATGAATGTAAAAGAAATGGCTTGTAAAAGTTTTGTAAATATATTTAAATTGAAAAGGGAAAGAAGTTATTTATTGTATTCTAAAATGCATTGTTTTATTTATTTAATTTTTTACTGTGCTTTATAAATTATTTTCAGAAAAGATTTCTATTTATCGTATCTTTTAAAAAGGGGTTTTTAATAATGAAAAGTCTTCCTCTATTTCACAAAAGAAAAAGAAAAAATTTTAAATTTTACACGTTTTCAAATGTAAGAAAAATCGGGTTGTTACAGTAATATTTTTGAAACCCTACTGTTATGTGATCAACATATATAACTAGAAAATAAACTTGCTCTCACTGAATTTAAGGTATACACAATCACCAACTAAGTTCATTTCAATATCAAAGGAGATGACAACTTGATGAAGCCTATAATACTAGTAGTGAGAGATTTGCTTATCCCGTAGATGATATTATTTGACATTCAAAGCAAATATTTTGAATAATTCGATATAAAGAGTTCTGATTGTACCATATACATTGTTTCGTCAATGTCAACAATTAAGACAAGACTAACCATATATCTCTAAACATTGCCCTTCGAATCCCTCAACCTATAGATTTCGAACCTTCAGACAATATGACAAGATTCCAAATTCATTGTCCTTCATTGACTTTTAATTATTCACTTATGGTATCAATCCACAATTAAGAATTAGAACATTTTGTGTCTTCATAAAAGTTGATGAGATCATCTCCCATCATTCTAATGTCAACCTTATGCTTTTAGAGAAAGATGATGTAAAAATTCATAATCGCATTTTTCTTTTATTTAATGGATCTCCTTAATGACATCAATTTTTTAGGGTATTGAGTTTGCTCTTCAGTAGAAATCTCTTGAACTTCAATAGAAATTTCTTGAATATTGTCATTTGCTACTAGGACAATGTAAATCTAATAATTATTAACAGTTGTTGGCTTAATAGGTACTAAACATAATTATTTTGACGATGAATGTAATTAATTGATTGTATTATTTTAAGTTATTGATGATTATTAAGTTTAAATTGTTGATGAATATATTTTGAAGGGATTACATATTGAAGTTATATAAATTATATTCTCTTTGGAAATATCCTTAAAAGTAGATATTTAGATGTACTAATGCATTTATTTAGTCCATGCAGTATAAGATAAGTTTATACTTGTGATGACCTGGCTAAATCTTTTTCTCAAATTTGAAACCCTAAGTTTTTCATAAATTTAATTATTAAGTTAAACATTACCAGTTCCATTCCAAACCCTAATTTTCCCAAATGAAATTAAAATTCGTAGAAGCATCTAAGTATATATAAATTCATAATTTAGTTTTACTTCAAAAATTAATAATAACATTCATCAATCCTCAAAGGTTAAATGCTCTCACTTATTTTGTCATTAGAATAAACTTCGAACAACACAACATAAAATTCCAATAAAATCAAATCTCCAATTCGTAATTAATAATCCCAAATAAATAATTAAAACTAACTTTTGTCAAATAATTCTATTATGTCTATAAACTTAATAACTTCAAATCTTAAAGAAAACTAAAGTTTGATAACAATAAATTAATAAAAGCTGTTAATAAAATCTCTCAATTATATTCAATAGTTTTTCTCTAATTCTCATCAACACCCTTATTTGTATACTGGTCCACAACATGAAGATTTTCAATCAACGCCAATTCCTCTTTAGTAAGAAATTGACCTATATCACAAAACTATGACTGAGATAAATCTAGTAAGTAAATACCTTTTAAATCATAAATATTTTCCAATAGTATCATTAATTCTTTACAGTTGCATACTAGTTGAGTTCCTTAATCCAGTTGAGGTGTCACAGATTCCCTCCATTCACAATCGAGTACGAAAGTTCTCTAACAATATTTTTAGTGTTTATTTTGTAGGTGTTCAAAGAGGAAAGAGAATGAATTCCATTTATCAAGAATCCAAATATGGTAACAATAAAATATAAATGGAAGTTCAAGCACAAGTTTAGGAGAAATGTGAAGCATCCCAAAACTGCCTACAATCTAACTTTTGTGGTGTCTTTGTTATTTTTGGCAACCTCTACAATCTTATATCAGAAAGTAAGTTTCTCAACAATTGTTATTGACTTCCCATGCTTTATAGAATGGGGTCTTTGGCTAAATTTGGAGATCATTTGCTATGCTAAAAGAGGCATGAATAGACAGTGTCAATTTTGCCAAAAAAGCCCTTCCTAGCTCGGTGTTGAAGACTATGTCACTTGAAGGAGGGGCTCGAAGATACTTAATTGAATATTTGCTGCATAATTAAATTTTAGGATTAATTTACATTAATTTTAATTTGTTTTATGCTAATTGGAATAGTTTTAAACTCAAAGTAAAAGTGTCACTCGGCTACAACATGTTCTAGCCGAGTAAGTTTGTTGTGAGGGAATTTTTGATAATTTTATTTTAGGACATTAACCTTAATTTTGAGGAAGTATTTAACCTCTCTCTTAGGGCTACACTAAGTAGTTGATTCAGATAATAGAACCTTTGTTTTAAATTTTGGAGATTGCTCCATAGCTGTATCTTTTTCGGTGAGTTACATTCGATGAAGCTTGTGTGCTGTCTATTGATTTCATCTTTTGTAAGTTTAGGTGATATCTCTTACTACTACCCCTCTCTCTTCCATATGCCATCAAGGAAAAACATTTAGCAAAGATGTAGAAACTTGTAAGAAACTTAAGTTGGAGTGCTTTCCATCGAAAGGAGGCCATTGAAGTCAAAAGGTGCATAAGTAGTACCTATTCAGACCAACTTGCAGCTCTTCCATCATATCTCTCTCATCTCATCAATTTTGATTGTGATTTTTTGAGAGTGTCTTCTTCAATCATATGGAAAGACGTTGTCCAATCATAGTAGGAAGGCTTGTGTAATACCCCGATTTCCCATAACAGAATTAAATAAGGATAATTGAGAAATTAATTGGGTGTAATAGGATTATTTGGATAATTATTGAAGATTTATTTGATGGAAATTATTAGAATTAGTTAAGTGGAGAATTGATTAAATGAATCAAATTGAAATAAAGTAAAGAGAATAAAAAAACGAAGTGGAGAAAAAAAAAACGCTGGCGTTTTGGGTGTGATGTGCCGGGGCGTAGAAGTCGTCGACATGTAGATGTATGGCAGAGCATACGACATGAATTACAGGTTGATTGTGCATGACGACAGGTCCCACGTGAAGACTCAAAGAATGGATTTCAACATTGAAGTGGTCAACATAGCGGTTGACTGTGCACGTCGACCGGTCCCACTACGAATTGTGAAAATGGAGTTTCACATTGGAGCAGCCGATAGCCATATTGATTGGTCTGTCAAGTGGTCCCACGTGATTTTAGCATTAGAGAAGATAAGTTGAAAATCCCAGATGACTTCTCTTCTATATTTCTTCCAAGTAATCTGTCCTTCACAGATGGCAATCCTTAAAGAGTGGATATATGAGGATTATGGGGATTGTGGAGGCTTAAATGGGAAGCTCTCTAGAAGATAGAAAGGGAGCATCAGAGACAGAGAGAATGAGAGTGTGAAAGCGACATATATTTATTTTGTATCACTTGCTCAGTGTTTGGCTCATTAGTTTAAGTCTTGTGATGTAGGTACACGCACGAGAATAGGTTAAGGAGTAGTTGATGAAGGATTTTTACACATAGATCTTGTGGCTGGCTAGGCTAAAGACTTTGAAAGGAAATTGGTGGTAAAAGGTTGTAAAAATAATGTAAAAGGTTTATTTATTTTATTCTTCAAACAGTTGGTTTTATTTATAAAATCTTTCCACTGCGATTTGTAAAAGAGTTTTATGAAAGCAAAGTCTTCCGATGATTTTATAAAAGGAAAGTTTAAAATTTTGCATGTTTTCAAATGTAAGAAAAACTGGGTCATTATACCTCGTATCAACCGAGATATACTTGTCCAATGTTTGACCTAATTCTCGACCGATTGGGTGCCTACATTCGAGAAGTTTCCATCTTTGCATTCATATCTCTCTCATCTGAGCAAATTTGGCCCTGATATTTTGAGGAATGTTTCCTCACATATAACAAGTGTTGCTGGAAAAAAATTTGTGTGAATATTTTGTCAATTGACAAAGTTATTGTGCCCTCAAGTTGATCCAGAAAATCTGTTGAAAAACTGTCTATCTAAAGCAACTTGCAAACTTTCCTTTTTTGGTGGTGCATCAACTTTCCCAACTAAGAAAGGCTATTTGATGATTCATGACATCAACCAAGTCTCCAAGTCCCCTAACTCGGCATGCTACTTGATTATAACATCTCGAAAACATTTTTTTAAATCCAAGCCTTTTAAAGAAAATCATTCGTACAACGGAAGACTTTTTCTCTTTAAACCGTGATTAAATAAAACATACACTTTAAACTATTTTTCATAGTGTATATTACATAATGAAATCTTTTTTCTCTTTACATGTTTTCTTACTGTAACAATGCCAAGTCATTTTCCTCATCATGGAGAATACTTCTTCAACTGGTTCATTCTTCTTATCCTTTGATCACCTTTCCTGTTACCTACACCATAGAATTCATCTATAAGTCCAATGTTTAGCATGAAATGTAATATACATGAATGATAAAAGCATCTTTAATAAAAACATCATAAAATTGTTTCTTTTGTTTCTTTCTTGTTATGTTATGACATTAAGACACGATACCAGAGTTGTTCGTTCTCCATTGAGAGGTATCAACCACCCATAGCTCCATTGGTACCGCATGACCAAAGTTGTTACATATTTTCTTTCTAAATACTTATGCATGAGAAAACACTTTCATTTATTTTTCTGAAAACATGATGCATTGACCTAAAACCCTCAAACAACTCAAAGCATTATTATTTAGCATATCATAAAATCCTCAGACTCTATAATATAAGAAATAAGTCATCAAATCCTCAAGAAAATATGATATGGCTAAGAGAATTTGTAATATCATCAATCATCCTCAAGACATGCAGTTTATCATATAATAGAAACTGTAAAACAATCACTAACTTAACCAAACATTATGTGGTGCAGTCCCTAAAGAGCAAAACATATACAACATTTCTTATCTGAATTCATAACTTGCAGTTCGATTGTCTATAATTTCTCTCGTACGCTAACTTACAGAATTTTGGAAAAAGTCTACCCAAGGCTTGAGAGATACATTCTCACCCCCTGTGACTTCCAAGTTCAACTCAAGACCCCTATATAAAACCTAAAAATTTCCTAACGTATTTTCCTTGGATTCATGTTTTTGTTTCCCTTCATGCTTTACGTCCAGATTCATCCATGATGGGTTCATGTATCTCATAGATCAAAGTCGCTACAATTTGCATCATA
Organism: Begonia loranthoides; assembly: GCA_022433065.1. NCBI lineage: Eukaryota > Viridiplantae > Streptophyta > Magnoliopsida > Cucurbitales > Begoniaceae > Begonia > Begonia loranthoides. The sequence continues at coordinate 23,187,063 of CM039468.1, read as the reverse complement.
ATTGGCAGAGATTAAATATTTTGTATCTTCCTTAATATTACAATATTTTTGCAGCTTAAACATGGGCTAATCATCCTTCGTTACCCCATTTTAACGATGTAACCTAATAGGTTACGTGGAAAACAAAGTTGTTTAGAAGCTGCATAAAACGAAGATCCACAGTTTGTGGAAGTATATAGTTTCGCGACTACATTCCCATCCACTACAAAATATTCCCATGTAATATCCTAACTTTTTATATTGGAATTTAATAAAGATAGTTGGAAAGTAATTTGGGACATTTGGATTAATTGGATAATTATCGAGGTATTACCAAGGACGTATTCGTAAGATTATAAATTATGGGAAATTAAGGTAATTAGAATAAATATTAATTTAACAAAATAAATTATTATGTGGGACAAATAATTTAGATGGGATAATTAAAAGGAGAAATAAAGATATAGGGGGATTAAGTGGGATTAGAATTAATGATGGATTAAATAAATTTAATTAGTGGATTAATTGGAGGATGGAGATAATTAGGAACTATTAAGTGTTAAAGTATAGAATTCGATGAGAAGTTATTAATGATAAATGTTTCAAATTGTGAAGGTACTAAAAGGAGAAGAATGATAGCGATTAAGTTCAATACACGATAAAGTTTGAGGTATGGTTTTGGGTGTATCTTGGGTAGTGGTGGCCCTACCCATAAGTAGGGTGCGTGAGTTTTACGTTAGTGTTCTGTAGTAGATATTTCCTTGATGGTTCTGTGATTTAAATGCCTTATTTGTGATGCTTTGTAGTGTTTCTTTGGTTGTTGGTTTCTGGCCGTTTGCTATTTCCTTGGCTGAATTATTGTTGTTATCTCCTTGCTGTTCATTATTTCTCTTGTTGGTAGAATAGATTTCTTTACTGTCAATTGTGTTCCTTACTTCAAATGCTTCATTTAAATTGCCTTGGATGAATGCTTAAGGTTGGAGTGTGATAAGAGTAGTATGATAAGTATGTAAATGATGAGGAGTAGGAATGAGCTAAGAATGAGCTTAGAATGTTGGTTTTTCCTTGGATGATTTACTGTTTTGTTCTTTGTTATTTTCTTGATGTCTAGCTTGGATTCTATGCGTTAACTAAATTGTTATTTCATTCGTTCCATATTTACTATCTAGTGTTATTCTGAATGTGTTGATAAGCATGTTTAATTAACTAAGTAGACCTGAGTACATTTAATTAACTAGTCTTTAAATAACTGAGTTGAGCATGTTAACCAACTAATTAGGTGCCCATGTAAAACGACTAAATCGATTAACTAGCATGTTTGAATTAACTAACTGCCATAATCAATTAGCATGTTTACTTGCTTAAACATGTTTAATTAGCTGGACTTATAAGCATGATTAATTAGAACATGTTTAATTAATTAAACTTGAGCACATAATTAATTAGAACGATATTAGCATGTTAATTAACCTAGTCATGCCATGCTTACTTATTAACTAAACTACCATGCTTAATTATTAACTAGGCTAAGTTATTCTGTGAATTGATAAGACCATGCATATGTTAAATTCCTTGAGCACGTTTAATTAGCATGTTTAAACCAATTAGCAGCATGTTAATGTCGTGCATGTTAATTATAATTAGTAAGCATGTTAATTAACTAGGATTAATTAGTGAGTAAGTTAAATTACTAATTAATTAGAATGAATCTGAGCATGTAAATTAACTAGGATAACTAACTAGAATGTTAATCGTATCTCTCTTGAGCATGTAAGTTGGTTAGAGTAATTAACAAGACCCGAGCATGTAATTAGTATGTTTAATTTAATTCAACTAGGATAAAAGCATGTAACCTACCTCGGATAGCAAACTAGAATAATTATCTTATCTTCTTGAGCATGCAAATTAATTAGGACAACTAACTAAATAATAATTCTAGCATGTTGATTAATAGCATGTTTCGACTCCTATTTCCTTTATTGTTATATTCTATGCGTTCACGCATGTTATAATTCATTGTATATAGTTCAGATACTTAATTTGGTATTGTTTTCATGATTTGTTATTTACTTCCTTTAATGATTCATTGCTTTCAATTACTGTTGTTCATTATATGTGCAATTTCAATTTCAACTTGCTTTCCTTTCAATGTAATTGTCATTTACCTCTTTATATGTGAAATGCGAACTGCATCATGTATCATGTTAGGTTGAGAAAGTATAGTCATGCATCATGTTAATAGAAACCAATAGGGAGTGCCACTGGAGTGGTACTCACACATGCATTATATGAGGTAAAATGTTAAGAAAATAAAGGAAATGGGGAGTTGGGGGGCTGATGGGTAGCGGATCTAGTATGTAGCTAGGCAAAGCCCCCTATCTTGTCGGTGGAGGGGACCTAGTTGCAAGTAAAATGTTAGATTCGACCACTATTCCATCATAATGGAAATCCTCCAATCTCTCGCTCAAAGTACGAGTAACGAACGAATGAACGAAAGTAAAGTAAAGAATGAACGAATGACGTAATGAAAGGTTTGGTTTGGGTGGCCCCCATTCCAAAAAGAACTAAAGAGAGTCATAAGCATAATTGCATTAAACCTTTTTCCTTACTAAGCCTTTGAGCATGCAGTTTACTTGTGGTGTATGTACTTGTATTCGAAAAGGATGAACAGATAATAAAAAGCAGGGATGAGGGATTTGCACTAGCGAGATTGGGGCTGGCTAGGCTAGAGCGAGAAGAGAAAATGGTTGTAATAAATTGTATTTAATTATTAGAATTCATTTCTCAAGCGCAGTATTTAATTGTTTAGTTCTTTCATTTAATGATTTACGCTTTCACAATGTTTTAAACAAATGATTTTATAACGCTTTCCGCACTTTATTAATTAGATTTTTATAACGAGTTTAACGCAAGGTTAGTAGCGGTCCGATCTAGCGTCGCACTATGATTTGTTTTAAAAGAGATTTCAACGATTTTACAAAAGTTCAAATTTTCATGCATTTTAAAGGATTTACGAAAAATTGGGTCGTTATAACCTAGAGAATATTCCACCAATGACCAACCAAAAGCCACCACGTCGATTTGCGGACGCGTTCGCTTCCGCGGATATGGGCCAAACTGCGCAAAATCCATGAAACGACGTCGTTCAACTTAAAGACCTCCAGCGAAACGACGACGTCAAACTTAAGTTGCGGACACACACCAATCCGCAGATGCGTTTCCAATTTGCGTCATTTGCATCCGACAGCTAACAACATTTCTGATCCCTCAATCCAACGCCTCAACACCAATCTGCTCCCACAATCGTTCCCACGGACGAAATCCAATCCATGAACTTCATCCAATGGCTGAAAATACATCTAATCGATCAAACACTTAATTTCCTTAAATTCTTTAGTGCTTAATACACCAAAACGAAATCATCTATCCTAATCTTGCGGTACCAAAAGCTTCCGTGGACACCTACCCAATTCTTGATCAAACGACGACATTTCCTTCCTTAAATCCAATTATTGTGGACACCAACACACTTGCGGACACAATCATCTGCAAATATATTGTTCACAACATCCCTTTTCTCTAATTAACGTCGTTTAACCAATTCAAAGTGCAATTATCCTACAATTTATCTCACTTAACCCTAAAATGGAAATCCTGGGTATTACACTGATGATTCATGATATGAACCATCTCTGGATCTTGTTAGCCTCTCGTCTAGAAAACCTGTTCACCAAGTATTCATCATTTCTGAAGTATTCGTCAATTCTATTCTTTTTTTTTCGTGATCACACACAATAGTGTTCATTTATTAATTTATTTTTCTCTACTACTACCCACAAATTACACATGAGCACCCAATGCATTAAAACACCAAATATCAACAATCTTCATAATGAAAATAAATATATAAAAATATAGTTTGTACTATGCTTTGTGATGTAAGGCATGCGGCTAAAACCTATTAAAAATAAGTATTTACTTACCTTGGCTCACTGATTGAAGCTTACGGTTCTAAAATTGCCTTCGTGAATCCCGATTCACCTATACAAAATTTAATATCATTATCCAAGTGAATGTTATTAAATTTATATCTAAATAACCTACCTTAAAATGTTTTATTTGTTGGATTTTTTTAATATAAAATTAGGATAGAAATCCATGTAAACTTTGGATTGACTTGGTCGATATCTGGTTTGTTTGGATCAAACCAGACTCGAGTAAGGCAAATTTCAGAGTTGTTTGAATCAAATCATGTATGGTTGAACTGAATTTTGCTCAGTTGGATTTGTCTTGATCTTGTTGAACCATGTCTGGTTCCGTTTGAAAACTTGGGTCGATTTGGGTTGTCTTTCTGGGCCGGTTTAAAAATCGTTACTTCTTCCTTTTCATCTGCAACTTCATCACCTCTGCTCCCATGTGGGGATAAGGTAACAAATGAACTTACCAAGCCGAGTCGAGCCTAAAAATATTTGGCTCACTGTGCCTAATGAGTTAAACGAGTCGAGCCTAATGTACCTAGCGAGCCTAACAAGCTCGACCAAAATTTTTTTTCAACTCGAGCTGGCTTACGAGCCATGAGTTACATTGTAAAGCCATATTTTTCTTAACTTTTTTTTTTTTCAAAATGTTTTTATCTTGCTTTTGAAAACTGTTTGTGTAGCATTGGAATTTTCTTTATAAATATAAAACATATCTCTTATCATCATTATCATGAAAACATTCATTCTATTTTGTGAACACAACTAAACCATATTTATATACAAAGTCTTAAAACAGTCATAATTTAATACTTAAAATTGTTTCTAAAATATTTACATAAATACAAAACATGGTATATAAAAGTATTCTAACCTGAGCCATAACCCACTGGTCAACTCGCCGAACAACGCAAAATGCTCAACATAGCTCTGCCTCATCAACTACATCCTCAACATCATCAGTTTATATTCCCCTCATCCATGATAAGATCATCACCTACATCACAAGATTAACTATGAACCTCATGCTCAGTAAGAGATATAAAAATAATATGGTCATGTTATGTAACTTTATCAAAAGATACAATTTATGTTTCAATCTTTCTTTACTTCTACTTTTCCTTTCACTTACCCATCCTGGCGTTGGAGGTATCACCGTACAAGGGAGAGTGACATCTATTGACTTATTTAGGGTAGCCATCTCAAAACCCTATACTTCACAATGTCTATTTATGATTATTCCATTAATTTCTATTTTTCGTTACTTCCACTTACCCATACAGCTGTTGGAGTATCATCGTACAAGAGAGAGTGACACCTTTTGACCCACCTTAGGGCAGCCATCTCGAACCCCACACCACACAACGTCTATTTACATTAATTTTCCTTTCATTTTCGTTCTATCATTTGTAAAAAAATGCATAAAAACATTTTTGTATTTTTCTTGAAAACCATGATGCATGAAATATGCACATTATCAATGCAAAGATCCCATATCATATCACATTTTATCATTTATCGTATCACTATTAATCAAGCAACATTTGAATCACTAAAGGGATCAATACTATCCTCATATATCTCCTAACATAATAATTATGTGATAGCATACAAATAATCAAATCATTTATAATACTATTCTTATATACACAACATATCAAATAATGTATCAATCTTACCTTAGCTTCTTGTGATGTTCACCAAAAAGGCAAAAAACAAATAATAACTCTTACCTTAATGTCTTAGCACGATACTCTTCAACTTACTCAATTATCTCCTTGACTTAAAGCAACTAAAACATAATAAACTCTATGTTAGTATTTATTCATGCACTTGTTACTTCAATTGTGCATAATCCTTAACACACTCAGCAAACTCTTAGTTCCAAACCCAAACTTAACCAATGGGGTATATAATCAGCTTGAATAACTTCGTCTCTTTCATCCATATTTTTATGGCTTCCCTCACCATCCTATTCTCTTATCAATTTAGTCTAGCAATATAAAACAGCTAAACAAATAATTTAATATAACATAACTCATGTTATACTAAATGCCCTTGCTTACCATATTTAAAGCACTGCCCCATGTCTGCCGGGGATTCGCCAAAGTGGTTATTTTTGCACTTGGGACATTGATTGGCTTGAGGTGCTTTAACATTAGATGAAGTATCAATCGACTCATTATGAGTGCATTTATCTTTTCCTTGCTAGTTCTCATTCCCAAATGGCATTTTTACCCCTCTTGTATTTGTTTTCCAATTCCATTTGTTGTTGAGCTTGATTACTCCTCATAAGTTTCTGAGTTACTTCTCTTTGCCTAGCAAATTGGAACTTAGCTTTGTAACGATCCAGGTTTTTCCTAAATCCTTGAAAATGCGTAAAATTTGAAATTTCTTTCTTTTTAAAACCAAAACATATCAGAGTGCGTCTAACCAGATCGCTATTGACTCTTTTGTTAAACTCGATATGAAAACCATTTGATAAAATGAGCGGAAGCATTATAAAATAAATCATTTTAAAACATGGCGGAAGCGTAAATAAATCGTTCAAGAAGGAAGTGCTAAACAATTGAAACACTGCGTTTAATAATGAAACTGATAATTAAACACCATTTGATTACAATCTTTTACTCATCTTTCTCTTTGCCTGGCCAGCCCCCAAGTCTCGCGCATGCGAAATCATTCATCCTTGCTTCATTATGTGTTTATCATCTACTTATTATTTGTTCGTCGTTGTGCCTACACCACAAGTAAGGATGTGAGCTTTCGCCCAGTAAGTAAATGGTGGAAAACAATTACGCATATCTCTCTCTTTAATTCTTCTTAGAATGGGAGCCCCCCAAACCAATTTTTTTTATTACATTTGTTCTTCGTTCGTTCTTTACTCGTACATCGAGAGCTAGAGATTGGAGGGGTCTTAGGGGATGGAATAGTTGGTCGGACTTCACCCTTTACTTGCAACTAGGTCCCCATTCCCGTCAAGGTTTGGGGCTTCGCCTAGCCGCGAACTAGTTCCGCTACCCATCCGCCCTCCAACTCCCTTTTTTGTCCCCTTTCCGGCGTATCCTGCCTTCAAGGGTCCTCCCCTTCTGGCGTATTCCTCCTTCAGGGTTTCTTCCCTCTCGACTTATCCCGCCGAGAGGGTTTCTTCGGTGATGGGCGTATCCCGCCCATCCTGAACATTCCTTTTTCTTAGCATTTTTTCCTCACTCATGCATGTGTGAGTACTACCCCAAAGTTGCACTCCCTACGGTTTTCTATTAACATGAAGCATATTGCATTATAACGTACATTAATAGAAATTGAAATGCGCATTGAAGTAAAAGCACTATAATTGAACTAGCATATGTAATGAATAACAATAATTGAAAGCATACATAAATATAGGGAACAATTATGATATCGAATCGAACAGCGAGTGAACAAGACGAGACAATAAAGTAACATACGACAAATTATAATTAACTAAATATGCTCATTGAACTAAGCTAGGCTAAACATGGAAACATGCTATAGACAACGAATAACGAAATCATACTTGGAAATTGGTAATTCTTATTCTAGTTGGTTAAGCATACTCTTATTTTAATTAGTCAAATATGCTATATTTAATAGTCTAGTTATTATCCTAGTTAATTACATGCTCAACAATTTAGTTAACATGCTCAAGGTTTAGTTATTGATTAAACATGCTCGAATTGATTAGCGTGCAGACATGCTCAACTAATTCAACATACTAATTACTAAACATGCTCAAGGATTGATTATTCATTACACAACTAGGTAAACATGCTTGAACTGGTTATTTAGCAGCTAGTTAGTAAATTAATAAACTAAACAAGTTCAAGTCTAATCAATTACTCCAATTGAGTAAGTTAACATACTCTTAATCACTATAGTTAAATTAATTAGCATGCTCAACTTGTAGTTGAAATTATAATTCTAATTAACATTTAAACATGCTTAGGAATTTAACACATGCATAGTATTATCAACTCAAAGAATAACTTAGCTTAGTCAATAAATCAAGCATGGTAGTCTAGTTAAAAAGTAAGCATGGCATGACTAGTTAATTTGACATGGTAATATCATTTTGATTAATTACATGCTCGAGTATAATTAATTATATACGTCCCATTTAATCATGCTTATAAGTCCAACTAATTCAACATATTTAAACAAGTAAACATGCTAACTGATTATGCTAGTTAGTTGATTTGAACATGCTAGTTAATCGACTTAGTCATTTTACATGCGCAACTAATTAGTTGGTTAACATACTCAATGGATTAGCATTTATGGATTAACATTTAACTAATTGATTTAGCAAGTAAGCATACTAGAGTAGAGAAATAAGATAAACAGTTGATGGCAGAGCAAACGTTAGCAAGGAAATAACCGCATGATAGCGGAAAACTAAATAGCAAGTAGCCATTCAGTATCAACATAGAATTCCTAACTCATTCCAGACTTCACATATTCACGTGTCTTTCACACTCTCAACATTCATCACCTTTCTCACATTCATCACTTCTTTCAACAAGGCATTTGTATCACATATTAGGCCGTAAAATAGAATTAAACAATTGAAAGGAAAATATCACAGAGCTTATAATGATTCACCATGAAAATGAACGGGGAAAACATAACAGAGAATAACCACTAATAGCAGCAAGAGAACTACACAAATCAGGAACAATTACCGTAGGAAATCATCCAAGGATCTATCTAACAGTAAGCATATGAAGAACGAACACAAAATGCACGCACTCTACTTGTGGTGTAGGGCCTTCAAATGGCCGAGACACACTCAAGTTCCTTACCTCACATCTTTATCGTGGTTGGTTCTTACTCGCTATCATTCTTCTCCGTTTTGTACCTTCAAAATTAGGAACATGTACTTATTGATAATAATCCCTCCAATAAACATTTACAGAGTCCTATAAACCGTAACAAGGTATAGACCCGCAACCACACTAAATCCAACACACTTGTACTCCAAGCAATAACCAACAGAAGGTGTTTTATTATTCTTCATCCAACATTAGATTAACAACCTAAATGGGTTAATAACTTATCTCCAACAACTAGCACCCAAACAATTTCTCATATCATACATTTAACCCCCACAGTGTTGACAATAACAAAAAAACAAGCTAATACACTTAACAGAACACTCCAACCAACCAGTAACAGGGAAGTCCATTCTAGCACATAAATTAAACCATAATAGAGGATAACATTTATCATTACCAATCTCCATTCATTTAACATAGCAACTTATCCAACAACAGCCACCAAAGAGTCCAAACTATTGAAACAACTGAGAGAAAACTCACAATAGTAAACATTCAATAACCAGTCCAGAATATAAATCCAACATGTTATCTTTATCCTTAACCCATAAAACAAAGAAGGAAATTATCATACCAGAAGACTCGAGAGCTCTCTGTCCAGCATCTCCTCCTCTGCTTCGGTTCTTCACTCTTGGCCATCCTCTCCCTCACAGAACCGATGAAAATTAGCAAACCCAGTCAAGAACAGAAACCAAAAATCCAACTAGCCGAGAAGAAAACTCACTTGGAGCCCTCGGCCATCCATCCATGCTTCACAGCTATTACCTGGCTTCACTCACTCGATTCCTGCTCACCCCAGAGTTTCTCAACACAAACAACCTCTTCCTCTCTTCCTGGTAGCTTTAATTCTCCAGCAGACAACACTTCCAGCAGACAACACTCTGCATGCCCAACAATCCCTGCCCAATTCCCTTAAGCTTTTCAGAGGTGCAGCCCATGCTCCACTGCTATCGATTTCATCCAGAGCTAGAACCAGGGCAGAAAACCGGTTCAGACAGAAGCTGATGTGCCCCAAGTTCCGGAACTTGAGCCCGAGCCAGGGGCTCTTTTATTGTCTAACATTTTTTTATTTACTTTCTAGTTTTTTGAATCAAATAAACATCATTGGAGTTGGAATTTGGGCTAATGGAGATTTTACAATCTTTGGGGAATAATTGTGAGCTGTTTTTCCGCCTAGATTCTGACCTCCGACAGTTCAAGTGGATTTTTCACAATCAAGATAACGTCTTTTCAACTTTGGTCCTTCATACCAAATATAGCCAACATCCAGAGGTTTTGAATGAGCTATGGAGCTTTGTATTTGGGCTCCATTTGGTATGTCAAATATTTTTGTTTCAGAGAGCAAAACTCAGACTCAGATTTTATTGTTGTTGTTTTAATTAAGGGTTTGTTTAGTCATTTGCTACCTAGGGATATTTTTGTCCTTTTATGTTTTTGTTGTAAAACATTAGGGTTTGATACCCCTTTTGGCTGGATGGAAGTTCAGTTTGGAAAATTAGAAAAGAAACTTGTTTTTTGAAGAGAAGCACCACGCGACCCTTCCCCCTCACAGCCTTCTTCCCCTTCAACCCAAACTTGCTACTCTTTGTGGCGTTTCTTGAGCAAGTTGGAAGGGTTACTACCACTTCCAAGCATCACTCTGGTGGCGTATCTGTAGTGTAGAGGTAGGAGAAATGCTAGATCCCTTGGAGAGCACTTAATCCGTGTTTAAGCCGATTACTTCGATCCTCTCACGTTAGGAGGTAAAATAGAACTCCACGGTTCCCTTTTGTAATTTCGAAGATTGTTGCTGGTAAGATTTGGTTGTTCTGGTCCTAATCCCTTCATATTTGGTGGTTAACAATTGTGTATTGAGATGAAGGCGTCGTTCCTTATGAATATGGAGTTTTGATGGATATTTTGTTAATCGCAGAATCTGTTTTTTCTGTGCAATTTGTTTACTGCATTGGATTGCTGACCTGTTTTGATGCCCTTGTGTGGGTTTTCTTAATTTTATTTCTTCTGGGGATTTGTTCTTTGTTGAGTGACAAAGCTGCCTGCCAATTTTCGGAATTATTGGAGATATGTGGAGTGAGTTCTCTCTGTTGTATTTCTGGTCGTGAAAACTGTTCGGAAGAAGCTCGGTATTTGGTGATATCTTATTACGGCTATAACTGGAGATTCGGAATGAGTTCTGATCTGGAATTTTGACACAACTTACCTGCTTGTGTTAATTAAGTGTCCTCCAAAAACTAGCCAAATTTCACATTTGAATTTGGAGAACTACTCTGTCTATTGTTGCTGATCCAGTTTAATTCACAGCTTGTTGGCCGGTTTATTTAAATTAAGCTCTTGTCGCCCTTGGAGCCTATCAGAAGCTGGACCATGGCCCTCGATCGGTCTAGCTTGAACTGGCAACTCATCGCGAACCAAATACCCAGCCCCTGCCTTCATCGCGTTGCTCGCAGCTTCACCGTCGTTGCCCTGCCGTCTGCCGCCAAGCGGAAATCACCCGATGCCCAAAAGCAGCCGAGCCACGATGCCCGATGTTTCCCCTACCAGACCCGCGAGCTACGAACCAAAATGCCTGCCGCCTCGCCTCCAGAGCCCTAACCCGCGACACCCCACCCTCCAACCATCGCCAGCCATTCGATCATCGAACCCAACCTCGCTGTCGACATCTCCCCTGTCGCGATCTCCTCTTCGGGTCCTCCCTCTCCCTCTTGTTTTCTGTCTCATCTCTTTCGTCAGGCTCTCTCTCCCTCCCTCTCATTCTTCTTTCTCCTTTTTTTTTTTTGCAAAGGCCGAAGCCCATTTTTGTCTTGATAAAACCGGTTCACTTAGTGAACCGGTTCACCCCTCTCCATTTCCAATAAATCCTCTTTTATTCCTATATAACACTTAGAAATTATTAATCCCACTTTATATGGTTATTTCCAAATAATCTCAATTACCCCATAAATCTTATTCGCTCTTTTGATTAAAGGAGAATCGAGCCATTTATAATTTTTCAGACCGAGCCAAACCAACCCGGTTCGATCCAATAAAATACCCATTCATCCAAATTAATCTTAATTATCCTTCAATAAATTCTTTAAATTAAAATCTTACGAATACTTCCTTGGTAATACCCCGATAAATATCCGTTAAATGCAAACACCCCTAATTATTTTCCAATTATTCTTAATAAATTCCGATATAAAAATTTCGGGGTATTACAAGCTTCTTCTATCTCCAAACTTTAAACACAATCTTGGAATATGGCACATTTTGATTACCATATATTTTTATACCATGATATATCTCTACCTTCAATCTTTGAACAAATTGAAATACCTCAAGTTCATTATTAGCCACTAAATGAGTTGCAAATTGAGAAAGTACTTCAAATTTCCTTACATAGTCTGAAACAAAGGCTATTTGGCGGAGACGTATAAATTTCACTAATTTTTGGGTTTTAACAGTAAGGTTGAAATATATGACATCGAAGATTTCTTTGAACTGTTCCCAGGTCATTGTGTTTGCATCATGGGTTGCTTTGACGGAATCCCACAGAATCTAGCACCTCATACCAAAAGATAGGCAGTGCAAGAAACTTTTTCAGATTCCTCTATCCTTGTATAGTCAAACATATCCTCTAATGATCTAATCCATCCCTCAACTCCCATTGATTCTAACGTACTTCCATCAAAACTTGGTTGCTTCAATCATATAAGCTTTTTCCATCCTACTTCTGCCTAAACTAATAGACGCATAATCCCTTAATCTTCCCTTTCCATAATATGTTCCATGTACTTGAAGTGACATTCCACTAATTCACATAGTCGACCAATAGTTTCATCTCTTTCATCCGTATTTTTCCTGGCTTCCCTTACCATCCTATTCTCTTTTCAATTTAGTCTTGCAATATAAAATTGCTAAACAAATAACTTAATATAACATAACTAAATGTACATTTGATGAAACATTTTTGCATTTAGTCTTGCATTGTAGGTAGCCTACATAAATGACTCTGACCTAGTTATGCCCTGATACCATAATTGTAAAGCCCTGCTTCACTTAAATTTTTTAAAAATGTTTTTATCTTGCTTTTGAAAACTGTTAGCATAGCAGAAGACTTTTCTCTATAAATATAAAAGATGTGTATCGTCATTATGATGAAAGCATTCATTCCATTTTGTGAACACAACTACATTTATTTATCATTATTATATACCATATTTTACATATTGTGTCTTAAAACAGTAATAGTTTAATACTTAAACTTGTTTATAAAACATTTATGTAAATACAAAACATGATAAGTAAAAGCATGTTACCTTGAGCCATAATCCATCGGTCAAGTCGCCGAACAATGCTAAATGCTCAACATAACTATGCCTCATCAACTACATCTTAAACATAATCAATTCGTAATGCCCTCATACACGATACGATCCTCACCTACATCACAAGATTTAACATTGAGCCTAATGCTTAGTAAGAGATGTAAAAATTATATGCTCGTGTTATACAACTTTATGAAAAAATGCAGTTTATGTTTCAATTGTTCATTACTTTTACTTTTACTTGCCCATCTACCCACTGGAGGTATCACCATATAAGGGAGAGTGACAAATATTTACCGATTTACGACGGCCATCTTGAAACCCCATACCCTACCATCTATTTATGTTTATTCCATTATTTTTCATTTTTCTTTGGTGCCACTTACCAATACATATGTAACAACCTGGATTTTCGTAAATCCTTTAAAATACGTGAAAATTTGAAATTTCTTCTTTTAAAACAAAAATATCAAAGTGCGTCTAACCAGATCGCTACTGACTCTTTCTTTAAACTTGTTATAAAACCAATTCATCAAAATGTGGAAGTGTTATAAAATAAATCATTGTAAAACATGGCGGAAGTGTATTTAAATCGTTTAAAAGGAAATCTAAACAATGGAGTATGATACAATAATTTAACGTGATTACAATCGTTTACTCATTCTCTTCTTTGCCTGGCCAGCCCTGAGTCTTGCGCGTGCAAATCACCCATCCCTGCTTCATTGTGTGTTTATCATCTACTTATTATCTGTTCGTTGTTTGTACCTACATCTACACAACAAACAACTGTAAGCCCGAAGGCTTAGTAAGGAAAAGGGGAAATGGATATGAAATGTCACTCTTTAGTCGATTTGGAATGGGGGCCACCCAAACCAATCCTTTTATTACTTTTCTTTACGTCGTTCGTTCGTTACTCGTTCTACGAGCTGGAGATTGGAGGAATCCGTGGCGGTAGGGTAGATCTTTGTCGGCTTCAACCACCTAGGATAGACAGTCTCGCAGTCCTGGCAAGGGAAAGGTAACGTTGTCTTTTAAATCTTGTCTACCTGGCTGATCCATACTTACCCTACATCCCCCAACTCCCTTTTTACTTTTCTTTGTGTCTGTGTCGGACTTAGTCCCTGGACCACAGAGGCCTTTATTATCGTACAGTTTTACTCATTTTCATCATTTATTCTCACTCATGCATGTGTGTACGACCTCTTGGCACTCCCTATTAGTCTCTATTACCATGATGAATGCTCATACATTCTTAACCTAACATGATGCATGATGCTTCACAATAATATAACATTCATAATAATTGAAGTGCGCAGAGAATAAAAGTAAAGCAATAACTGAAATTGAAAGTGCATATAAGTAAAGTAGAGCACATAATGGACTGAAAGAACTAAGCACAATAGAAACAAGTATAACATTGAGTTAAGTCAGCGAATGAGCATTAAACTATCATGTTCATGAAGATAACATGATCATTCTAGTTCTTAGCTTGGTTAACTTCCTAGTCCATTTACATGCTTCCTACATTTATATTTCTAAGCCATTATTCTACTCAATTATTAACGTACCCCTAAGTTAATTTCATGCTTTTACACTTTTTGACTATCATAAGCAATACAAGAAAATAGTAACAAAAGCATCCATAAGGCATCCATTCGCTTAGTCAATGAAACAATTCTCTTTTCCTCCTCTTTATCATTCTATTCCTTAGAAAGTAAAGCATCAATTATGTAATTGAAGTGCACATTGAAAGTAGAATAACTGTAATTAAAATTGCGCATATAATTGAAAGCGTAGGTAAAAGAGGGTAAGACATCCAATATAAGAGACTACCAAGAAGACATTAACAAAGTAGTTATAAGGCATATGTTCATATATTATCCTAATTACTTACATGCTAAGTTTAACTACTTAGTTGATTATTCTAGTCACTTAACATGCTCAATCAATTACTTCGAGTGATTATACTAGTTTATTTCATGCTCAAGTTAACTAGTTTACATGCTCATTTAGTCAATTAAATCAGTTAATCATACTTACTATACTTAGCATACTCAAGTGCCCTTTATTAATTAAGCAACTAGTTATCTACATTTAGCAATTAAACATGCTAGTTAATCAATCTAAACATATGGGCTCATTGAACCTACTAATTAGATTAATTTAACATGCTAATTATGCTTAAGTGTCAATTATGTCTACTTAACAATCGAAAAGCTTACTAAAAATATAATTAACGTGCTCAGTTGACTGCGTTAGTTAATTATACTATCCTCATCAATTACATGCTTGAGGTGAATTACATGTTTTTATCCTAGATGGGTTGAACATGCTTATTTTATGTTAATCAATTACATGCTTTTACTTAACTTGTTTTCAATGGGGAATAACATGCTACGAGGAACATTCCATACCAAGAAGACAATAACAAAAACAATTACAAACATCATGCCATAAACCAACATGCTAACTCATCTAATAAATTCCGTAGTTCATTTACATGCTTCCTACTATTATTAGTCTAGGTGATTATTCTATTTAATTATCCAAGTCATTTAGCATGCTTTTACTTAACTTGTTTTCAATAGAGAATAACATGCTAGTTATTTATCATACTGGAATAATTCATTTACCAATTTAATAACTATCATAGTTGAGTAGTTTACATGCTTGATTAAACAATTAAACCGTTAGACTCAACCAAGAACCATGACCTACAGTGTACTGAACAGCACAGAAAACAATCACAGAACAGTTTACCTAGCGAGGAAGTCTATGGGCTACACCAAGGACATAACAGAAGGTCTTATGGAATATTAATAGTAGCAAATATTTATCTTTTCATGCCTTTGAAACATTGCTTATTGCTTTAACATTAACATTCGTCATTTTTCTTCGTTACTAAGCAGTTGTATAACTTAAAATGAGACGAAGCACACCAATAATAAAAGGAAAGTATCACAACTCTTAACTAGAAATTTTAAGACACATCAAGACATAACAGGAAGTCATTCATCATAGGGTTCTTTAGCTCATCAACAGACTTCACTTAATCCCTATTCTCCTGCACCTATTTCCCTTGAACCTTAGGCATTTTTTCACAGTGCAAATCAACTGAACATAACTAATAGTAAGGCAATCCAACGAAAGAATAACAACTACAAAGATTATAACAATACAGCAGAGGAAACATTGTTTATAGAATATCAAATAATTATCGCTAGGCAGTCTAAGAACATTAACACCATACACACACACCCATACTAGTGGTGTAGGGCCTCAATGGCCAAAACACCCTAAATCCTTATCCATTGTTGAAGAAGTAGCAGGGAAAACTCTCCAGTCCTCACAGTCCTTCATAGCAGCTGGAGCTTCACAGTACCCACTCACGGTTTAACTCTCAACTCACAGCTTCCTCACTTGGATCACCCTTAGAAATCCTCTACTCATAGAAAGGAAGCCTTCTCCCTCCCTCTCGGACTCTCCCCACACAACCCTACACACAAGACTTCACCCTTCAAACAACCCGTGAAGAATGGAGGGAGAGGGTGACTTATGCAGGAAGGAGAGGGAACAATCGTACATGGAAGGCAGGGGGAAGGCTGCTCCAGCAGGGAATGGTCAACTATGCGTGGTCTGGGAGGCGATTTTGTGTCGGGAAATCCATTTCTAATTGGTCGAGCGTCGTTGTTCTGTCTGATTTAAATCTCTGAAATCGCAGATCTGCGATGATTCAGACAGGTGCAGACGGAATCTTCACGTCTGCAGTCGTCCACAAGATCAGAATCCGTAGGCTAAAATCTGACTTCGGACGGAAGATGGCGTCCTGATCCTTTTTCCGTATCGTCCATAGTTTCGGACGCCAATCAACATCTGCATCATCCGCACGTATCGTCCAAATTGTCTCAAAATTGGACAGATTCAATGCAGACAATGCTCCTCTTCGTCCGCAGGCGTCCGCAGTCGTTCGAAAGTCCCCAAACTTGGACAAATTTGATGCGGACGTGTCCTGCCCTCGTCCGCACCGTCTGTATCGTCAACCAAAAGTCTACAATTCCCACCTTTCTCTATCTTTTCACACTTAACTTTTACCCCACAATATTTCCCTCATAAATACATGTCACAAAATGACACATATAAGTATGTGATGTAATATCCTCTTAATTCTGACACTTCGATTACATCGCATCAACGGAAAAACATTAGCGGTATTACTCCTAACTTAATGCTCTAGAATGTCCTTGGTAATATCCTGATAACTATCCAACTTAAAAAAATCAGGATGTTTTAACATCTGCTGGGGTATTGCCATACAAAGAAGAATGACACCTTTTGACCCACTTTAGGACAGCCATCTCGAACCCCATACCACACATTGTCTATTTATGTTTATTGTCCTCTCATTTTTGTTCTATCATTTGTAAAATGTGTATGAAAACATTTTTGTATTTTTCTTGAAAACCATGATGCATGAAATATGTGCGTGATCAATACAATGCACATTATCAATCCAACAATCCTATATCATATAACATTTTATCATGTGTCATATCAATACTAAGCAACCAACATTTTAATCATTCAAGGGATCAACGGTGTCCTCCCATATCTCTTAACATAATAATCATGTGATAACATACAAACAATCAAATCATTTATAATACTATCTTTACATACACAACATGTCACACAAATGTTCCAATCTAATCCTAGCATCTTGTGATATAGGCCAAAGACACAATATCTTTTACCTTAATGCCTTAGCACAATGTCCTGCAACTTACTCAATTATCTCCTTGACTTAAAGAACTAAAAACATAATAAACTCTTTGTTAGTATTTATACATGCACTTGTTACTTCAATTGTGCAGAACCCTTAACACACTCAACCAACCCTTATCTCCAAATCCAAACTTAACCAACATGGTATATAATAACATAACTCTTCAGCTTGAATAGCTTTTCCTACATGTTTAAGATAAAACTTCTCAAGAACTAAATCCTTTATGCATCAATTCCAATTTTATCTTCACAATTTTCATCCAACTTCAAACATTAATAACTCATGCTATACTTAACCAAATTTCCTAATTCCAAAGCCTATACTTTCCTTGAGATGTCTAGTATAACATACTCAAATAGTTTTGCATTATAACTTCATTAAGATAACCAAAATTTCTATGTATTAGAAATACTCAATTTTTGACATATTTCATTTCATCCATGGTTTTCTAACCATAAATCAAAATAAAATCCTTGAAATTTCATTAAATCATGAAGAGAACTTACTTACCTTCAAAAAATCAAGATAGGGAACCCTTTGCTTGAGAGCACTTTATCTTCAAGGGTTTCTTCTCGAATGGAGCATCTTCCTTAACAAAAGAATGACTTCCTTATAGATCACAACTCCCAGCATGAGATGTCACTCACCACATGGTGCACCTGTGGAAGCATTGAGGATTAATTGATGCACTGGCAGAAGCTCACTCAGAGGGTAGAGTGAAGACCAGGAGGGCTCGGGCGTTGGGAGAAAGATAGACGCTCTCAGAAAGAAGGTGGACGCTAAAAATAAGGACAACCAATGTCCTTTGTGTAAGACAGACGTCCCTTATAATTAGATAGGCGCGTTTGGAGCGAAGAAAGACATTAGGCCCTTAAAATGGGGAAGGATGGATGGAGGAACAGATGTCCCTTACAGCTTTCAGTGGACGACGTTAACGTGGAGAAATGACAGACGCTCATTTTAGGAGAATGGATGTCCCTAAAGGCTAAGGAATTGATAGAACAGAAACGGAGGCTAACATTAGCTGGAGGATGGACGTCCCTTGACGGGAATGGACTTTCCTTAACAGAAAATTGACGTTGAATTAAAAGAACGAACGTCTCTTTGCTTGGCTAGACGTCCCTGGCGAAGTAGACCTGTCGGTGAACGATGAAATGGTGAAGCAGGAATCTGGACTAAATGGCTCTAGAATTTGATCTGTTGCCTTTAGAAATGACAGAAAATGGATTTTGAATCTTTCTAAAGTTGAATAATTATCCATGTGGTTGAAATGCTGAAGAAATGACAAAGTTTAGAAATTGGAATTTGTCTCAATGAAATGCAGCAGTTTGCTTCTGATGAAAAGAACTGGAATGAAATGAATAAACAAAAATGTAACAAGTTGTTCTGAACGGCTGCTTCATAAGAAGTAGCACTCTAACTCGGATCTTTGAAAGTTTTCTTCTCCTTTACTGGATAAATCTTCTTCGATGACACAAAGAAGATAAAGGAGAAGCAATAAGAGAAATCACCCAAAACTTACAAGCTGAGGATTCCAATTTGATTCACACAAAACATAATCGGATATTACTCACCGACGAGGATGCGGCAGACTAGAGAGACTCCATGGATGAACAAACGTTCAGTTTTTATATTCAATTTTCCCACCTTAAAAATGATGCTTAATGAAGCTTAAATACTAAGCTAATTAGGGTTAAGCCCTAATTACCCAATTACAATAATAACCCTACAACATAAGCAACCCAAATGACGAAATCCAAACAGACACAATATAGACAACAAAATCCAAACAACAAAATAGACAATAATTAAACTATTACAAATTAAAATACTTAATTTAAATTAAATTAAAAATGAGAGAAAATGAGGCGGAGCTGGAGTCCATCATACTCCCGGGTTTGAAAAGGATTTGTCCTCAAATCCAAGAAGTCTTCCACCTCTAGCTTCTGCATATGTTCACCTCCTAGATCAAATTGGAAATTTGGATTGACACCAAGCACAATGGTTTCCATCTTAGACTGCCCATAATAAATAGCAATGACACAGTCTTCAATCATCAAATCAATATCAACTCTTCCACAGCCCAAGCCAGCATCATTTTCCACAAAATTCATAAATTTATACCAATTGTAATTATCTCCTTTATTTATAACCGAGCTATCAAGCTCAGTACCATGGTGTTCTTTAGTCAGGAGCATTTCTATAGTTATACCAGTAAGCATGCTAAGGTTAACAACCCCATTTGAAATTCCCATGTATAAAGAGGGCTCAATAACATCAGCATGAATGAAATTTCCAATCCGCAGTGGTATAACAGATTCAATATCATCAATATCTTTAATCCATGCAATTTTCAAAATCCAATCAATTAATGAAATTGATAGCATGTACCTTCCTCGGCTTATACATTATTTAAGGAAAATTTGCTTTCTTAGAAGTTTATTTTGCACTGATTTACTTTTTTACGCACCAATCCCTCTTTGAAGCATCTTTAACACTAATGGCTCCCTCTTTGATAACCAGAATGGTGCATCACATGACTTACTATTTATTTTTCCCGTCTCGGAATCCAATTGGAAAGTTGTTCTTTCCCTTGGGAAAACAACCTCTTCATCTAATTTCTCTTCTTCAAGACTTGCTGTTCTTAATTCAACACTACCCTCTTCATAACAAGCTTGGGAGATTTCTATTTTGACACAAGCTTCCTTTTCTTCCAAAATAAGTGCTGAGAGAACATTATTGCCAACAAGCTTTTCTGACTCAGAGAATTCTCCTTCAGATAACTCTACTTTCATGCTTTGAGGGATTGGTTCATTCTATGGACTGACATCCTTCTCAGGTTCCTCCACTATGCTGCTTGTTTCCTCTAACATCTTAACATTGCTCCGTGCGTTTAAAGGTTGAATGCCTATAGAACCAAAATATTTTGATAAGTTATCAAGTCGATTGACCATACCTTGTAATATGGCTTGTATATAAATTTGTCCGGCTTGCTTGTCTTTGAAAACATTTCTCCTAGTTTGGTTAGGTGGTGGGGAAGATGGAATTGATTTGGTGAGCTTCAGAGCATACTTTTTTCTCAACAATCTTTTCATCAATTTCTACAATTTTATGGCTTCTTTGCCACAATCATTTCTCTCACAATTTACCCTTCTCCACCAAAGGGATGCTTTTCCTTTGAGTTTCAATGAAGCTATTTTCGTCTTTCTCTTATTTGAATATTTGTGAGTTAAAAAAAATTCTTCCAACTCAACTTCCCAATCTTGGTAATCTTCAGAACAATCTGAACCACTGAAAGTAGGAACAGATGATGGAAACTCTTCTTCTTCTGTAGTGTAATTCCTTAAATAACTTTGGCCTCTGGTCATCTTGAAGAACAATTCACAAAGAATAAAATCAAAGTATAAAAATAGGAACCTGAGAATTGCAGGCTCTGATACCAAATGATGCACCTGTGGAAGAGTTGAGGATTAATTAATGCACTGGCGGAAGCTCACTCGGACGTTGGAGTGACGACCAGGAGGGCTCAGGTGTTGGGAGAAGGACGGCTCTTAGAAAGAAGCTGGACGCTAAATAAGGACAATGGACGTCCTTTTTGTAAGACGGACGTCCATTATAATTGGAGTTGCCTAGACGGACGTCCATTATAATTGGAGTTGCCATTAACGTGGAGAAATGGCGACCGCCCCTTTTAGGAGAACGTATGTCCCTGAAGGCTAAGGAATTGATAGAACAAAAACAGAGGCTGATGTTGCCTAGAGGATGGATGTCCCTTGGCGGGAATGGACGTCCCTTAATAGAAAATTGATCTTAAATTAAAAGAATGGATGTCTCTTTGTTTGGCTGGATGTCCCTAGCGAAGCGAACCTCCCGACGAACGACAAAATGGCAAAGCAAGAATCTTGACTAAATGGCTCTGAAATTCGATCCCTTGCATTCAGAAATGACGGGAAATGGATTTTGAATCTATCTAAAGTAGAATAAATATCCCCACGGTTGAAATGCTGAAGTAAGGCCGAAGATTGGAAATTGGAATTCATCTCAGTGAAATGTGGCAATTTGCTTCTGATGAAAAGAACTGAACTAAAATGAATAAACAAAAATGTAACAAGTTGGCACGAACAACACTAGTTTTCTTCCATGGGTGCTTCGCAAGAAGTAACACTCCAACTCAGATCTTTGAAAGTTTTCTTCTCCTTTACTAGATAAATTATTCTTCGATGGCACAAAGAAGAGAAAGGAGAAGCACCAAGAGAAATCACCCGAAACTTACAAGCTAATGATTCCAATTTGATACAAACAAACTTAATCGGATATTACTCAATGACGAGGATTCGGCAAACTGGAGAGACTCCATGGATGAACAAACGTTCAATTTTTCTATTCAATTTTCCCACCTTACAAATGACTCTTCATGAAGCTTTAATACTAAACTAATTAGGGCTTACCCAATTACAATAATTACCCTACAGCATAAGCAACCCAAACGACAAAATCCAAATAGACACAAAATAGACAACAAAATAAACAATAATTAAACTATTAAAAATTAAAATACTTCATTTAAATTAAATTAAAAATGAGTTAAAAATGAGGCAGAGACACGGGTGCATCACCACAACAACACTCATGCTAAAAAATCCCTTATTCCCCTCTTAAAACATGGCAAATAATCTCATTTCAGGCAACCTTTTGCATTTCAGGTTGACGCGCCTCAACTCTAGTCGATCGCTCCCTTACATTTGAATGAAAATCCTTATATTGGAAATTCTTCAAAGACTTCTAACCTTTTGCAAAAAAATCCAACACTAGTTGCATACGACCGCAACCTCATGTTCGGTCAACCACATTTCTAAAATCCTATGTCAAGCCTTTTGCCGTGAACATTTAACCTTTCATGGAAAGTCATCACTATTGTGGATGATCACCACTTCATGTTTGGTCGACTGCATATTTACCTGAGAAAGATACATTCTCCACTTGACTTGGATCGGTCGTCCACACTCCTACCCTAGTAGACTACAAAATGTCCCGAGAGCTTCCAGACATGTGATCCATGCTCAAATTTTGCCTCAAACAAGTCAACTGCTCTCTTACACCAATCAACCCCAAATCTTTCCAAGAGAAAATCAACTAAGTCCTTGTACACTTATCGATCATCTTTCCTTTAACACCAAATTGTCCATAATACCAAACGTTTTCTAAAACTAAAATTCAACCATATCAACATCCAAAATCATTGAACATCCTCACAACACAAATTTATACTTAATGAAATAATTCTCAAGTGTTGCATAAACAAGTCGAGCCAATTAAACTAGTGTAACAATCTTTAACGAGCCAAGCCTAGTGAGCAGAACATACATAAATATTTCTAATTTATATCACTATAATGTATATTTTAAAAAATTTTAGTTATTAAAATTGTCACGACCCGGAGGGGGGCCGGACAGAAACGCCAGGCCAAATGACCCGGTCTTCGTAGAAGACCTGATCGCCCAGCCCAAGGCTAGTTAAATTGTTGCGGAAGACTTGTATAAATACACAACTGTGGCCCACTTGTGATGGGTCACAGTCCATATAGTGATTGCAAGAATTTAAATAACGGAAATAATAAACTTTAAGTCCAAATAATACTGTGCATACAATCTAGAAGATCCAACAACCAAGTTAAATATTTTTACAGTCATCCAAAATTATGCTTACCGATAAATAAAAGTTTAACTAGTTAACGAAGGACAATTGTAAACAGAATCTCCAATCTGATTCTGGCTTAAGCTTACTTAATCTTCTCTTTACCTGGGGTGGTGGCAGTCGTGGGGTGAGTGACTAGCTTAGTATGAAATTTATACTAAATACTATGCATGTATAAAACTTATTTTACCTCTTCTTGAAAACCATGAGTTTTGGGGAATCATGCACATTTTAATAAAACATTGAAATCATTTTCGTCTCAAGGAAAACAGACCCAATGGCCTCCGACGAGATTTAAGAAAACATGGTCGTATACATAGACAACTATCAGTTAAAATACTATCATCGTGTTTTGTTACGAAATTGTGTTTCGTGAAAAAGGAGGGTCACTCAAGGACTTCCCCAAACAAACGCACAGAAAGGTGGCGACTGTTTTCGGGCAGCACCTCATGAGCCTGGAGGAATGAGAAAAGAAAAATGACGACGGCCTGTAGACCTGACTCGTCACTCTGGTTTTCGTGCAAATTCCGCTACGACACGCCCGTAATATATACAGATAAAAAATATACCCTGATCAGGTTTAGGGATTTGCAACCCACGGAAGCGTCATCACCTTCCCAATGTCTCCTATTTTCACACAGCGCGCAAACAAAACATCTCCACGCAGTAGGAGATGGATCGGGGATGCCCCCTTGATACTTTGACGTCGAGACCGTGCAAAGTGTCAAGAGGATTCATCCCATACAGGTCACATAAAAACATGAAATCCAATGCATAAAAGTAAACGTGTAAAACTTTTGTACATATATAGTATAAAAGCTGACGTGCTGTTGTACAGTCCCCGTCAGGTTTTTCATGTGTGGTAATCCATAAAATAGAGTTTTATTTTGAAAACTGTGCAATGCGATGCAAGCAACTAAGTATAAAGTCCCTACCTCATTGGCTATCCTTTCTCGTATACGAAGGAGCAGCAACCGTAGGTACTGGCTCGATGTCCTCAAACTCGTTCGAGCCTACAACATGTCAAATATGGAAAAATCTCATGAATATATCTCGAGGAATAATGAAAGGATCCTAAACCAGAACTAAGTTTCGTGTCTATCAATACTCCACTTATCATTCCCTCCACAGTTAACAAAATAGAACTACACATGGAAACATAATCCTCAACTTTAATATTTAGTAACCATCGTTTATCCAATATGATCATGTCAGCTTCTAAAACAGTATCCAAGCATGACTCTTCAGACTAAACTTCTCAAATTTCATAACAAAACTGTAGCCTCAATTAATCTCAACAAAATGGCTAAACCACCCTCAAGAGAATGAACATCAATCCATAACCCAATTTGTCAAGTCCTCAACCTAGGCAACAACTGAACCAAATAATTTCCTCAAGTCAACCAAAGTTATCAAACAAAATATAAATGAATTATTGGATTTCAATCATTGAACTGCGGGCATCAATTGAAGCAACTAGCAGTGCAGATGCTCTCTCTACAGAGTGCACTAACACAACAAGTATACCCTTATTTCAATGTCATACTATGCAAGAGTTCACCATTTAACAGAACTAATCCAAATAAGTTAATAGTTTCCTTAATGTCCATCCAACAAACTATTTTAAACCACATTAACATTCAGAAATTTATCACTCAAGATAGAGTCCAAAAAGGGAACCAATTTATCACTTAAAGTCACAGCAAGAAACAGGGAACCATAACAGAACTAACAGACATAACGAAACTGTAGAATCCATTATCGAAATCCAACAGAAACACAACATCAGACTTATCAGTGCAGAACAGAGAACAAGGCATTATCCATCCAGAATAGCAGCAAAACGATACCCACAACCAAAGCAGAATCCAGCATCAAACGGCAGTAACAAAATCATTATCCTCAATTTTTCATCATTAATCCCGTAATGAAATAGAGGCATTTAAATCCAACAGCAAAACAGAACTCATTTGGCCAAGAGGCCGAAAAATACCAACGAGATTTCTTACCTCAATCGATGAAATGTCCAGCTATTGTCGGCCGGAATGCTACCAGGAGCCTTTCGCAATTGTGGCTCCGTTCTCTCGCACGCGACAGTCGTCGTTCGCTCGCTTGCTGTCCGCCGAAATCGCCGGCTTGTCTCGGTCACTCTCCTCCTGCGAACGTCGAAACCCAGCCGCAACCTCTCTCCCTCCTACGCGAAATGCAGAAGCCAAAATGGGAAACTCTATTTCCCTTCTCTCTTTTTCCTTTCTTCAGCGGCGTACCCCTGTTTCTCTTCCTCCTTCATCCTTAATCTTCCTTTTTGTCATTTAACCTACCCTTTTTATTTTACATTTTCTTTATTTTTTCCCAAGTCTGCAGCAAGACTTCTCTTCCTTCTCATTTTTTTTTCATTTAATCATTATATCTTTTTTTCCATTTATTCCAACTCTACCCTTTCCTTAGGCGAGGCCTTCTATTCCTTTTCCCATTTTAATTCTTTTCCCTTCATTTTATTTCGTCTTTCCTCCTTTCTTCATTTCAAATGTCACGTTAATTTTCACACTCCCCACTTTCAATTTAAACTTAATTTCATTTAACATATCTTTCTTCCTTCTTATTTTCCATTCTGAACCTTAATCACTCATATCCATATCTATTTTATTCATTCCATAGCACATAATAAATATGTATTACAAACCAAATTAGTCTAATTTAATTTCTGACTTATTTCAAACATCCCATGAAATTGATCCCAATCCGATTTAATTCACCAACTTCGTTTCTTAATAAATTTTTCGTTTGAAAATTTTTAATTCCATTTGTGTGAAAATTTGAAAATTTGACTAATTAACCAAAATTCTACCAGTGGTCGCTACGTGAGAATTCGAGTCAATTTTTCGAAGTCGAGACTGAATATTAACGCGAAAAAATTTTACACGTAAAATTTACTCTTGAAAATTCTCGGGTTTCACAAAAATTATATAATTATTTATTATTATAATGTCAAAATATAATTGTTAGTCATTTAGTTAACAAAAATGTTTTATTAATGTTTAAAAAGACATATATTGAGGAAAAAAATTATTTGAGACGAACCAATAAAAGAGTACATCACACAAATATCATTAAAAATATTTAGCATTGCATAGTATTAATGGCGTACTACAAATTAGAAGTTAGAGATTATGATATTGAAAGAATATTTGGTGAAAAGAATTGAAAGAGAAATGTGGTATTTATAGAAGAAAGAAAGAGAAAGAAGGAAAGATAGAG